>BKCH01000563.1:600000-860734 GCA_008635985.1 Ficus erecta
ATTTTTATTTTCCACAAATGTTCTTTAAAAACCAAAACCATCGTTATAACTCTGTAAATCGTTTTTCAACCCAAAAAAAAAAAAAAAAAATCTGCAAATCTTTGGGGAACAAACAACAAACAATTATGACTCGTTTGGTATTACATCTTAAACTCATATTTTTTATTTTAGTTTTTGTCTTTTTTTGAAAAGTCAATAAAAATTATGGGCCTGTTTGGTGCACAAGTTCAAGATGAGATTTTTAAGTTTAAATAGTAAATTTTTTTGAATTTTCAGAAAAGACAAAAAACTTTTTGGGAAAAAGACAAAAAACTTTTTGGGAAAAAGACAAAAACTTTTTGGGAAAAAAACAAAAAAAAGTTTGAAAATCTTAGTTTGGACTTCAGCTCCAAACTCACCATATAACTAATTTTTAAAAAGTCAACTAATTCAAATTTAAAAATTTCAACTCAAACCGTTTCACCAAACGGACTCTTAAATTTTGAAGATTTATTGAGTTTTTATGGAGGATTGTTACAAAATCTTCTTTCTTTTTATTTTCTCTACGTCTCTACTCTCTCATACTCTCATCACCACTTCTACCGGCCCAGATTACCTTCTCCTACCGGCCATCGTTCAACACGCACCATCACCGACCACCTCAATCTCTGAATCACGGCTCTACGACAAACAGGTTTGCGACGAGCTTCACCGCTGCTGCCACCGGATCTTTCCATTTGAAGGTCCCCATCGTTTGCCATTTTTTCCAGCAGGGGTGGCGTTCGAAGGTTGCCAGACGAGGACAAAATTCGGGACGAGAAATCGTCGAATCCATCGAACTGTGATCTCACCCATTGAACTGCCGATCTCACCCACGAAATCGTAGATCTGTCTTAGGGGTGGGAAGCGGCTGTGACCAAGATACAGAGAGAGAGAATGGAGAGAGAGATGATATCTTCTGTCAAAAATTTTTTTTATAGGAAATTTATTTTCTTTTTAATTAGTGATTGAGATTTTTTAATATAAATTTGCAATGAACATCTTCAGATAAAAATTTATTCAAAGAAATAGAAGCTTAGAATTTTGAATGCATGTAAATAAATTTTAAATATGTAAAAACAAAATTATTTAAGATGATTTTGAGCACAAAAAATAAAAGTGAGTTTTACAAATTGCATCACCCATTAAAAAAAAGAGAGAAAAAAGTTTGGCTAGTCTACATTTATGTGCAGGTGAACTTTTGAGTAATTTCATGATGTTTCACCGTTTGATTTAGTTTTGATGTCTAAAAAATTGGGCCTTCTTGATAATGTCTGTCAAAAGACCCATCCCTGTTTTGAATAATATAAAATTTACTGTTTTTTTCTTTTTTTTTATTCAAACGACAAGGCAAGGAACTTTCCCGCTGCAAACATACCTGGAAGAAATAGGTCCCCGTGGCTGCTGCTGCTGCTGCGTTTCTTTAACAGTTGTTAGTACTACCAGTACCACATTCATTGTCGTTTACCGCGAGTGGCTCACACCAAAATGACCGAAACGCCCCTGGCCAAAATCCAAACAGGACGGAGTATATGAATTAAAAAAAAAAAAAAATACAACAAAAAAAAATCGAAAAAATAAATGAAAAACAATTTCAGAAAGGCGTGCGGTGCAATCGCGAGATCAGCGAAACCCCTGCACCATGTACCATCCGCCACGTCTCACACCAGAAAAGAGAGAAAAATTAAGCATCCAATTGGTGTTCAGATTTATAAAGTAGAATTTAGGAGGTGTTTGGTGTTTTAATCCAAACTAAGATTTTTAAATTTTTTTTATCTTTTTCTCAAAAAGTTTTTATTTTTTTCTCAAAAATTTTTTTGTCTTTTCTGAAAATTCAAAAAAATTTATTATTTAAACTTAAAAATTTCAACTCAAACTTACACACCAAACATCCCTTAGATTTGAAAAGATTATATATTTATTAAAATATTTAAGTTATTGGAGTTTAAAAATATAAAAATTTAAAATATATTAAAAAATTTAATATAAAATTTATTTTATTTGTGTCGAAATTTTATATAATTTAAAAAAATTATTTATGTAAAATTATGAATTTTAAAAATTTAAGTTATAAATATATGAATAATGAAATTAAAAGAAACAAGTAAAAATTAAACTATAATTTTAAAATTTGGATTGTGTGTTTAAATATTTTTATAAAAAAAAATTATATGCATGCTATGTAAATCAACATCATGTATGTACGTAACCGTATGCATCATCGTATCATGTATATGATGTAGAATGGTCTGTTGTCTGTATTGTTAGAGAGAGAAAGAGAGAGACTTTGGAGGTGTAGAGAGAGAAAGAGTAATAGTAGCAGAATCGGAGTGGGAAGGAGCAACAAATGGTGTCGACTCTCTTTTCTCTCTTTCTCTCGCCATTTTCAGAGACGATGTGAAGCTTAGGAAGCACTGATCCACGCCTCTCGATTCGAAGAAGAAACAAAAACTTCTCTTCGGTGTTCTTCAAAAGTCACTGCACAAACCAACAATTTTACTTTTATATGTTATATATAAAACAAAAAAAATAATAATAATAACGTAAGAATTCCACGAAACAGCAAAAAGAGCTCTTTTTGTTTTTGTTTTCGGAATAAATTATAAATTCTCAGCTTTGGTTGTTTCATTGATTGTGTCATTTCTTTAGAACTTTTCCTTTGTTTGTGTTTGTTTTTCGTTTTCTCCGTAGGAATTTTTTTTAATTTTTATTTATTTATTTAATTTTTAGGGTCTTTAGCTTGCGTTTGATCTTCAGAGGGAGAAGGGAATAATAAATTTTTTACCAAAAAAAGAAAGGTTTCGTCTTTGTGAGAGGAGAATCAATGGCTGTGGTTGAGAATGCGGGGGCGGAATTGGGGAGGAACACGGTGGCCTCGGCCGCAGCGAATCGGAGCCTGGAGGCGGCTCCACCGTCTCAGGAGCCATCCAACGGCGGTGGTCGGAGTCCGAGTCCGGCCGACGAGCAGGATCAGCCCAAGCAAGGACGACACCGTATTGATCCTCCGTCCTTGAACAACAACAACAATGCTCCGATTCTCAGACCGCACGATCAGAGCCTCTACCAGAAGACGACGGCGGCGGCGACGGCGGCGCAGCGGGGGTTTGATCAGGCGGCGAAGATCGGGGCCCAGAATATGCCGGTGGGCCCCGGGGTGCAGCGATCCAACGGCGGGGATTTGCAGATGAACGGCGATCATCATCATCATAATCATAATCATCATAATCACCATCATCATCAGCATCACCATGACCCCGAGAGCTTCAGCCGGGACATGAGGGAGCTGAGGGAGCTCTTCTCGAAGCTCAACCCCATGGCGGAGGAGTTCGTGCCTCCTTCGCTTGCCAACAATGGCGGACACGGGTTAAACGCTGCGTTTGGCAACAAACCTCGTGCTTTTGCAGAGCAACAGCGGCAATGGGGGCAGAAATGGAAACATCAACGGCTTCGCTGCTCGGCGGGTACTGATTTCTTGTCTTCTCGGAGTTAATATCGAAGTAGAGGACGTGATTTTCGATGTTGTCTGTTGGATTTTTGTAGTGTGCAGTTAGGGGACCAATATGTTGTTGTTTGAGGGCTGTGTTGACTAGAGGTTATGTCATGGTTATATTAAGCTTGGTGAAGAAGAGGGGGGGGGGGGGGGGGGGGGGAGGGGGGTTTGAGGGTGTTGTTAATTGAAGTGTTTTATGTTACTGATAACGAGATTGAACGGTTTTGTTGATGGGTGTTTTCTCAGAGGAACAACCAAGGGAAGCGCCGAATGAATAGCAGGACGAGCATGGCACAGCGAGAAGATAGAATTCGAAAGACTGTCTACGTTTCTGACATTGATCAACAGGTATGTATGCTACTCACAACTTGTTTCCGGGTTTCCGTTGTATCTACATTGCGTGTCGTGTATGGTTAAGACTGATGAAGTGGGTTTTGAGACACAGGTCACTGAAGAACAGCTTGCAGCTCTTTTTATTACTTGCGGACAGGTAATGGCATTGATCGAAAAATGTGGAGTTTGGACTGCCCTCTAAATGGTTTTGTGGGAGGAGCGGAGAGCGGTTGAAATTCTGGTTTGGAGTTGTGTCCCTTAATTGTTTTTAATTTTTATGGTGAAGGTTGTTGACTGCCGAATTTGTGGTGATCCTAATTCAGTACTTCGTTTTGCCTTTATTGAGTTCACTGATGAAGGTAATCTTCGACTGACCCCGTTATCGGTCCATGTTCTGAAAGGAATCTTTGTGTTGATCGTGAATGTTAGGAACCTAGGACCTTTTGATTGATTGCATTGTTGTTGCCTGGTTATGCAGAAGGTGCAAGGGCTGCTTTGAGTCTGGCAGGGACGATGCTCGGATTTTACCCTGTTAGGGTGCTGCCCTCTAAGACAGCTATTGCACCAGTTAACCCGACGTTCTTGCCAAGGGTATAGAGTCTTTTTGTCATGATCGTTGCACTTTTGAGAACACTGGAATGTTCTAATCCTTTGGTGATTAATAGTTTTCATTTACTTTCAAATTGATTCCAATTTTTATTTGCAGAATGAAGATGAGCGTGAGATGTGTGCTAGAACTATTTATTGTACGAACATTGACAAAAAGGTGATTTTCTTGAATACTGTATAATTGAACGTGGCTCAGATGAAACTTTTTATATGCTTTATTTGGTTTGTTTTGTGTAGGTTACTCAAGCTGATGTCAAACTGTTTTTTGAATCGGTCTGTGGAGAGGTTTGTGCTTTTTCCAAAGCTTTGAATCTCGTTCTTCAAACATTTAAAATCCTTCCTAACTAACATTTCTGAGGACTATATTTTTGAGTACACCTACGCTGTTGCAGGTTTATCGTCTGAGGTTGCTGGGGGACTATCACCATTCTACTCGCATTGCTTTTGTTGAGTTTGTAATGGTATTTACTTTGTCTCTTACTTGCATGCCATTCCTCGTGTCTTTGTTTTATAATATGCTTTATTTTTGGCTTTAAACTTATAATAACTGGTATAAGTTGGGAAGTGCGTATTTTGCATCCTCGGGGTATTTCTGATTGTATAGGTAAATGTTTTGATCTTTAGAACTGGAAGATTGACAAATAGGATGTTGTTCTTATGTATTTGCTTGGATATTTTTGCCAGTACAAGATTTCAGAGAATAAGTAGTATTTTACAGGAAACTGCTTGAAATTATTATTGTCCATGTTGAGGTTCTGTCCTTTTATCATAAAGAAACAAAGTTGCTTCTTGGATCGATATAGGATATTAAAAGAAAAATTAGCTTCTAGTGGTGAGGCCTTCACCTCTCCTGTAATATCTAAGCAAACTTCTTAGGCTTCTGTCATTTCGTAGGATCATTTTGCCATACTTGAAAAACTCACCCTTAATAGAATAATTTTTAATGTAGGGAAACAATCTTTTGGAATTTAGTATCTTTTTGTCATTTCCTAGGGAAACAATCATTTTGAATCTAGAGATCCAGTTGGAAATACTCAGCTTAACCAAATCTTACATGAGAGACATGAGCTGATTACCTTTGCCGTTTACGTGCTCTTATGATCTTAACCAAGTCTTACATGAAAGACATGAGCTTATTACCTTTGCCGTTTACATGCTCTTATGATCCTACACATAACATTCTTCTCAATTAATCGAGTGGTCACGTTGCACATTCTTAGGGTGTAGGCCAAACTATACATCTCCTTTTGAATTATCATCTATATCTACTTAGCAAGCATTGCCTGTCTTTTGATGGAGTTAGTGTGTTCTACTCAAGAAGGATAAATGTCCTTCGTCTAGCCTTTTGTTTATCTATTTATTTGTTATAACTTTATATGCATTTTACACTTATTTTCAGTGCTTCCTTTTTTTTTTGGTGGTGGGGGTTGTTATTGATAATTGTCATGCATGCAAATCATGGTAAAGGGGAAGTGAAGCTTTCCATTTCTTGTTCAAATCCTAAAGCTATTACATCTTTCAGGTCCGTCTACTGATAATGACTCTTTTACATATCTGAAGTTGGATAGAGATTCTAGAATTTGACTACATTGAAACTTAATCCCATTTCAGTAGATGTGAGCTTTCAGCCTGTTAGGAGGACTAGAAATCTAGACCTTTGGGGCATGATGCACTACTGAGTCTGTGCCTAGGTCGTGGTTGTTGGAACATCTTTAGTGGCATTGCAATGTAACATGGATCTGTTCGTGTTTTTTGAGTTGGTTTCCAACTGCAGCAATTTTACGGGATTGCCTCTTTAAGTGTAGTTCTACAGTGAATCACTGACTTGCCTGGACTTGCTTGCGAGGTTGTGAACAGACCATTGTTGGTTAGTTCTACTATGGTCCACCCTAAGGTTTTATAAAATCCAGCCTTTTTGGTTAGTTCTACTATGGTCCACCCCGAGGTCATAAAATCCAGCTTTCGTTTGGAGCATTTTTCTTGTTGAGTTTCCAAAATTATTTAAGATTAAATCTTATAGTCATCAAGAAAATCTGTTTATCTAACTGGAAATTCAATCCAAAGATTAATCATGGGGTGGGGAACATGACTCTTTACCTGGCATTTCCTCATATAAGATGTATTGGTGAACAGAAATCTTGGTATTTGATTTTGTATAGTGATGCGTGCTCCATCTGCAAAGCCTTAGTGTGTTGGGGGATTTCCGTCTGGAGTTTTGTGGTTGTGTGAACTTTGCGGTATCCGTTGTTTTTTTGTTTTGGTGGCACACCTTTGGAATAGTTCTTTGAACGGACAGTCTTTATGAAATTCGTCTTTGAGATCTTTTTGGCTGAGTTGGCAAGCAGAGCCAACTTAATCTAGGAACTCTCAGAGCGGTTAGTCTACAAATTGTCATTTTTGTTAGATTTGGACTTGATACTTAACTGATAGGAAGAACTAACATGGTACACTTGAGTGGTTCGGTTATGTGGTCTTCTTCCACAACCACATAGGATGCGGTCCAATACATGAGGGCCACCTGCCTGATGTATAACTATGAAGTTCATGCTTCCCAAAGATTGTACATGGTTCAACTAGTATCCAGTTTCAAAATCTAACTTGCTAAACGGGTTTAGGTAATTTCTAGGTCATCTAAAAAAAGCGGATAGGAGAATTTACGTGATTGTCAGTTACCTCTTACCTCACAACACTTATCGGTAGCAAAAGAATTGCAGGCTTGGTGTTTGTTGGGTGTACGAGGATTGATGGTTTATCTGCTTCTTGAAAGGGTAGGTATAAAAGGGAGGGTCAGTTTAAACTGTGTGGGGGTATACATTTTATAAATGTAAACAAAAGGTTGTGTTAAACTCTAGCACAACTTTCTTTTTTCTTAAAAGGCCGACGGTGAAGGCTACTGTCCAATGTTGAATTAGAGGGAGCGAACATGGACATCTAGTATTAGTAGATGTGTCATATAAATGGCAGTAGAAATGTCTATAATGATTGGGAAAGCGTGGATATGTATTAATTTTATATGTCAACATTTTGTACGAATTCTATCTGGAATTTAAGCGTTTATAGCATGCAGGTGACATCATACTGCTTTTAGTAAGCATACCAGCAAATCTATATGGAAATAGATTTTACGGTTTAACAGTAGAAAGTGAGGACTGTCAAGCGTTGTTTTGGTAGCAATAGCTTGAAGTATCTGCATTGTATTCTGCTCACTGTTATCAGAACTTAATTACCTTAGTATCGAACATCTAGCACCATTGGCACCACCATACTGTTTTCGGAAATTGTATGAAGATACAATCTGTTTTGCAGGCTGAAAGTGCGATTGCTGCTCTCAACTGTAGTGGCGTGGTTTTGGGGTCGTTGCCGATAAGGTCAGATTGCACGTTGCTTTCTCCTTTTCACCGTCTAAACTGTTAATGTTATTCTTTTAACCGTTCTAATCAAGTGCCAATTAACCTCCTGTGTTGTGGGTAATCAGGGTAAGCCCATCGAAGACACCCGTTCGGCCTCGCGCACCTCGTCTTCCCATGCATTGAGTTTTCATGAGCTCCACACTCTCCAGACTGATTTTTTTTTCCCAGATGAAGTAATAGTAAAACACACCCATGTAAAGATGTTTTTGATGCCTCTGGTCAGTCTGTTTTGGGATATATATATGTATACACACACCTGTCCTCTGCTATTCCCTGTTTGGGATCTTTATGTTATTATATCAATAGGGGTTTACGTTATGTTTATTCTTAGAATTATAGAGCTGGACGGAACATCGAGGCTTTGGAAGATTTACGTGTACTTGAATTGGGATTTTCCCAAAGACAACACTTCTCAGTAGTTTCTGACATATTATTATGCTTAAAAATAGTATCTTGTTACTTTAATTAATGATAATGAAGTGGATCTCTTTTTTTTTTTTTTTTTTTGGCACTGTTAAAAATTTAGCACTAAGGTATGTGACCAAATACGTGAAGACCTATAGCTTTTCCTTTCAAGCATGGCCCTTATGAAAGGGATAGAGTTTTTAATAAATGAGATATGTGATGTCTGCATCTGGGGTCAATTCATGAAACTATTGAGATCACAGGTGTGAAACGGAAAGTGAATTAGTACACGTTCTCATTAACTATTCTCATAGATCCAAACATGTCAAACACACAATCTCATCATTTCAAAGAATGTAGTGTGCATCTAAAGAATAGAAGGAGAGAGCCATGAAGCGGCCACATTAGGTGGTAGTTTCGGATGATACTGGCTACTTTTTGGTTTGTGGTTTTCTTTAGCAATTTTGTTCTTGTTCATGGGAGTTGGGCTTCACACTGTCTCTCTAAGATGGTGAATTTAACAAGGCCTCCAATATAATATAAACCAAACCAACAACATATATAAAAATATATATATATATATATGTATGTATGTGTATAACCTTACACAAGTACACATAATTTTCTCACGCAGAAAAACCCTCAACCATACAAGAAAAAAACAGGTGCTGACATGACTGTTTGAGAAGCTCATAAATGCAAAACGCATCTCAAGGACTCGCCATCTACTAGCAGCTGAAATGCTTCATTAATCTTGTCGAAAGGAAGCTCGTGCGTTATAAACTTATCCAGTTCCACTACCTGAAAAAGATCCACACACAGCACATATTTGAGACTTTTTTGATATTGAAAAGCAGACTTCTAAGAAAGAAATTCTCTGGCACGATCGAGATGTGACAACAACTCCGGTAAGTTGTCATGTCATCCGTCGCCTTCCTCATCGAAGCCGCCGGGTTGATCCCGAAAGCTGAATTCTACGGTGATTTCATTGATAATAAAGATTTTTTTTTCCTTTTTTGGGAAGAATTAGATGAATAGTTTGTGTAATTAACTTACCCCACGCGTGCATTCTTGGGCAAAAAGGGGAAGTTGGGTCTTCCCTTTGAAGCCTCCAAAGACAGAACCGGTTATTCCTCGACCGTCAAAGAGCTCCATTGGATGGATTGGAAGCATTTTTGGGGTGGAATGAATTCCTAACACGACAGTGAATCCCCAGCCCTGCATTCAATTCAAAATACGGATTCATAAGAAAATGACCTTTTTTAAAGTCGTTTTTTTCAATGAATATTTAACGGTCCACCCGTGATTAATTATTTGATGGTATATAATAATGGATATTTGTGGTCAATCATTGATTGACCGTTACCAATTAATGATAAATATAAGTTAATCAATGATTTAACCAATTTTATCAATGATAGAACATTATAAAATCTAGCCAAAAAAGGAAAAAAAAAAAAAAAAAGACCGTTTAACTAAAGAAAAAGTTTGGTCATTTTTTAAAAATGGGTGGCTAAAACCAGTTACTCCACTTAATTTTTCTTGGAAAATATTTCTTTCACGGAGTCTAAATTAGTATTGCACTAGAGGATCACTCCAAAATAATGATAATATAAATAATCTAGGAGGATATATAATAAGGAAACAACAAATATTATCACTCAAAACGACACATGTGGTCCTTATGACATGATTAAAAAAAGTACAGACTACGACATGATAGTATAGTTTTTTTTTTTTTTTTTTTTTTTCAATGATGGATAATATTATAAATACATTTAGGGCTATAAGTTCTGTACACATTATATTATGTACCTCATGTGTAGACAAGAAGGCCTCCCGGAGAACATCCACATCCCCCACACATTCAAAGCTGTAATCCACCCCTCCTTTAGACATCTCTCTAATTTTCTACATTAATCAATAACCACCCATAATTAAATGTGATTAACTCCGCAGTCGTTCGATTAAAGTGGATTTCGTTGAGAGATTTATGTGAGATATTCACTCGATTTAACGACACGGGATCATTAGTTATCATGTTATTTAGCAAAATTATATCCAACAAATAAAATTAGTATGCATAAAATTTGTGAAATACGAATTGACTGACCTCATGGACTGGCTTCTCAAGCTCGGTAGGGTTTATAAAGTCCGTGACCCCCATTGCTCGACCTAACACATGTACACATAAAGAATATTAATATATAGTTAAAACCATGTGATCCATTTTTTATGGTATTACTAGGTACTACTTTTTAGTCACATTCCAAGGTCCACTTTTCCTTGTTTATTGAATATATGACCAAAGTTTTCTGTAACAATCTCATAAACAACTCGTCTAAATAGTGCTTGTTGGCTAATATATATATATATATATATATATATATAAAATATACCTTTGCTAAATTTACTAGGGTTGATGTCAACGCCTATTATTTTGGAAGCTCCTCTGGCCCTTGCACCTTCAGCAACCTGCACATGCAAATGTTTCTAATTTTAAATGCATCGAAAGTACATTAGCTATAAGAGAGTTCGTTTTGAATTGTTAGATACATAATAAATTTTGTCAGTATTACATACATTTTTTTTAATGTGATATGATTAGGATCTAATGTTTAAAAACATGCTTCGAAATTTTACTTCTTTTTAGCACGTGACATGTGACAGATGACATGTAAGATATATTAGTTTATTTATTGAGAAGTGGACTAGAATATATGTTATATATATATATATATATTTGTTTATATATAATGAAGAATCTATCTTGGTTCAAGAAGTGATTAGTTTATGCTATATAAAAAAGAAGGGATTAGTTTGATGGAGATGAAAATCACATACAGCAAGCCCCACAGCGCCTAAACCAAAAACAGCCACTTTGGATCCTGGTTGGACATTGGCAGTGTTCCATGCAGCTCCCACTCCTACACAGAAATTTCACATGTCCAAACACATTGTAAAATGTGACATATTAATCAATAATGATAAGATATAAAAAAGAGGAAAGCCAAAAAAAAAAAAAATGTCATGTCACTTTTCAAGTTTACATCTTGTTTGTGTGTAAGGGCTAAAGTAACGATCGAGACGATAGTTGTCTCAAATTGTCGAATCCTTTCATAAATTAATCAACTAGACAGCATACTATGTAATAAGAAAAACGTTTGAAAATTCTCATAATTAAAAGAGGAAAGCATCTGAACGATACAGATTCAAAGACTATTGTACTAATATCACATAAAAAATTAACATTAAATCAATATGATACAAAATTAAACTAAAGTTTACATCTTGTTTTGTGTAAGGGCTAAAGTAACGAATGTGACAATAGACGTCTCAAATTGTTAAATCCTTTCACAAATTAATCAACTAGATAGCACACTATGCAATAACAAAAACATTTGAAAAATATCATAATTAAAAGAGGAAAGCATCTAAACGACACAGATTCAGAGGCTATTGCATTAATATGACACAAAAAATTAATACTAGATCAAAATGATAAAAAATTAAACTAAAGTTAATTAATATTTGTATCATGTTCGTCAAGAGTGAATAATTTATGCCACATTAGTCAATAAATAAAAAAAATGATTATTTAAATAATTATCCTTATTTAAAAAAAAAAAAAAAACTGTGAGTCCTATACATAGACCCGATATTGTGAGACGTATTTTTTTTTAATATATTAATGTATGATATTAAGTGTCACCGACATCTATTAACATTATTATTGGTCATGAGATCAATAAATAATATGCACTGGATTTCATTTTTGCATAACAATAAAGGTCCCACAAAGTTATCCATGCCAGCAATTATACAGAGAGCCATCACATATTGGCTTCAAGTTTCTTTTATTTTAGGAAGAACTAGGGAACCGCAAAATAAAAAGAAAAAAAAAATTCTTTTATTAATATCACAAAAATATACTTAAAAAAATGACGCTTTCTTCCGTAAGAATATCTTATTTACATATTTAAAATATTAGATCATATTAAAATTACGTGGAATAAAAAATAGATAAAAAATGATTAAATATAATCTCTATAATTAAGATGTTTTCTTTATATCCTATTATGAAATTCTCCACATATATCTCAATTAAAAACATATTAAGTTAGTAATTAAACATGACCATCAAAATATTCCCCGACTCTAAAAGATATTGGCATTATGTGTCTGGTCATGCGGCATGTCATATTAATAGTTTTAATTATTTTTCATGAGACGAAATTAAAATTTCCAACTTAACAAATCATTCAAGAGTAAAACCCGACATTACTATTTTAGAAGTTAAAAGTTTGAAACTATAAATTATTTTAACAATAAGCAAGTTGTAAAGTATATCCTATCAATATTATTCATATTAAAAAATATATATAAAAAAAATAAAATTAGCAAAGACTTTAATACAAATTTAACCGTTAAAAACGATAACTTGTGCATTGTTTTGTACTTTCGTTATTTTCCCGCTATCAAACAAAACAAGTTCTTGTTTTCTACAGAATTTAAGGCCGTGGGTCAAGATCTTGATATTTGTGTTCAATTTATTTAAAGATTCTCAACACCACCAAAAACACTTGCCTTAAGTTCTGGAGTATGTGACAAGGAAAAAAAAAAAAAAAAGTTTTGGACTACGTGGCAGTTTTTTAAATCACATCAGAAAATCGCACTATTCCCGAGATCAAATAAAAATGGTCACGAATGAACATCATTTCTTTCACTCTATATTAAAAAAAACGATTTACTCGTTTACATGTGATAGTTCCTTTACTTGTTATTTCAATTATCAAGTGATATATTTTTTTTTTTATGTATTTTGCATGTTTAATTAGTATTAATAAAAGAAGAGTTTCATAGCATATTCATAAATAAAATTCACATTTATAATACTTATTTTCATAGATTGTGTCATGAGTATTTTTCATAAGCAAACTTGCGTTGTTTTTTAATTCGAATTATGTCAACTATTTAAGTGTTTTTTTTTTTGTTGACTTTTTTAGAAAATGAACTGTTTGTTTGTTTCACAGATTTAAAAAGGAAATTTGAACGCAAATTTAAATTCTTGCGAAGAAGTCATTCTTAAAAATATCTAAAATGTCTTTTGAAACCCATGAAACAAATAGAGTTGAAAAGTCCACTCTTTTTTTTTTTTTTTTTGGTAAATAAAAAGTCTACTCTTCTTGCCCTTTCACATGTGATTCTATTCTCAACTTGTCTCAAATTACTGACGTAAACAACTATAATGAACATAATGTTCCAAGTAAAAATCATATCTCCTTTTAAGAAACGATGACAGATAAAAATTCTATAATAAAGTAAAAAAAAAATTTTAATTGCTAAAAACATTTTCAAACCAGCGAAATTCCTTGAAATTCATTGAACTGTCCTTTATTTCTTTTCTTTACTTCGTCTCTACTTTTCTCAAGATGATTAAGATTTTTATTTTTTGGAAAGTTCAAAGAGGTGAAAAAAGAGTTGTCTTAAAATATCAAACTAGATTCCCTAAAAATAAAAAAATAAAAAAATAAAAAAAAAAAAAGGAGGAAGGTTGGGTGGTCTCATAAATTACCTGTGGAAACTCCACAACTGAGCAAAGTCATCTTCTTGAGGCCATGAGAAATGCTAGAGTCAATCTTGACGACGCAGGCCGATTCAACGACGGTGTACTCGGTGAAAGTGGAGGTATTGAGAAAGTGAAATATCGGTTTGCCGTCCTTGTTGGTGAACCTGCTGGTCCCATCACCCGCCATCACCCGTTTCATTGGATTCACCCCAAACTTTGTGCAAATGTTCGTCTTCGGGCACTTGCAGCATTCACATTCGCCGCACTCGCCGTTGAAAATCGGCACCACGTAGTCTCCTTCCGACACATCCGTCACGCCCTCTCCGACGCTCTCCACGATCCTGCAGTCATGTCACCGTAGAATCACATTTCCCTTTTTTTGTTTATTTTATTTATTTTTGTTTATGAAAGTGACTGACACATAATTCAATAAATAATACGACTTACCCTGACGCTTCATGGCCTAGAATTCGGGGATATGCTCTCTGAGCCTCGTTCTTTGATGACAAGGAGACAAATCAAGTTAATCAAGATTAATTGGCTGATCAAGATCTTCTTTTAATAATCTATATACAAACAGTTATATTTTGATGTGTGTGTGTGTGTATATATATATATACCTCTCCATGCCAAGCGCCGAGATCAGTATGACAGATAGAGGTGAAGAGGATCTTGATCCGGACCTCCATTTTCTGAGGTGGTTGAACTTGAACTTCTTCCAAGAGAAAAGGCTCTTTAGGTCCATAGACAACAGCAGCTTCACATAATCACACATAATCAGTTTATGTATATGTATATATACATATATATATGTGTGTGTGTGTGTGTTAATTTGTGTTATAAAGAAAGGAACATGTATAAGAGAAAAGCATTCTTTTCTAACCTCTGCAAGTGATGACCTTTCCTTTGGTGTTGCTTGGCTTGCGCACACCATTGGTGGAATGATGCTTCTCGTTCTCCATATCTTTCTTTACCGATCTTTTAGAGAGATTCTCTAAAGCACGTTAATAAGTGTTTGATTTTTTTTCTTTGTTTTTCTGTGTATATAATGGAAGCAGGGACCCCTTTTTATAATATTGGGAGATGGCTTGACCTTCATCTCTTTCCTATGTGGGAAAAGAGGTTTTTTCTTGTATTTTTCTAACTTAATCGGTGAACTTTAAGAGTTAATTTCTCATTTACTTACATATCATTTTGAGTATATGGATGTATCAATTTGATCTTCGCACAGAGGAGAACATGAGTTCACTTAGACTCGTTACTAACACACAGTGGGTGTAACTCAAAATGGTTATCCAAAATAAGTGTCTTAAGTCATTTTTCCGAGAAAGTCAAATTTTAATTATCAGTATTAAGTTTTGGAACCCGTGAACATAAATTTTAAGTTAAAATGTCCTTCTTCAACTTAAAATTGTGAATTTTGTTAATCACTCCAATAAAATTTTAGCATATTGGACCCCTTAATAGGTAGAAATAACATGGCCTCTTTGTACAGGCATTGAAATTAATGACGACATAAATAGGATATAAAGTACAATATTGCATCTTATTTATCGAAAGAAAAAGAAAAAAGAAAAAAGAAAAAAGAAAAAAGAAAAAAAAGAAAAAGGAGAAACGTAAAACACAACTTGCATTAATTGACTTTTTTGGGAGTCTGTGAGAAACGGGTGGAAACAAAAGGCAATAAATTCATTTTCACGATGTGTTGGTTGGCTAGCTAGAGGTTTGGCGCGTCAGAGGATTTCTACGTTAGATATCACTTGACATAAGGCTAGTCTATTACATTGTCATCACGCCAAACAAGGAACTACCCCTTCTTATATACACATATACACATATATATATATGTATATGTGAGCAGTGACGACTATTTGTAGCTATCCCTTTAATTGTGGTTAAAAATAAAAGAAAAAAAAAAAACTTTCATACGTTAAGAGATGTATCGTGTTGATTCATAACACGTCACGGATTTGAGACTTCATTTCTTGTGAGACTTTTGAACCATCAAACCATGGTAAGCTAAACACAGGTAGAAGGAAGTAACCCAGTGACTTTTTTATGGGACCAATGACTTTTTGTTTTTTTTTTTTTTAATCTGACGAAAATCAATAATTTAATATGACGTCTATAATTGGCTATATGTGTAGGCCGTAGCATGCCATGAAAATTTTTATTATTATCACCGGTGATAACGATATTCTTTTTAATACCTTTATTTTTATCAAGTGTCTCGTTTAAATCGTAAGGTATGTATTGCGTAGTTTTTGATCAAAAAAGACTTTATTACAGATTTTTAAAGTCTAGGGTCTACTGTTCCTTGAAGATCTAGGGTTAGGATATTTGTCGTTTCTCAATGTGATTAGTGAACTCATCTAATTATTAATTTTGATAGAGGGTATGACGATACCACTATTCATTTTTTTAAATTAAAAAAAACATTAAGATTATTAACCTCTCCCAAAAAGATAATAATAACAAAAGTAATGATAATAATAAGAGGTAATTTATAAAAAGTCGGCTAGGGAGATTGTTAGTTTTCTAATTTATTGTCAAATTTGATTTGCTTCCGACCTTCAATTACGCACCCACGTTCGCAGGCTTTGTTTACTGCCCTTAAAAAACAGAAAACGTTATTGTCATGTAATATATAAAATCTAATATAATATTTATTAAACATAAGTAAACGCTATTTTTATGTAATATATGTCGTGAGATGTAATATAACATTTATTAAACAAAGTATTTCTCATGTAACGCTAAAAAATTAATTAATATCAAATTTTCTAAGTTACGTTTTCCAAAGACTTTCCATAAAATATAAACTCGAATAATCTAACGGACTCCTATTCGGTTTCGAATGATAAGAAATCAAGGAAAAAATCTGATGAGACTGTTTGAAAAACGTAATCTTACGATAATTTCACTAAGCACATAATTCAAATCCCTGACAATTAAATTCCGAAAAATTGCATATAGGTAAAAGATTTTCTATGCTTTGATTTGATTTAACACGGATTCAACTTTATTTACGGGAAGTAGAGCAAGTTGGCTCTCAGTAATTGGTCCTTGCAAAAAAAATATACATGGTTGAACGTCTTTTTGCTTTTTCTTCATTTCCACTAGACGAAATAAAAGCATGACTCTGAAAACAACAGACTTTGACTTTGAATTCAACGCAAATAATTTTTCATATCAAACAACCTAATGAATAAATTTTTGATTCAATAATTTACTTCAAATAAAAAATATAGTTATTTGATATTCTTATCCATATTCCACTACGTTTTTATTTTTTCTCATGGTAAATCTTCTAGATTTCGAGTTCATTACAAACTATGGGATATGAATTAAATATGTATCTGAAAACTAGGCTATATATATATATATATTATTCCCTATATGAATTAGACGTCGACTTGATCGTATAGTAAAATTTTTTCACTAAACAACATATATATATATATATATATATTTTATTCCCTATATGAATTAGACGTCGACTTGATCGTATAGTAAAATTTTTTCGCTAAACAACATTATACTGTATAATCATTATTAGACTATTTCTGCAACTATAAAATGTTAATATTTATATCAAAATATACAGTGTAGTGAAATTTATATGTATTTTTTAAATTATTAGATCTCATGATACAAGAGTACTCTCAAGCAAAATCTAAAGAACATACCCCAAAAAAAATCTAAAGAAAGATACCCGGTTAGCATTGTTGGAAAAAAAATGGTTTTTAAACCATTTTGAGGAACCATTTTGAGGACCAAATTTGAGTGGGACCCACTTAATAGAATTAACGGGTCTTGGTGGATTTGCGTTCTCCGTCGCAAGGAGATTGAAATCGTATATTCATACACTCAAAATGGTATTCGGGTGAATGAGAAATTGATGCTCAAAGTGTGCCCATTGAAATAGAATTTTGTTGGAAAGTTGATCAAGAATGTGGAGTCCCACATTGCTTAGGCATGAAAGCTAGATGGACTTTATAAGGATTTGCACTTTTAGACTTGGGTAAGATGGTGAACCCAAGATGCTCTCTCATGCGCAGGGGAGGTGCAAATCTTAGCCCCGGTGGTTTGGGGGCCCAATGTGCGCACCCCCACAACGTGGGCGACGCGAATGCCGGTCCGTCAAGCTTGCCCTCGCATAAGCTTTGTTTTGGAATTTTTTTTCCTTTCTTCCAACACAATTCCGAAATTTTTTAAAGAAAATGAACAGCCTCATCTTTTCATATTCTGAAAAAAATTGTTCATATTCCAAGTATAAATGGGCAGCACTAATGGTGCATTAACCAAAGACTTTTGGTTTTTGTGACACCCAAATTTTGAGCCTATAAAAGGAGGCCTTCACAAGATTGAAAACACACCTTGGAGCACACAAACACTTTATGCACAAAATTTTCTTTCTTGCTCTCGGTTTTCCTTGTAGTGGTTGAGTTCGTTTTGAGTTTTGGTGATAGAGGGAAGACATTGGTTTCAAGTTCGCCGGAAGCGATTTTCGATCGTGCTAGACAACCGTTGTTCGTCGTTGTATCCTGGGAGACAGACGTTCGTTGAAGCCTCGTGCACTTAACGGAGGGGACGAATCTGTTTTAAGAAAAGCGTGAATCACGTGCCTCGGCGATCTACTTTTTATGTTCTTTCCTACGAGTTAAGGTTGAGTTTCGGTGTAATCATTTTCTGTTTTATTTGAATCACTTGTTCGTTGTTTATGCTCCCTATATATATTGTCTAACAAGCATTTTTTGAAATTCAGCTAAAAGACGCTTTTCTAAATAAGCTAGCAATTATTCATGAAAATTTTAAAACCTTCACACTTCAATCCAATCTTAATCAAATGACACGATCCAAAAAACAACAAAAAAATCGAATTTGAAAGAACCAATATTTTAATTATATGGATCAATTAAACCGCCATATCCATTATTAGATATTATCCATTTCATTATGTACAAACAAAACAAATATAATAAAGTTATTATCAATTTGATCAAGTGCAAACAATCTTCTCTTGTACTATACAGGACCTTTCACGTTGACGCACGTGCTATTATGAAGAAATAATTATGTTTAATAGTTTTAGCAAAATAATTATGATAATAAATATAATTATCTCATTAAAAGCCAATTTGACAAATTTCATGCATCAACTTCAGTCTAAATAGTCTAAGTTTGTGTTTGGTTCGTCGGTTGGAGATGAAATTTTTAAGTTAGAAGTTAGTTGACTTTTCAAAAATTAGTTATAAATTTTGTTAACTATTCAGAAAAAAAACAAAAATTAAAATAAAAAAAATACAATTTAGTTGGAGTTAAACTTAAACGCCAAACGAAGCATAAGATTTTCTTTGTTTCTTTTTCTTTTTCTCTTTTATTCTATTCCAATGTAGATATTGACCTTTGAGTTTAAAAAATTTTTAAAAAAAATTCCAGTCTTTGCTATTTTTCTTTGTTTGAAAATTATTCTTTTCCATTATTGGTGGGATTTTTGCAATGCATACTTAGAATAATAATAGAACATGAGGGCCATCTCCAGAACGTGGGCGGCTAGCGACCAGATACGTTTCAAGCGGTGTCTAATAATATACTATGGTGTGTTTGGATCATAAATTTAAAGCATAAATGCAAATTCTTATAAAAAGAAAATATTGAATTTTTTTTAACAGTGTCCAAAAACAGTGGTAACCCAACCATATACATTGAAATTTACGATTAATTAAAACAAATATTTTCCACTAAAAAAACTTAAAACAAATATTTGAATGCCGTGATTATTTTTCTTCAAACTTTATACCTGCATTATTAAATAAACGTCCTCTACTTGGTACTTTTCAAGTAATGAATGATAAAATAGAGAGAAAATAAAAAAGAGAGAGAAAGAAGGGGAAAATCCTTAGGGCGATATTGAGTCGGGGCATCCTTCGCCGTCCCCTATTTGCATGTTGGAGAAAATCCCACCAATTACCTGTCCTATTAACCTGTTTATAAAAGAGAGGTATGTAGGACGTACACCTACCTGTTTACCCGTCTATTAAAATTAAATTAAAAAGAGACAACTAAATGTAAATATTAAGGATTCGTTTCACGTTTAAGTTTAACTCCAACTAAACTATAATTTTTCATCCCAATTTTTGTCTTTTTTCTGAAAAGTTAAGAAAAATTATAATTAGTTTTTGAAAAGTCAATCAACTCTAACTTAAAAATTTCATCTCCAACCGACGAACTAAACACAAGCTAAATAAGGGACACATATTATCAAATTCAACAACATCAATAATAATAATATTTGGTGGCAAACATGCTACTGTAGTACGAATATAACTATATCAAAGATTTTTTTTAATTAATAAATTGATCCCAAAAACCTTCAAGAGAAATAAGATAATACTGTGATCATATATAAATTCTACTAAAATGACGCCGTGCCGTACAGGTAAAGGTTTTTTTAAATTAGTGGAGATTGGAATGTCATAGTAGAGACTTTTTTTTTTAATTATAATTTGACATCACATTGATAAGTCCACATTATTGTTTTTATTGCTCTCACCTCACGCTGAGTAATGGCATGAAAAATGAGATAATTTGTATGTTAACTACAGCTTTGATTTTATATTTTTTATTTTTTATTTTTTATTTTTTTTATTATTATCTGTCAGCCGAGGTTATCAGAGTATAGGTTAATTACAAAAAGCTCCCTTATATTGTCAACCTTTTTCGTAAATAATTAAATATTTTGAAAATTTTTTTAACAAATTTGATATTGTATAATATATTTTTTTAAATTCCTCCCTGCCATGGTCAAAATTAAGACGTGAAAAGCCATATTTATCGTGAAATAATTCTTTATTGACGTTTAAATTTAACTCTAATTAAACTATAATTTTTTATCTCAAATTTTTTTTTGAAAAGTCAACAAAATTTATAATTAACTTTTAAAAAGTTAATCAATTCCAACTTAAAAATGTTGTCTCCAACCGATGAACTAAACGCAAGCTAAGACTACTAATTAATGAGTGTTTTTATATTCCAGTAGTCTCAACGTCCTTATAACAAATTAGCAACTTTTATTCCTTTTCTTTCTTTCTTTTATTCTGATAATTAAATCACAATTGTGTTTTACAAATGTGACAGATAAAATGTACATAAATCTCGATGTATATTTCAAATACTTTTTAAGTTTCGAATTTGGGAGCTCCTATCCAAATTCTTTTCTTATTATTTATTGACTTGAGCTAGTCTGAACGAGCTATTTCGCCATTTCCCATGTCAAGAGTGTGCCAACAAAAGTCTTACATTAACTAAATATAGAATTGGGAATGCGTTTAAAAGAATTTGAACTACTTCTCTTCATAGGTTAACATTTTAGGATGTATCCCTAAACCCCAATCCAATAATTTTAAAAGGTAAATTTGCAAATTTATTTTTTTATGCTTTTATAAGAATTATCTCATGTTCGACAGTTATAACTTTCTAATAAACTACTCGTTACAACTAGTCAAAAATACTTGTAATTTTACGTAAAATTAGGTGTGGTATGATACTATTTAGCAAATATTGATATAAAAGAACAAGTATGATTATTAAAAAAATTAATAATAGAATCGACTAATTATTATAATAACGTACAAAAAAGATTACAAGTTGGATAACCAAATAAAAGAATATGCCTATGTTTATTAACATGACATTTTATTATTATTTTTAGTTCCATTGCACATCCAGTGGCAACTATTCTTAGCCATTTTCATCAATATTCAATGCTAATTGATCTTTGCCTTGGACTTTATTTATTTATTTATTTATTTTTATTTTTCAATTTTTAGCTTGAAACGTTGAACTTGAATATATGATTACACCGAATTGCCCATACACTTTGCGTAACAATATAGGCCTGGGCCTGCAGCCATTATGTCCGGTGCCACTTGTTTGTCCTCTTGTATTAGTTACTGTATTTGTGGATCAAGTTGGCGCTCCTTGTCTCATAAATGCCGTGCAATTTTTTATTTATTTATAAATAATACAAAATTATTATAAAATTAGAGGATGTCGTATTCAGATATTGAGACTATGAGAGTTCTCATATGATAGATAAATATCTCTTGAAGTAAATTATCAATATATCTCAATCATCGTGATTGTGATGACTTGAATCCAAAATCTCTGTGAAAAAGAGCAAGATTTTAATCACTCTATCTGATTACTCCGAGGTCTTTTACTGAATGCTTTAGTTTAAATATAAATTCATTTTTTTTTAAAAAAAAAGTACATCATTGATAGATAAGTGGGCCGGTATTTCTGATGATTTGGTCTAAGACATTTAGTAGGGTCCCATTGGGCCTGAAATCTAAATCGTAAGATCTACAAACCGCTTATATATTATTTCATGCAATTACTACCCATGGACGAGGGAAATGCAAAACATCATCTTTGTGGGAGTACTTATAGTGAGAATAACTAGGTACAGCCCACTAGAAATTTGTTACTTTTAGAATACCACTTCTCCTAAAAACTCAAAGAAATATTATTAAATTAACATGATATCAAAACAATAAATTTTAATCGGGTTCGAACCCTTTGTAATTGTACTATCTAGAATTGTCATCATTTAGTAGTTTTTTCTATTTTGTACTTATTATTTGACATTCACATCAAAACAAGAGGTGTTGAGTTCAAAATGTTATAGTCGTATTCTCATATATACTAACAAGAGTTTTATATATGCTACAAGTACAAATCAAAGAATATCGACCAAAATAATAATAATAATAATAATAATAATAATAAAAGAATGTGGCGCAATGGGATAAAAAGAAAGTTGTAATGAAAGTGCAAAAAGAGCTAGACAATTAAAAGCTATACTATACCTAGCTTCTCTTCCCAGAATTCCCGCGGATTTTGCACTCAAACCTTCTTTTGTTCTCTTTTCTTTTGCTCCTTTTGTTGTTTTAAGGCTAGCCACTTTATGCAAAATGCAATGATATATACATATATATATATATAGCATCGGATAAGGAGAAGTATATATATATATATATATATTAATAAGTGAGAACCCTATGAGCAACTTTATAAGAAACTTGCCAATAAATGGCATAAAAACTGGTCAAAAGGTTTCACTTTCTCTTTTAATTAGTAGGGCATAATTGGAATATTGTCTCTCTTCACTGTTTGTAGCAGCTACCAATAATACTGTGTTTCTTTATATTAAATCATACACACTTGTGGGTCCAATTTGTTGCTCCTTTGAGACTCGATGTTTATATGACTGGATGTTTATATGCACAGCATGGTAATCCTCGGGTTTACTATTTAGTGATTTGGTAGATAAAACATCTTAAGTTTAAGTTACAAGAGAATTGTATTTGAGGTTATTCTAGGATTCTGACTTATAAATTGTGAGGAAAAAAAAAAATTATGTGTTTGTCTACCAACATAAATAACTACAATAGTACAGTTTAATGCGGACATTTTCAAAAAATAAGAACCCCTTTAATCACGTTTAAAGGATTAAATGATTGATCATGCTGTTCCCATATTTTTATTAACATAATATATATATATATATGTATATATAAATATATGAGGAGGTGAATAAGTGAATTCGACAATTTTATATACTTTTGAGTGGTGATTAATGGAAGTAAGTTATAGTAACTATGTGTATATCTCAAAGTTAACGTGGGAGGGACCATAAAACACGAGAGTAAGCTAAAGTGAAAGTGAAAAGGATAGTAAATGGGACCAAGGGGACTGAATTCATTGACCCATTTGATACTGAGTGAGATGTTGACCAAGCGGGAAAATCCCAAAAACCGTTGTCTACTATTCGCAGGCATTGTGGGCCCCAAAAGTAACACGATATCTGCCACTATCTTCCAACTTCTCATCATATATATTATAATAATACATCTCTTTCTGTGTCATGTATGGCTGGACACCTTGGACCACTTGATCATTTATGTATAAGTATATAGATATACTTACATACATATATATATATATATATAGACCACTTGATCATTTATGTATAAGTATATAGATATACTTACATACATATATATATATATATAGACCACTTGATCATTTATGTATAAGTATATAGATATACTTACATACATATATATTGGCCACAAAATCCACCCCTAATGACCTTCTTGGTCACATTCCTTTCAATACTTACTTTAGTAATAATAACATTCCTTTATAATGTCTTGCATTGTCTGTTCGGTTTTTTTTTTTTAAATAATATGTTTAACTAGATCCGTCTAATCTTGAGCAATATATATAACACATCGTACTTTAAGCTACAGTTTATGCCTTTTTAAAAAATAAAGTAAAAAGTTAATTAATTTAAACTCTAAACTTCAGTACCAAAAGTAGATGTCCAAAAAAAAAAAAAAAAACTACTGTATTTACTAATGTAGAAGAGTGATAATGTTTTCTTTTTTGCGATATAAAAAGAAAAAGGAAGGAGAACTTTTATTTTTATTTTTGGTTTATATATATAAAAAAAAAGGGAGTCATGACAAAAAAAACAGAAAGCCGAGTTTGTTGGCTTATGAAAGCTCTCGAGAAGAATCCCACCGACGATATATTTTCTTTCCCTCTCTTTAATACACTCCAAAACTCACCAAACTTCCACATATCTTTATATAGATATACACGTATAAATATATATACACACAACATTCACATAAGAAACGACCTATATATAAGTACTAGTAGTGAATACTATTTATTATAACATATAATTATATAGAATGGGAAACTGCTTGTTCGGAGGCTTGGGAGACCCGGACGGAGTGATCAAAGTGATAACATCAAACGGCGGCGTTATGGAGTTCCTCGCCCCGATCACCGCCGGAAGTATCGCCGGAGAGTTCCCGGGGCACGGCATCTTCCGAAGCCGCGATCTCTTCTGGAAGCCTCTGTCCCACCATGAAGACCTCGTCGCCGGGCAATCCTACTACATCCTCCCTCTAAACGTCTCCGTCGGCGCCGGCGCCGGCCAAGGGCCCGGCCGCCGCGAAGGCCACGTCAGATCGAGCAGCATTCCGGCGAACTCTCTGGTGGCCCCGTACCGGATGTCGTTAGACTACCAAGCAGGCAATGTGCTCAAGAGGTCTTACACCGACGTGTTCTCGAGGTACGGCCATGGGGTAAGGTTTTGGAAGGTGAAGCTTGTGATTAGCCCTGAGCAGCTCTTGGAGATTTTGTCACAAGAGGGTCCCACTCAGGAGCTTATCGAGAGCGTTCGGACCTTCGCGAAGTGCGGCAACGGCGCCGTTTCGGCGTTAGGGTTTTCGGAGTATCAGTGGAGCCTCTCGAGTAGTAGTAGGAACGCTTCGTCTAAAGTAGAGGGGTTGGAGGATATTATTAATGGAGATGGGAAATTGATCTTATGAGTTTTGTTTTTGTTAATTATTAAGGTTTGTTTTTGTGTATGTTAATGTAAGAATATAATACTTATGTGTGTTAATTATTAGTTTTACTTTTATTTTTTAAGGACTTCTAATATATACGATGAACTCTTGTATGAAATTAATTATTACTGAACTATACTTGTAACTATGGTGTCAGTTTTATTATGTTCAAATATATATGATGCAGGGTGTTAATTAGTTAATTTCATTGTGTACAATTATGTATGATACTAATTAGACTAATTTATAAATATATATAGTGTCGTACTTTGTCCAATGAATTTGTATGATTATGGATATGGTGTTTTCTGCCAAACATGAAATGTCGGCCATGCTATAGGTGGTTAGTCTTGGAACTTATCACATGTAAATTTAATAGAAAAATCTTTTTTTTTTCTTTTAATAGTAAAAAAAAGGTTACAGGGTACAAATTGATATATCTAGATAATCTCGGAGGATAAATGCCTCCTCGCATGATTTATGGATTCTTCACGAAGTGAATTGTCCAAATACTATGACCAACGCGGTGGAGGCTGGCGACTCAAACCCATGTACTTAGCGAAGAGAACGAGTGCGCCATACCAACCCACCTAAACAACTTTAAAACAAAAAAATCTGCTTACAGCAAAAGTGACTCTCTCTCTCTGCAGCAATAGTACTTATAACTCTTTTTTGGCTAACAATGTTAGTGTGGTGATGTTAATAAGTTGCCTAACAACTAATATACGGTATGATTAACAAGATTAAATAGTAAAGATGATGTATGATGTATGCTAATTTATATAAAGAAACTTGTGACAAAACAGTCACGAGATGCCACAGTTTGTCCTGAGATTCCTGTCATATAGCAAATGGTCAAATTATTGGCTATCAGCTTCTAAGTAATTTTTTAAAGTAGTAGTTCTTCTTCTTTTTTTTATTTTTTATTTTTTTTTCATTTTTATTTTTTATGCAGTTCGAGCTAAATAGCATTTTTCTCAAGTTTAGTAAGGATTGGGCTTTTGAGGAGGCGCTCTTTTAGTTTCTCGTCATTATGGTCCGGATCAGGATCGGTGGGCTGTGTTTTCATGTCTAATCTGATTAAGGAAAAAAAAGAAAAAAAGAAAAAGAAGTAAATAGCAATTTTATAGTAAATTATAGCAGCCTCTAGAAATATTCAAAGTAAATAATAAATTATTTAAGTAAATATTTTTATTTACTCTAAATTACTTATGTAAATATATTATTCATTTTAAGTATTTTAAAATCTTACTATCCACCTATTATGGGGGAGAAATAAAGTCTACATAGCTGTAACAACAAAAAAGATATGAAACCCTATAGCCCAAAATATTGGATGGGCCTAAGTTCCCTTGGTATCAAATTTGAAATTTCCAGTTGACAAAATTGTCAATAAATAAGATCTCTAGCTAAGTATCAGACATAAGCATAAGGGGAAAGTACCTGAATGACATAAACTTAAAGATCATTACACCAAAATGATACAAAAAAGTTATATTAGACTAATATGACATAAAATTAAACTAAAATTAGCTAAATTTTGTGTCATGTTGATCAAAATAAAGGAATTTGTGTTATGTTAATAGATGAAAAAAATATGTTTATTTGGGTAATTTTCTCAAATGGGGTGGGGCAAAGAACAGATAGTACAAGATGGTGTGCATTCTGCCAATAACTGTTAGTGCAGTAGACTACTGTCTATCGTTTTGGTTGTTGTTGGAATTTTTAGTAATCTTTCAGGATGCTATCAGTATCACGGTAGACTATCTTTCAATGTCATTGTAGAATACCATCGGTAGCACAGTAGATTATGGTCGGTGTTAGGTTACCACCGGTACCATGGTATGACAACATTTGGGGATTTTCCCCCCCTAATTTGTGCACACACCTTCTCTTTGTATTATATTGTCCGCTTTAAGTCTAAGCCAGTAGGATTTCCTTGTAGGCTTTACCCTAAATGGCCTTTTACTATTGAGAGAGAATGTCCTTAATTATTAACTGTCACTTATAATTTTACATAGGCAATCACCCCCCTATTGCATTTTGGGGCCTAACATCCTTATTGGATGTAGTCCTGAATGGGTTAAATCTCTGATACTTTTTCTTTATAACTATCTATATCTTAACTTGGTATGATATTTTATGTTTTGGGCCTAATATAGCTACATTGTGTTGATACTTTTGGGTTTTATATTAAAAGGTTTCATATTTGTCTATGAACCTGATCATAATCTTTTGGGGAAAGCATATGAATTAATGACACAAATTTTGGGTTTTAAAAATTATTGTACCAATATTACAAAAAATTAACACTAGATTAATATGACACAAAATTAAACTAAAGTTGACTAAAATTTGCGTCATGTTGTTCAATAGATAAAAAAATATAGTTATTTATGTAATTTTCTCAAATCTTTTATAGGTCATCTGTGTCATTCTTGGTCTTTTTGGCTAAATGAATTGTGACCATCTTGTTTATAATTATCTATACATTCAATGTTTATCCATTTTGAGTCTAAGCATGTACGTGGTCGCCAAAGTACCTTTTTTTTTATTTTTTTTGTGCTCAATTAATACCTTTACATAGTACTTTTTAGCAACATTTTTTTCGTCACCGAAACTTTTCAATGATGATTTTTGAACTTTTAGTTACGATAAAAATTACTAGCACAGTCTAATTAGGTTAAATCTACTAGTATATACTCATCCCCAAATATTAAATCATTTCTAAGAGAAAATTACTCAAATAGTCACCTTTTTTTTCATTCATTGATCAATACGACACAAACTCACCTTTCTTGACTACATGACACAAGCTTTAGTTTGATTTTGTGGTATATATTGATCTAATATTTATTTCTTATACTATATATGTTAGTACAATGATTTTTAAATTTATGTCATTCAATTATTTTTCCCTTAAATTAAAAAAAATAATATATACATATATAGAGATACCACGAAAAATTACAGGATCTACCCTCATTATATAATTAAGAGACTCAGCATCAAATTACATTAAAAGGAAAAAAAAAAAGTGTTCGATCCATCCTAATTAAACTTTATCTAAACAACTTTAAACGCATAGAGTAGCTGTAGAGTTGTCAATTCAAAAGTAACCAGGAGTTAACTCCAATCAAGGAAGCCATAATTAGGGAGAGCACCCATGTCTTTAATAACATGACAAATGAAAGCACAAAAATCTGGAACAATAACAATCCAACGAGGATCTTGAGGAAAATTAGCTTAGAGACAAGCTTAATTATAACCTGATTTTCTTCTTTATAAATATATATATATATATATATATATATGAGAAAACACGAAAAGTCAACTCATTTGGAGGCAAAAGAGTCTTCAACTCTAGAGAGCTAGATTTTTTATGGCCATCAATACAGACGGTGATAAAGCTAAAAATTTTGGTGAGGGAGTTTAATATAGTTATAATATATACACACACACACATATATATATATATATATATATATAATTTTTGGAGGCAACAAATCTGGAGGCAAAGTGGTCTTCAACTAACGAGCTATAGCTAGAGTTGAAATACTGAGAATCGATTTTCTACGACAATCAATATGAACAGTGAAAAAGTCAAAAATTTTGGTGAGAGAGACTAATAAGTTTTAAACTTTTAAATGAATGAAATGAAGATTTTAATTTCTTAAAGGGACTATTATTAGTAAATTCGGATCAAATACATATATAGAAAAACAAGTAAGAAAAAATTAAGGGGGACCTTAAGCCTCCCTTAGGCCGTAGTGTCTATGTTCATGAATATAAAATCAACTCCAATCATGAATATTTATAAATGAATTTTATATTTAAAAACTCAACTCGAAACCTAGACATCCACTTATTATTGAACCAAAAATCCAACACCATCGATCGCTAGGAGATTAAATTCCAAATTGGAACTTCAATTAAAGTTTAATGTTGGTATTATTATTGACCAAAATATTAACCCTGAAATGAGGAAAAAAAGTTTCGCTGATGATTTATGTAATTGCTATACTACATGTATTTTTTTTCCCTTGTATATTTTATATATGTATGCGTTGGTTGGTGGAATGAAAAAATTAGCTCAATTTTTCAAAAATTGCTGCGAATCTTCTGAAATAATTACTAAACCGACGGTAGCTGCAAAATATCAGGTTATATGGACAGCTTTCTATGTATACAAAATTAAATGATTGGCTTCTAGAATATTTAGGTCGTTTGTGATCACGTTTTTAACGAAAAAATAAAAAGGAAAAGATATGTCGCATTCTGAGCCTTGATTGATAACGAGGAAATTACCCGGGAAAAATTTTGTGTCCAAATCGTATCAATTTCACTCTGAATAAGCAGATTAAGCTTGCCCTTTAATATAAGTACATTATTCTTATTTAATTTCTATGATGTAATTTAATAGTCATTTCTGTATTTAATGTTCTACAACAAGATTCTGTTTGATCACATCAGTTTATATATGTAAGCTGTGTTCATGTGATTGACTCATCGAATTGCTTTCGAACATGTGTTTGTCTCTATTTGGTTAAATTTTGGACAGAACATTTATTAATGATTGATCACTAGATAATGATGGAGTCATATGTGTGTGTGTGTGTATATATATATATTTATTTATATTTATATCTCACATATGATTATATCGTATCATGTTTGCTGTAATAGTATATTAACACAATATGGGGCACTACTTTATATATATAAGGCAGGATGGAACCATAACCTCTCTATAGTCTCACTCCACCTTAACAGCCCCGTGCAACTAGATCAAATGGTCTTAGATGAAGACACACTAGAATCGGCGGCGAAACCATTCATGTTCGATCGAGTAAGGGAGTTTCACTATAGTGAACTTTTTTTTTTTTTTTTTTCCCAATTTCAACATCGATATATATATTTATGTATATACATATTTTTTTTTTTCTTCATCTTACCTCACTAAAAATTGATTACATGTATATAAGTTCTTTTAAATATTTTATCATATCCTTTATTATACGTTTTCATTGAAATAATAGACTGACTTCACTATTGAATTATAGAAAATACTAATTTAAAAAGTCTAAGCCTTCGTTTGGTAAGTTAGTTAGAGATGAAAATTTTAAATTGGAGTTGGTTGACTTTTCAAAAACTAGTTATTAATTTTATTGACTTTTCAGAAAAAAAGAAGATAAAAACTGATATGAAAGTACAGTTTAGTTGAAGTTAAACTAACTTATTAAACGAAGAATAAGAGGCGCAAATAAATGGCTTATATACAATATTCATTTAACCACAAGGTTTTTATAATTATTGCACGAAAATGCCAAATCAAAAGGGGGAGAAAAAAAAAGTTAGGAGAGAAAAAGCATGAAAATGAAATGAGAACGAATGAGCTTTTGGGTTCTTGCCTCCCGAACTACATAAGATGCATAAGATCATGTATCTTGTTTTGCTCCCTAATGGTTGAATCATGTTTCAAATATGTTTTTTTTTTAATTTACTTTTCTTTCATTGAAGAATTGATGTGTTTAATAAAGTTATTTTGCCAACTAAAACGTGTACCCACCCATCTTCAATTCCACACCATTTGTTGACTATCCAAGAAAGCTAGCTAGTTAGCTTTGATTTTTTTTTTTTTTAAATATCCATGGCTGGTGTTAAATTTGACCCAATATCTTATATACCCTCTATTATCGTCATTATATATATTTTTGCAATGTGAAAATTGAATTCATTTTACCTTTAACATGTCCTGCAAGATGGTACTATTTTTTAAAGTCATCAATTTTATATTAAATGGATCAAGTATCATTTCTTTGAGTCTTTTTTGATACCATGTTAACCTTTTGATTTTTAACAGATTGAATTTCTAGTTTCAAGTATTAATATGTTAATTGGAATAATTTAATAATACGTATATTTATATTTTTAGGATATGGGAGTTTCTTTTCTACCCTTAACATCCAGGTACGTCGGAAAAAAAAGCAAATTAAAGGGGCTGGCCATATATTATTTCTAGCTGCTATGCTAGCTAGCTAAGCTACCCCAACATGGCTTCAGAAAGAAATATAATTTTAAAATCATAATCAAAGGTGTTAATTTTGGAAAAATTAATCAAAAGAAAGATAGGAGGACAAGATAAGAATATTGCAGATTTGGGTAATATTAGTGGGCCATAATTATGTAATTAGTGGGAATATAATTACAAAAAAAAAGTGTTCTCTCATTGTAGAGCATAATGAAGAATCATTAATAACTGTTTAAAATAAGAGGATCTTGGTGTCCCTCTAATTGTAATGTTTGTCCTCACAAGCTAAACCGTGATGATAGCATATAGGCTATAGTATCAACAAGATAAATATTTCTTTTATTCCTTAGATTCATATAATTATTAGTTTTTTTAAATTTTTATAAATAACTACAAATTGAGTTAAATATTTATAACGTAATGCAACTTTGTATTTGACAGATTACATTTTAGAACTTTACTTTAAGTGACATACATTAACAAAAAATATTATACATTAATGAGTTAGTGTTATATGATATTAGTCTTGATATTACATCTATCATATGATCGTCGAACTTCGAATATAAGATCTTACCTAAATACATCATAAAAGTAAAGAGACAAATATTATTGTTTTAGAATTCATATTGTTATTTTCTTTCATATTTAGTTGCTAAAATCCGGACAAAAATGTTGTGAATAATACTGATGCATGCATACATACATACATAAATATATATGTGTGTGCTTGTATTACATATGTCTTGTTATGAATTGTGTATCACGAAATAAGAGTTGAGTAGTATCGAGGTCATCGATAAATTGATTGTTGAATTCATTGCATATGAACAAAATTAGAAGGAATCTAGAGTGAATAAAATTCAACAATGAAAGGAATAATATTATCATAAAAGCCTTGCGGGTAACATCATAGAAAATCAACCAACATTTAATGATCGTTAATCTTTGAAAGATTGTGACCATGGAGGGTACTGCATGCCTATTAAAAAATATTTCTTCAAATTCTTCACACTACTATTATTTGTCACGTTATAAGTACTTATTACAGTATCCTATAGTCCAGTACACGCCATTACAGGTATGCAATGAGTCAAAAAGAAAAATACATATTGAATGGAATAGAACTTTATCCACAGGAAAATCCGTTTATTAATTAATTATTTTTCAAGAAAATTCTTTAGTAGAATATCAAAAGTGAAGATTGTGGTTTTAGGGATCATGGAATAAATTTGATGGACCTCAATATGTGGAAATACTTGGTGAATAATTCTTAAAATAATAATAAAATACTACAAGAAAAAGTGCTTTTCACGGCATAAAATTTTTGAAATGTCGTTAAAGGGCTTTTTTGTTATAGTGTAAAAAAAGAAACTTATACTCTACGTATTTAAAAGGGAAAGGGTTTTAAGTTGTGCAATTAAAACTCATTGTGTTTATTTATCGGTTGTTTTCATTTTTACCATATTTTCTTTTTTGTGGTTTGTCATGTGACTGGATTCTAAATAAGTTTTCTCTCTCTCTTCACTTTATTAAAAAAAAAAAAACACAGTTTTTAACCTTTGGGCTTTCATCAAAATATGTTATATTGTCATATTTATTATAATCCATATTTTTTATATTCACATAAAGTAATACACAAACGTTTTTTTTTTTTTTTTATAAGACAGATCCACGAAAAGGCCTTCATATTCATATTCTAATTTGATTTGAAGAATTAAAACTGTTTCATGTTAATAATAAATTTTTTCGTACCTAGCAAAGAACCTTCCCCTTTTTATTTTTATTTTTATTTTTTAAAAAATGCATAGGTCTATATTCATCTGACCTGATGCTTGATCAAGATTGACGTGATGCAAATGTACGGGAGCTACTTTAAATATTATAAAGTAACATTTTCTCTTTAACCAACAGCTAGCTAAAAGGAAGAAGAAGAGATCAGAAAGGAAGTACATAATTAAGCAAAGAAAAAAAAAAGGCATTAAATTATATAAGATATATATATATATATATATATATATAAATCTAGTGAGAGAGAGAGGGCTGCAAAATTGAAGAAATTTCAGGTTATGGTGAGACATCAGATTTGAAAGAAAACCCAAAACCATGTGAATAAATACCACAAAACCTCGAACAAAAACTCAAAGAAAAGACCCAGATTTGCTTATCAGAATGTTCACAATTCCAGACAGTACCCTACTTTAAAGGACACCTTGTTCTTTTTTCTTTTTTATTTTTTTGTTGAAAATTTCTTTCTATAAGAATGGTCTGTTGAGACATTTGATAAATATTATGATCTGTAAACAAATCAATCATACAGCAATTATTACCCTATCATAGCGTGACCAAACAGCTCTACTTTTGTATAAAGCTGCTTTTTATGTATCCCAAGATTCTGTTTCGATAAACTCGGGACAACTGTTTTATCCCAAACTAAGGAGCACATCTAGATTATGCATGTGTTTAATTAGTGTTTTTTCTTAATATTAATCATTTAGATTAATTACTATTTTAGTTGGTAAAATAGGGCATCATGACTTCATCTATGACGTCAAAAGCGTCTTATAGGGCAGGGTCGACAAAATTAGGAGTTGACAGCATAAATTAATTTACAAGAAATCATTAAAAATACAAAAGTGAAAAAAACACTGATTTATCGTTTTTTTTTTAATGTTTCATAACATTTCTTTCTGTGCAAAAAGGGTGGAAAAGAAACGGAAAAGAGATTCCCTAAAGACTAATTAAGTACTTTTTCGGTTAATGTCAAAAAAGCCAGGTGAAATTCACATCGTTGATTAATTTCATTAATTAATTTTAATTAATCATTGCAAAAGTCTGACTCTAATAATATGAGCTTAAGTTTAGAACTCATCCCAGATATTAGCTCAAGTAAAGATGATATCCAATCCATATATAAATACTGTAATATTAATCCAATATCTTGGCGATGTGAGATAAATTTAGCTTCTATGTGCAATTATTACATTTTTCCCTTGAACTTGTTTTGCAGTGATGTCATTTTGTTTTACTTTTTACGGGAAATATATAATTTAGAACTCGAATAATATGACATCAAGTGAATATGAAGTCCAATTCACATATAAATACTAATATAATAATTTGACGATGTGGGACAAATTCAACTTCTAACCACTATCACATTTTACCCTCGATCATGTTTTACAGAGATTAGCATTTTGTTTTACTTTTCACAGGAAAAATGTCATTTAGAAGGTTTAGAATTTTTTTTAAATAATATTAAGAAATTTTCTAAATCAGCAGATAGACAAAACCCTCGATACTATCATCTGTTTCTCTCTGAAAAAGAAAAGGCGTACTTTCTCTCACTAAAGATGGATTATTCATCAGGGGAGGAGAGCATAAGGGAGTTGATAATTAGGGCGACAATCCGGTCGTGGGTCTTGCTTGGTAACCCTTTTTGCCAAAGTCTTGGGTTGTATATGCATAGCAACATATAGACATTGTAAGTGGTGGTGATCACTTGGAGGACCATATTGGGTGAAGGTGTGTCGTTCATTTGACAAAGTTACACCATGTGGGGAACCCCTCGACGTTGACAGTGTGTGCGTTGGGGCTCATACCCTTAGAATAGCTAGACTTTAAAAACATAGAAATTTGACAAAAAGATCAAAAACATTTATAAGGGTTTACAATATAACTACGAGAAAGAAAGTTGTTTTTTTTTTCCTTTTATCTTGTGTTTGCATGGTATGATCAGAAGAGAGAGAAAAAAAAATTATTAAGTTAATGATTATTGTACCGATCGATGACAAACATGGTAAAGTAATTCGACCGCAAGTTAAAATAAACTCTTTTTTTTTTTTTTTTTTTTTCTGTACTGGTAAAATATATTGGCTCCTGATCTAGTCAGGACTCGCAAATACAATTTTTTGATAGATTTGAGGTCAAAGAATAGATTTGCTAAAAGTTTCGAATATAAAAATGTTGATATAGCTAGGCTTAAAAAAGTGACAAGTGTTTTCTTACACTGTTTGGTAAGAATCAGAAATTAAACATGTAAGAAGTAATAAAAAATGAAAAACTAAAAAAAAAAAAAAGGGTAATAAAAAATAAACAAGAGAAAGGAAGTTATTTTTCTTTTATTGTGTTGGATTTGATAAGTAGGAACAGAAATGAATAATTTACCAATTGATTAGTCTTATAATTATTTCTGTTTGAAACTAAGGAACAGGTTTTTGACTCTTTATGCAAGTAAATGTTTTCTGCAAAAATATGAGAGAAAGTGTACGACGACCGGTGGGTAAATACTGTCCCCTCTAGTCACAATACAATTTTCATAAATTTTGATCAAATCTTAAAGGGAAAATATTCATAAGACTGATCTTTGGTTGTAAATACTACTTTTTTACTTGTCTGAATCACAAAATTTTCTAAAATATCCCTTGTATTTGTAAAATTAGTCAACAAATATTAATACTACCCTAATCAAATAGAAATTATATACTAGTTGAAATATTTATAACTAACTTATTAAGTAAAATAAATCTTAAAAACTTGAAAAATTCTCAAAAGGGTATTCAAAATTAAGAAAAAAAAAATTAGAACCTAAGGCTCCGTTTGGTGAAACGGTGTGAGTTGAAATTTTTAAGTTTGACTTGGTTGACTTTTAAAAATTAGTTATAATTTTTATTGACTTTTCAGAAAAAGACAAAAACTGAGATGAAAAATTACAGTATATTTAGTTTGAGTTAAACTAATTCACTAAACAAACCATAAGTCTCCCTTTTCCCGAAGGCAAAATATTTCCCCGTAGATCCATTGTTGGCTGACTCATCTTCACTCCAGTTAATAAAATCGCCAGACAACCCCTCGGGTGAGGTCATAGTTATCATCGTTATCGTCGCAAGGCCTCTCTAGTTAACATCGATCGTTGAAAAGTCGCCCCAACACCAACACGAGGTCATTGTTGTAATGCCCGCCCCAGCCATGATTTTTCGTAGCAAGGTTCTCCCACTTGAGGTCACCATCTGAAGGCCCGCCAAATGTTCCTAGAGAGAAAAAAATAAAAATAAAAAATAAAAAATTCTAAAAAATTTCGCCGACAAATATTTAGATTCGGGTATATAATTACGCTGTTTCTAGTACGCCAAGCTGATTGTCTCTACATACATTTCTTCTCTCATAATGTAAATTTTGTTTGACTTTATTGAACTCAACATGTTGGCAAATCCGAACTGCGACAGGAAGATACCCGACCAAGTTCCACGAAAAAAAAAAAAAAAAAAAAAATTAGATTTAAGCCTAACTAGTATTTCATTGTTTATTCAAATCCCTAGAGTTAAAGAGTAATTTCAGATGATTTATTTCAAGCAATCCAAAACAAGAATAACGATCATTTTTTAGATTTGAGGGCTTGTGTATAGTAATCAGCTAGAATTATTTAAATATTTTGTGTTTATTTGAAGATTATCTTGCAGAAGGGTCTGCACTTTGACGCATTCTCTGTATCTCAGTTTTAACATTGCAGGAAATCAATAGATAAAAGAGTTAATTTTTTTTAATTGCTTTACTATTCATATGGCCAATATTCATGAGAGTTGAGTGCATATATACATACATACATATATATATATATATATATATATATAGATGCAAGTGGACAAAGAAAACATTTTGGTGCCTATGTAGATACTAGGTCATAATCCCCTAGTCGCCCCGCGAAAAATAAACAATTGCAAAAAGTAGACTTATAATAATCTTAGTCTGGGAAAGTGTATATAATTTTTTATTTCTGTTTCTTCTCCCTCAAAAGTTCAATATTATTTTATTTATTTGTCGCAAAGAAAAGGTATAATATTTTATTACTAGTCTAACAATCTAAGAAGATGATGTAATTTATAAATTTGAGGATCCAGATCTTAACTAAATCGTGTATATATATATATATACACGATAACTCTCCCGTAAAACATCATTGGACCATTGGACAAGAGAGTTTTTTCTATCTCTCTCTAGCTTTCTCTTTCTCTTTTTTAAGCAGGTTGTACTATACTCTTTTTCGAATTGTACCGATCCTCTACACAGATTGTAACACCGGACGACCGCTTCCAACAAACGGGAGAGTATATATATATAAAATACTGCCGTCACGATGATTCTAACAAGCATTGAAGACTCACTTAAAAGGAAAGAGAAAAGCCAAACTTTCACTATTATGCATAAAGAGAAATGCAAATATTTAATTATATATGCGTGTACATATACATAATTAAATAATAGCATTTGCAATGTGTGTATATATAATATATACATGAGTGTTGGCAAATATTCCCAAATGGACATGGCCTTGAATCTAAAGAATATACTATATATCATCGGATCTGGATGTGTCCAAATTTGTTGTGGTCATTTTTCAGTCTCTTGGGTTATAATTCTATTTTCTATTTGTCATGTAAATTTAACAACCTGACTACTATATAAAAGGGTTAAGTATTAAAAATATTTAAACAATATTTCATTAATTAAGTATCAAACTTTAATTAAAAAGACAACTAATAAAATAAGAAAATAAGATAACAGGTTAAATCAGATACTACATAGAACATATAACTAGTGGGTCATCAGTATTTAAATAATGAAAAGAACTTGTGTTGTTGAATATTTTAAAGGGAACATACATTGCTGTTCACTAAAGTACACATTTGTTTGTTTCATACACCAAATTTTATGTCCATGGTTGTTGGGCTAAGTATATCTATCTTGTTTCCTAGTATTGGCCACTGAACTTTTATGTATTTTGCTTCATTTATTTTCGAAATACCAACCAGAATCTTGATATATAATAAATATATAAGTCAAAATTTTATTATTAGAAAATAGGGTAAAGCTGCGATAAAGCTCTTTTTATATATCCTATCGGTATAACTCATTTTTAAACAGTCCCAATTTAATCAAACAGTTGAAATATTGCTTGTGCATGATAACTATAATGTACATTAACTTATAATATTATATACTAAAAACAAAAAAAATAGAAAGAATAAAAAAAAAATTGGTTTCTTAACCAGTCAAACGGCAGCCCCCCGATGCCGGCAAAAAAGGCCGAGGAGCCCCCCTCCTTAGATGGTGACGCCCCCCCAAATGCCGACCAGATCTGGTTTTCGGGGGAGGGGGGGCGCCTGGGCTTAAGCGCGAGGGGATGAGGAGGGGGGGGGGGGGGGGGGGGGGGGGGAGGGGGGTGCCTGGGCTCGAGTGCCCGGGGGGGTGGTCCGTTGGCGTCGGGGGTGGGCCTAGCTCTTCGACGGAGGGTTGTCAGCCGGGGAGTGTCGCCGGCGGCCAGGGAGGGAATAGGTGTTTTACCTTTTTTTTTAATTTATTTTTTATATATATTATTTTTAAATTTTTTAGTTTATGCTAGTATGAGATAAGATACATGATAACTATCATACACAAGTAACATATCAGCTATTTGATTATACATTAATAGTTTAAAACTGAGCTCTATCGATAAGATATATAAATGAGACTTTATCACAGATTTACCTTAAAAAATAATAGCATAAAAATCAACGACTGTCTTTTCTTTTTTTTTTTTCCTGATAATTGGCAAATTGGTTTTTCTTTTTCGTTCTTATTGTTAGTACTATAATTAAAAGTGACAAAATTTCTCTTGAAACGTTGAGTGTAGATGAGACTTAAATATATGAATAAATATATATAATATATATATGTATACATAGGTATAATTGGGCACGTCCAGAAATTGCGTCAGGATAAGAAGATGCTTTCCAACAACATCACTGGTATCCCTAAATGGCTTCTCATGCAAACTTTCTATGGTTTTCATCAACATCATGGGCCCACCTTTTATTATTATTTTTCTAATATTAATTTTCCGAAAATTAATCATACATATCACATTTCACTAATGTAGTCATTTCTGATCAGTCCACCTTTCCCTCTCTCTCTAGAAATCCTATATATAAGATGTGTTGTAATAAATGACGTCATTAATTTGACAATACCACATAACATTAGCTAACGAGAAGGTGGGAATTGGGAACAAAAGTTTTTGAGTCACATATCCCCATATGTATAAGAGAAATTAGGCTATACATATGGAAGTTTAATTTTAGACAATAATTTTTAAAGGATGGTTATTAATTTTTTTTAAAAGAAGATGACTGGTAATTATTAAAATAGTTGATGTCTAATGAGTTGTTTACTCATATTCAGTCAATCAGTGAATATTGACTAGTAAATTGTTGATTGACATTGATTAATTATTTTTAAGAAAATGATTCGCTTTTCTATTTTAACAAAAATTTAAAATGTTTATCAAAGAAAAGCTTTTCGGAAGGTATATTGGATATCGTTCGATTACATAGAAGGATTGAAAACAAATAAACAAACAAATATATATTGTTGAATTCAACTAGAACCCAACAACAAAAATATGTGAAAGTAATAAGGTGATGGGGAGATGAGATGTCCAGTGCAGGTTAGTAGAAGTGGTTGCTCCGTCAATTTGTCTCCCAGAAATCATGATTAGCCATAGAATTTAGAGGAATAACGATCATGATTAAAGCTAAGACATGGAGACCTCATAACAGAACGCATATATATATATATATATATATTTATATCATTAATAATATATATCATCTATATGTATAACATAATTACATTGTTAGTGCTACCGTTATATAAATATATATATATATATATATATATGTGTGTGTGTGTGTGTGTGTGCATGTATATATATGTTTAAGAGAGAGATGGGCACTAAAACGGATATCAAGTGGACAAAGTATGTCGGTAAATATACACAATCATCAAAGCTAACATGAGAAGTAGGGTTGGCCACATGGATCCCTGCGATCGAATTGTAGTGACTTAGGTTGTTAATATTTTGATTGACTTTATATTATGCCAACATCATATCTCTCATGGACTAATATAAACTTGGTACACTACATGTTCATTAAGGAATAATATTCATTAAATAATATTCTAATAATTATTAATACATATATGTGTATATGATATATATATATATATATATATAAATGAGCATTATATGTATAGTGCCCCATGATATATATATATATATATATATATATATATATGCACCCTAAATTGACATGAGAGTCATCAAGTCCCCTGCCGCCATGTGTATGTCAATAGACCAATCGCTTAACTTTCCATTTGAAAAAAGATTAAAAAAATTATAATAAAAAAATTATTAATCTGAAAATTCCTCTTATTACGAAAGATTTAGCAACTATGACGTCACTAATCTATTGGCTTAGGGCTTGAGTACTTTGTAATGAATATTTATTACTGCACGTTACCAACTATATACAATATTAATTCAAAGGCCAGTTTATTCAACGAAAAACGTTGTCGTTTTGCGAGTATGTACGAGTCTTATAACGTGAGTATTTATATAAGTTCCGTAATGGGCCACACAGAATCAAGGGTCTTATACATATATATAAATACATCAATATATATATATATATATGTCCGAAGAAGATATTGGTACAATATTATAAATTAGGCAAAACTAGAGACCTTGTTTCTCCGATACAATACAAAAGGAAGTATAATATTTATATATACATAATAAAATGCTCGTCTTTTTGTGTTGATCTCATTCTGGAATGATGGGTAAGTCTTGTAACTGGCTAATACAGTCTACATTAATTAGTTAATTAATGCTTGGCATGACTCTATGAAAAATTTCAACCCCTTTCCTGATCTAAACAAACAGGTAATTAGCTACTTGCTATCAAATTATCTTTTTCTGATAGCAACATTATGAGACAAAACCTAGGGAATCTTAGCTAATAGACCTAGCACTTAGCACTAAGTTGTATGTATTTTCATTGATTTAGACTGAATGTTGTAGGTAAATTCAAATTTTCTCCGTATGGGTCCTTTTCATTTACCGTAGAACATCATTTAATGTGAATGTAAAGGCCAGTTTGCGTAGACGAATATAGAGTTTTCTTAATTCGAAAATTTTAGGGTAAGAACTATCTCATATTTTAATCCTATCGATAGCTCAAGTTTAATTACTTTATTGTCAAATTTAATTTTAATGGTCAGATCTATAAATGGGAGCACTTTTATTCTGCAGGTGTAGTATTTTGATGTGAATACATCTAATAATTAAAATATGATCAGACAGTTAAAAAAAAAAAAAAAAAAACTTGCCATATCGAGAAAACAAAAACTATAGTTCCTACTAAAATTTTCCTTCTGAATTATTTTGATTTATTTATGAGTCTAGCAAGTTGTAAAGCTTTAAAAACAGTTTATTTCCTTTACGCAATCCATGATCTCTTGATTGATGTCTCTACCACGGCTCGATCGATATATATATATATATATATATTGAACTTTTAATCTGTTCCCCTTTAGGCAATCATACTTTACGAATATGATGTTGTTTGGGCCTAACCTTTGAGGGAAGCTAGAGCTAAATGAACTTTCATGCAAAGAAAATGAAAATCTAGATGGTAAAATATACTTTTCACTGATATATATACGACTTTGGAAAGGAGGAAAAACGGCATACGCAATGGAAAAGACTGATGGGTACTTTTTGAGCTCTAAATTTCCATTCCAAAGGCTCTGTCTATTCTCTCATATCAAGTGAAAGAAATATGAGGAAAGAAGTTATAAATAAAAACTTTGGGTAAGTCACAAACAGAAACAAAAGTTTGAAAAGCCAAAATAAAAAAATAAAAAAAGGTAAGAAATAATGAAGGAAATGTTGTTCTACTCTTACCGTTGAAAGTGGTTGTGAACAATCCTATTTAGCATCTTTAGGATAAATGAATAAGAAAATGTGCACTACTCATATATATATATATAATATATATTTTAAGTTCATTCTATCATTCGCACCAATATTGCTACAAGGTCATTAACATTTTTGTACAATTCTGTTGAGACCTAGAACTGAAAGAACCGATCTATTAGTTAAAGAGATGTGATTTTACAAGATCTCTCTCATTTTTTTTTTTTCCCTTTTATTATTATTTTTCTTTTATTTTCCTATGTAGTACAATGTGTCAAGCATGTGGGCGTCTTATGGGAGTTGGTGACAGCAATATATAGTAGCTATAGTATTGTGATAAAATTTTCAAAAAAAAAAAAAAAATTGTGACGAGATTTAGGAAAACCCAATTAATTAAAAAAAAAAAAACCCCCATCATATCTTTCTTCTCCTCCGGGACCATGAATGAAAGCTCAGTGCCTCCGACCCCATCATCTCTCCCTCTCTCTCTCTCTCTCCTCTCTCTCTGGCCTTCTTGTCGTTGAGGTGGTTGCACAAGTAAAACGAGTGACGTTCGAGAGAGAGAGAGAGAGAGAGAGAGAGAGAGAGAGTTCTTTTGGGGGATAGTGGTGGTTTTAGAGGTGCTTTTCAAATAGATATTAAGGTCGAAGGTCATAGTTGAGATGTGGGCGTGCCCTCCGCACACACTTTATATTGTTGCCTCTCTAACGCTTTTCTTCTTTTCTTTTCTTTTCTTTTCTTTTTTCATTTTTTTCATTTTCATTTTTGGGGCCTTAGAGGTGACCCCACTTTGTTTCTCCCTACTACCTATAATGTGGGTCCTACATTCTTACCCTTCTCTCTCTCTCTCTCTCTCTCTCTCTCTCTCTAAGTAGCCCTATAGTTTTAGGTGGTTGGCTCATCTCCAATGGAAATGGACCCCACGCCAAGTACACTAATGGCCATGATACCTTAAGCTTTTCATGCAATTTTGGACCCTTCCTCACCTCCCATCCCCCACCCCCCTCAATCCCCATTATAAATTATCATGACTGCGTTGCCCTTTACGCACATCTTATTATAATCGTCCTTTTATTTCCCTTCTCTTTCCTTTTCCTCTCTTTCACCACCCAATTTTACTTTTCTCCTCCTCCTCCTCCTCCTCCTCCTTCTTCATATCTCAATTTCCATGTCTGAGGATATGAATTTATCCATAAACGGCCAGTCTCAGGTTCCTCCCGGGTTCCGGTTTCATCCCACGGAAGAGGAACTTCTTCACTACTATTTAAGGAAGAAAGTAGCTTTCGAAAAAATCGATCTCGATGTGATTCGTGAAGTTGATCTCAACAAGCTTGAACCATGGGATATCCAAGGTATTCATAGTTACTACTACTAGTAGTATGTTTTTTTTTCTGTTGGATCAATTTCTTAACTGTGTATTCAGAAGTGAGAGGGATGTGTGCAGAAAAATGCAAGATTGGATCCACTCCGCAGAATGACTGGTACTTCTTCAGTCACAAGGACAAGAAGTACCCCACGGGGACCCGAACCAACCGTGCCACCGCCGCCGGGTTCTGGAAGGCTACCGGACGGGATAAGATCATCTATAGCGGGTTTCGAAGGATTGGATTGAGGAAGACGCTGGTGTTTTACAAAGGACGAGCTCCACATGGCCAGAAGTCGGACTGGATCATGCATGAATATAGACTAGATGAGAGCACTACTGGTCCTGAATCCACTGTAAGTCCCTATTAATCTTTTTTTAAAATCTTAATTTAATTTAATTTAATTTCTCTCTCTCTCTCTCTCTCCTATTGATTACCTAATTACTTAATTTGTCTCGGTTAATTGCCGCACCAAACACTTTTTAACTCACTCTTTGTCTTTCATTGCAACAGTTATTTTATGACATTGATTCCGAAATTAAAAAATGTTTTAAATATATTATCTAGTCATGATGATTACCAATATGTAGCATTAATTAGAATATGGACTTGCCTTCTATAGGATTTACTTTTACTTTGGTTTAACCTTATCAAACTGTTTTATTTACTTCTGTGTATGTATTCTAATCCGCAATGAGAATGAGAAAGAAATTAATTAAACGAATACATTAGCACTAAAAATTAGTAATTCTTGATGGGAATAACGAGAAAAGAAGAAGTAATTTGTTTCATTGTATAATGAATATCATGTTAATTATAAGCAGGTTTCTAATCCGATATCGGTCGATTCGGTACCGGAGGACGGGTGGGTGGTATGCCGGGTATTCAAGAAGAAGAATTACCAGAAAGCACTGGACAGTCCCAAGACCACGTCCATCTCAGTGGACTCAAACAACATTAATCCTCATCACCACCACCACCACCACCAGCAGATGCAATGCTCATCAAGAACGACGGCGTTTTGGATCAGATACTCCTCTACATGGGAAGAACTTGCAAGCTCGAAAACGAGTCGCCAACCACCATGGTTGGTCATCATGTTCATCATCATGATGATAATCAGACGGTTCTCCACGAAAGGTTCATGCATCTCCCTAGGCTCGAGAGCCCCAGTACTCTCCCCATAAACAATTTCGATCATCATAATCATCATCATGATCGTGGTTTGATCAAGTCATACCAATCACTGGACGAGATGCTCCTAGAGCCGACGACGACGTCCGACCACCAAAGCGATGTCCACGAGCCCAAGCCCACCAACTGGGTGGCGCTCGACCGGCTGGTGGCGTCGCAGCTCAACGGCCAGGAGGCGGAGACTTCGAAGCCGCTCTCCTGCTTCGGCGAACCCAACATCGCAACGACGACATCGTTTTGCAGCCCTGATCCGCCGGAGGAAGAGGACGACGTCGTTGTACAGTTGTCGTATCCGTACGGCATGCGTTCCGGTAGTAGAGAATCACATGAACATCAGGCTGCTCAAGTCTACATTGAGAATGACCTATGGAGCTTCGCCAGATCGTCGGCGTCGCCGTCGTCGTCAGATCCGTTATGCCACTTGTCGGTATAAGGGAAGAACTTTGAAAAAACACATATTATATATATATATATATATATATATATTAAAACACTATAAAATATATGTGACGAGTATATATATATAGAGAGAGGTATATACAGGTTACATTCATGATAATATGTACGTACGTACGTTGGTGTTACATAAATAAATCAGGGGGGATAGTGGACACCGTCTATATGGATAGAGATCATGTTCTTGATTAGTACTATTGGGGTTAGTGTGGTACTGTCAAAAACATTATCTTTTTAAATTTTTATAAATTTATTTTTTCGTTAATTTCTATAAATATATGAATATATATGTGTGTGTGTGTATATATGTCTTTGTTGCATTGAACGTGCTGGCTAATTCTGGGTGCTGTGATGTGGTCTTTCCATCTGCAATTATGTCCTTTGGGGTTATGGTCTTGCCCTTTTTCGTTAACTATATTGAAAAGCCTGACAAAGTTAATTATAGCAGGACGCTGACTTCTTGATCGGATTTGATACCACACGCAATTAAATGATATGATACACACCACACACCCCACCCCCCCCCCCCCCCCCCCCCCCCCCCCCCCCCCCCCCCCCCCCCCCGCAAAAAAAATGTAAAAAGTGGTTTTTATTATATTAGACCCACCTGCCATCGTCACATTGAGGTTTTTTTTTTTTTTTTTTTTTTTGGGTGTCGACAAAAAATGAGTTACTGGGGTCTAGTTCATTCTCTCACCTAACATACATACATACCATTATATATATAAATATAAAAATTCAAGAAAGGCGATCACCTTTTGTAAAAATAGAGATAAGATAGATATATAGCACGAGAATCACAGTGAACCATTATATATTATATATATATATATATATATATATATAATTCTATCTCTCTCTATTGGTCTTGTCTGGGGTGCAATTGCTTTTCCTTTTCTTCAAGTTGATAATTATCGGAGATCAGAGATATTTTGTACGACCGATCTTGATTTGTTGTGCTTGTGACTAACGATTTTTTTTTTTTTCCAATACTTTTTTCTCTGGATCAAAGATCTCATAACTAAAGTTTTACATTCTTATATATATTTTATTTCATTCCAATCTTTTCTGCTTTTGACTCTAGATCGAATGATAAAGTTACCATATAAGCATCTAAAAATGTTACAAGTTTTATGAACAATAAGAGTACATAAGCAAAGAAAGTCATTTTCATAGGGGGGAGAAGAAGAAAGCAAAGTCCCGGAATATATGTGTATATATATATATATATGTGCATACATATATATATATATATATATATATCTGCTAAGCATGTATTTGTGGGCTTGTTATAAGTGAATGCAAACTCGTTAAAAAGTTAGCTGGAGAGGCGATATTAATTTTGCATATATGTATATTTGTGTGTGTATGCATATATGTAGTAATGCTGTGTGTGTGTGTGTGTGTGTGTGTGTGTGTATTCACCATGCACAGTTTTATAACATGACTATAGTACGAGTATGATAATGAGTGTTCCGTCAAATTTGAAGACAAAGTCAGAAAAAAAGAAAATCCTTAAAAAATATCAAAACATTACCTTGCGAATGTTCTTGAATGATATCGAGACATGGAAAAAATAGACCAGAATATTACTGCAATATAAAAGATGGTGTCTCCTTTTCATTTGTTTACTACAAAGATTTTTTTTATTTTATTTTAATTTTTTTGGTTTCTAGCTGATGATGAAACCCTAGCTCCAATATATTTTCAGTGTCGCAGCTGGATTCAATTAAATAAATTGCATGCAAATCGGATCCTTCGAGCCCATTTCAAAGTATAATCAATTACAGGGGTAAATGGGCCATATTTAACGCGCTAATTATGGGGGAAAAGTATCTTTATAATTACCTATTTTTTAAGGTTTTTCCTTTAATTTCAAATGGATAATTATAATTAATTAGTGAGGGTAAATATCATTATTGAGCAATTGAACTACCTTTCTCCATTATTTGAGGGGGAAAAAAAAGGAACACTGTAGAGAGCCTTTCTTCTTTTGTTTTGTTTTCACGTATCTTTTGTTCATAATATAATAAGCCAATTTGACCAAAACCATCGAGTATGGTGGATTTTTGATTATTTGATAATAATGTTAGTGGGAAAATATTGTATTTAAATTGCATATATATATATATATATGATGAAAAATCGTCTCTGATCACTAGTTCTCGTGCAACATCAACGAAATATCTTTTGTAAAAAAAAAAAAAAAAAAAGGAAGGCGAAATCAAGTGTTGCTGTCTCTCATTATTGTAAAAGATTGACCACCTAAGTGAACCACCAGGTGTCTTGCCAGGGGAAAATGCCTTAGAAAAGGAGGTAATTCCGATCATAGGATATTTGGGAACTTGGTCAAATTTGTCGGAGGCATTACTTGATTTACCGCAATCATTATCTGTAATTAGTACTGAGTATAAATATACAAATATATATATATATATATATGTATGTATGTTGATGTTAATAATGTGTGTATATATATATAATTAAGCATGGCTAATTTTAGGGTTCCAAATGATAAAACATGACATGATTTTGGTTTGTTACTACTGAAGGTTAGTGCATATATAAACAAACTGCATGATCGAAGAGTACATAAAATCTCTACTGAATGGATACAATATTTCTTAAGACGTAAAGAGTTTCATTCACACTATGATTTTTTTTTTTTAAAGTTCTTATAGTTCTCTTATATAACTTTTGGCGTTATCATTCTTACAAAGCGGTGTTATATATTAATAACGCTGACATATTAATTTTGTATTTCCTTTCTATAGTTATATATATATATATATATATATATGAAATCAAAATTATGCATGCCTTTAGATTACAAGTTCACTTGTAAGTTTTTCATCTTAATTTTTATTTATTTTTGAAACTCAACAAAAATTATAACTAACTTTAAAAAGTTGATTAATTTCAACTTAAAAATTTTATCTCAAATTTGTGTTTAAAACCGAGCCTATATTTATATTGAACTTATATGTATATATCACTGTATATATTATCTCATCAGGTGAAATACTTGTGTTAATTAAGGCGGCACTAGCTGACAGGGGAAGGTGGCACGTGGTAGTAGTTACCCCATATTAATCATTAATTCCCCCGAATATTCTCTCAATGGAAACACAAGTCATATGCCAATTAATGAGTGATGTCTGTACCGAACTTGGAAAAGTAAATTAAAATAATCTTGAAGTGAGAAATACTATCGTATACATGATTATATAATTCATATGTAATGGAAAAGCCATAATCAAAAAGTCATCTCTGATATTCTTTGTCGAACGATATTGTATGAATCGAATATATATTTTTATATATCTAAGGATATATATATATATATATATGTGTGTTTTTGTTCTTAGTAATTATCTAAAGAAAAGTAAACCTATCATAGAATTTTAAACCTTGATAATGATTGGACAATGTGGAGGGACCCGAAACCTATTTTTCTTTCTAGGTGAGACGTCGACCCAATGAAAAGCTAATTTTTAGTCTATCGACGATTACGCATACGGTTGAGAAATATCATGTCTAAACTATCAAAAACACATTCATCAACGTGCGCGCACACACACACACACACACACACACACACACACACACACACACACACACACACACACACACACACAGAGAGGGTTGGGAGAGATGAATGAATAGTTTCAATTAATGTTCTTCTTACATTGATTCTTCCTCGTTCAATAATTTGTTAGGTTATCATGTATGTCAAAAAAAAAAAAAATGTTAGCAGATTATGTTGAGCCTAATTACTATAAGAGTAGTATTAAGGACAACAACTATAATTTTAACTTTTTGAGTATCAACTCACGTATCATCTTTTCATTGGTAGAAATAATCAATTGATATGGTATTGCTTTGATCATTTACCAATAAAATAATGACAATTCATATATTACATAAATTGGTACTCAAAAGTTGGAATTAAAATTAATTTTCTTTGTATTTTTCTTACAATAAATATCTTTTGACTGATCGTAGTTGGACTTTTACGATAAGGTTGACAGTGAGATTAGGGGATAGTATTCCCTCTAGTAGGGAAGATCAAGCATGTCCCCGATATTGTCGGACCTATGATGAGGTTACCTCTTAAATAAGTGCCTTCATTCTTTTTTTTTTTTTTCCCCCCTAAAAATTTAAGTTTAGCCCTCATTTTTTTAAATTTTCTTACCCATATTGTTACATTCAAATTTTATGGTTTTCAAATTGTTATGTTTCCTTTTACTTTTTTTTTTTTTTCTAACTTAGATTTTACTGTCAAATATTGTATTTTTCTTCCTCAGATCTTCAATTTTGTTGTCTTTTTTTTTTTTTAGTAACTTTAGCAGTTTCATTCTATATTATTTAAGGCAGTTTACTACATAGAGAAATTGACGAACCAATAAAGAAACTCTGAGTGGATTGTACTTAATTTTTTATTGAGAAAATTACTTAAATAACTACCTTTTTTTCATTAATTGACCAATATAATATAAATTCCTCATCCTTGACCAACATGACAAACATTTTAGTTTAATTTTATGTTATATTGATTTAGTGTTAATTTTTTGTATCAGGTATAGTGGTTTCTAAATTTGTGTCATTATTTAGGTGTTTTCCCCTCTTTTATTTCTTTTGCAAATGTTATAGAAAAATTATACAACGTCCAGTAAGTAAACAGTTGTCATTTTAAAAATGAACACCAATATATATATATATATATATATATATATATGCATATGCTTTATTATACTTCCACTACAACTAATCATGATTATACACATTACACACTTTTACAATTTGCTAAGCGAAGAAATATAGCAAAAAAATTTCTTTGTAACCATATTGATAAAAATTGTAAATATTAAGTATACGAAAAAATTACTCCACAGTTTTAACTATTACTAAACATAACAAAATAAAGAATTGAAAAAAGCTTTTTGTATTTCACAAAGAAAAGGGGGAAAAAAATATACAAAAGGTTAATGCTGTATACATTTGATAGAAAATATAGATAAATAATTAGAAGATATTAATAGGTAGCAGCTTTCAGACTTATGCCTTATTAGAAAAATCCACGTACAGCGACTAAAATCATCAACAATGGTAACAAAATAATGAGCACCAGAATTGCTAGCAACACTAAAATCTCCCCAAATATCACAATGTATCAATTCAAATGGAGATTTTGTCTTTATCCTGATTTCATTTGATTTTGTTCCTTAATAAAACACAAATGCATAACCATGTAAATTTTGCTCTTGATATTTTCATAAAAATATGAAAACACACATGTAACATTCTACTTTAGCAAAATGATGGCATACTTGAAAGTATATATATTTGATAAGTAACGTGACAAGGACGAATCATTGAACTAGAAGAATAAATTGATATTAACAAATTTATATGACTGAACTTGTCGTCTATCTATTTACATATTTGTAATAATAAAAGTAGGTATTGTTAGGCATTTCTAGCACCAAAAGAAAACATAAATAAAGTTATATATATATATATATATATTGAGACTATAAATCATGTTCAAAAGACTTGTCTATACATTGGTACCTTTGAAAGTTATATATCAAAGATTATTTGTTTCAAATTTCAATACGTGAGTTGTGAGGCATAATTCTGTCGTTGAACACTAATAATTGACCAATGAACACGAAAGCCGACTTCCATTACCACAAGATATGTGCTAAATGGGCCCACAAAGAAAGGAGTTATCATCATACATAATGGTTCTGTTTTTCAGGCCCAAATGACTGACCCCAAAGTCTGTGTGTCCACTTCTATTCAAAAGCTAGATTTCACTACTCAATATTATTCACTGATGAACTCTGTAAACAAAATTTGTTGGTTTTCTGGTAAAAGAGAAAGTAAAAAACAAAATTTGTCAGTTTGGACAAGAGATCTCATGCTCTTGTTCTTGTATAGCCAAGGTTTGTGCAAGTTAGTTTGTTATGTTAAGTTATGGAACCTAATTAATGCCCTAAGCAAAAACATCGTATGTAGAGATAACATGCGGATCGAGGATTATTATGAGAGAGGTTATAGAAAAAAACGCTAGAGTTTTGTAAGGAATGCGATTTCTCTCGTAAATTTCTTGATCATAGTGAATTACTGCAATGACTGAAGTATGACGTAACCTTACATTGAGGCGAATCTTTATAAAAATTTACATTATTTATGATTGTTTATTTTCTTCTGCAAAATTTTATTGCTCTTTTATGGTACATAATTAGGGCATTAATCTTAACATATTATTAGTGGCTTTTCCCAACCACACAGAAAAGTGGTCTATATCTTAAGTAGGAAATGCAGCAAATATCATGTTCTTTTGTGGGAATTGAGCCCTACAAATATTATAGATTGTAAAGAAAACCTAAGCTGCATAAAAGAAAATTACTCTCTTTTTTTTTTTTTTTTTGACAAAAACATTACATGAGGGTTTATCTTTCAATTGAGATGAGATTTTGGAAAAGTTGTCTAGTACTAAAAAAAAAAAAAGAGAAGATAATTTAAAAGAAGGATGAAAAGAGAAGATAAGTATTATTGTCGACAGGTACGATCTGAACCACACTTTAATTGAGTCGATGTTTATGTCTTGATGTATTGGACATCAGCGTTGTTCGACAATGATGCTTTCTTTTTTCAATAATGTGTGTGCATTATATAACACACTTTATCTTTAGTAAGGTGGAAAAATTCCTGCTACACGTAACATAAAAGGCAACGCTCTCATAACTATTATTTGAGAATACCTACAATAAAGGTGCATTCCGTGTACCATTTAAAAATTAAAAATTTTAAATTAGAACTGGTTGATTTTTTAAAAATAAATTTAATTTTTGTCTATTTTTTATAAAAAATAAAAATAAAAACTGAAATGAAATTCTTGAATTTGAAAACCAAACATGATTCTTTAGCAGGGCCTAAAATTGGTAAAATGGACAAAATTAAATTAAAGTAAATGCACATTCCACCACATGGGAAGTGCAATCATCACGTGTATCATCATCATCACATAAATTTGAATCAAATTTTAGCGCTCAAAAGCTTGTTGTGAATTGTGATCCTTTTGGGCCAAGTGACCCCACCACCCAACATTTCAAAAATTGAACTAAAAATCAACACCACCAATTAAAAATAATATTTATGAAAAAAAAAAAAAAAAAAAACTTTCCATACTTTCTCCCTACTCTATGAACTTCGAAGATGCCTTCAAATTAATTATTACATAAATAAATTATTCAAAGAATTTTCATCGATTTCTTAAAATATCGTTTTAAAATGTTTTAAAAAATAAATTTGAAGCTAAAGAAGTCCTCCTGCAAGTAACCGACCTTTTTGTCCTCACTTCAACTCTCTTAACTCTTCAGTTCAGTTCATTCTTTCAAACCAAAAACCCCAAAAAAAAAAAAAAAAAAAATGGGTTGTGTCTCTTCTAATCTACTTAATCACGAGGACGAGTTCACTCAACTCGGAAGCTCAGCACTGAGTCACCACATCGTCTCGCTCACCTCCTCCACCTATGGCCTCCTCACTCTCGACCCACCACCCCCGCCGCCGCCGCCGTCGTCGTCAAACCGCCATTCTCCGACCACCCCTCCTACCCGCTTCACCATGGGCCCCACCGCCCCAAGCCCATTGCCGGAGCCGAAGCCCGTCCGCTCCGGCCCGGAGGTGATCAACTCGTGGGAGCTCATGGCGGGCCTCGACGCCGACAGCTTCCGATTCTCCCCAATCCCAATCCCAGTCCCAAAACCACTCAGACCCTTCTCCACCGACAAGGAAAACTCGAACCCGAACCACCGCATTCCCAAGCCGCCACACGGCGGCGCCTTGGACCGGTTCGAGCGGATCTGCCCGCCGAGCGGCGAGCACAGAGTGGTCGTCTACACGACGACGCTGCGCGGCGTCCGGAGGACGTTCGAGGCCTGCAACGCCGTGAGGGCGGCTGTCGAGTCGTTCGGGGTGGCGATCTGCGAGCGCGACGTTTCGATGGACCGAGGTTTCCGGGAAGAACTGAGGGAGCTGATGAAAGACGCTAACGTTGTTCCGCCGCAGGTTTTTGTCAGGGGAAGGCATGTCGGTGGGGCGGAGGAGGTTCTGAGACTGGCGGAGGAGGGTGGTTTGGGAGAGATTTTGGAAGGTCTGCCGAAGCGGAAATCTGGGTCTGTCTGTGAAGGTTGTGGGGATGTTAGATTCTTGCCGTGTTTTCAGTGCAATGGGAGTTGCAAGATGGTTGTGAAGATTGAAGAAATGGGAAGAACTTTGGTTGTGAAATGCCCAGATTGCAATGAAAATGGCCTTGTGCTCTGCCCCATCTGTAGCTGATCACTGAGCTCTGTTTTATGATATTTGGTTTGTCCCTGAATTTTTTTTTTTTTTTTTTTTTTTTGTATCATATGAAGAATGTTGAAGTTGGTTCAATAATCTTGAGGTTTCAAAAGGAAATTAGAGCTTCTGAATGGGGAATTTTTTGTAAAAGAACTACTTCATGTTCTATATATGCAAATGGGTAGAAATCCCTTTGAGCACATTATGAAGAAAAACCATAAAGCTTTGGATAGTGTCTAATTACAATGGTCTTGCATTGAAGTAATGGAGATTGTTGGCATCCATATTGTTGTTAAGGGTGGTTTTGAATCTAGTTTCAAATTTCCATTATCTTGCTATGAAGATTCTCTGGTCGGTAAGTTTGTACAACCTGAGATATCATTATCTTGTGCTATTTGGGTCTTGTGCTGAGGCGTCAGCAGATTTCTATTTGTGACCAGAGACTGTAAAGTTCTCTGAGGGACGGTGATGGTTGTCAATATTCTGGAGGCCTATGGTTTTTGAAGATTACGGAGCAACATAAATATATGTGTCAAAAGATTTTTTTTTTTTTAAATTTGAAGATACTCTCTAATTAGACGGTTTTCAGTATAGAATTATCATTAGATTATGATTATCATCGCATAAATAATAGTGAGTTCTAGTATCTCATTTTTGAAAATTGGGTTCTATCTAATTACTTGTTTAGATAATGCAAATTCGTGATATTTTCTAATTTATTTGGTAAGCGGGATGGAAAATAGAAAGGAAAAGTAAAATACTTAGGTGAGGAAAATAAAAAAGTAATGAGGTAGATTTTCTTCATATTGTTTGGTAGAATGGAAAGAAAAATATGAGAAAAAAAAGTTTAATCTAATGTTTATTTATTATTATTTTTTATGATTATACCCTTATATCAGAAGATAATGAGGAATTGAAATCAAAATAATTATGCAGCATATCATCATCTTTTTTTTTTTTTTTTTAATCAAACTTTTTTCTTCTATTTCTTTTCAAAGTTGGAAGGATTAAAAAATGATGGGTCTTATGGATTTACGACTTCATTTCTCTCACTTTTGACATTTTCCACTCTAACAAACAACTTGTTAAAATTTCATTTTCCTCTCTAAAGTCCTAGCTTTCTTTCTCTCTCTTTTCCAATCTACGAAACGTAAACTAAAACTCAAAAAATGGAAAAAATCTCAATAGCCCTTTTATAGCATCTTTGATGGATCATGGGGGTGATATATCTCATGCCAGTGTTAAAATTTTACTCTAATAGAATGTCAAGTTGAGCATAACTTTTAGTGCATTATTAGTTTTGGTACTAAATTTAGGACTAAAAGTGACATATGCTAGGTCTTATCTGGGGCTAATTTTTTTCAGCTTTTCCACTAGAAACTTGTTTTTATTCATGAATTTCCTCTTAAGTAAATTCCTATAAAGATCCGTTAACAAGCAATTCACAAACTTCAAATAGATTTTGGGGGTGAATTTTGAACATTATGGCAACAAATGAAATGATACTTACAAGAATTTTAATATTTTGATAAATATATATAGGAAGAAAACTTGAAATAATATTTTTTTATTGGCATGTATAGCATTGGAGCACAACACAAAATTGGTGTGCTAAATTTAGAATTTTCCTATATATACATACACACACGCCCCTTTCCTCTTTGCTAGATGATATGGAAAATGTTGCTGGAGCAATTTGAGAACTCAGGCCTTGAATAGAAGTGCTAGATGATAACGGTCCCCAAGATCAAGACTAGTCCAATAGCAATGGTCAGGCAGGTCCAACAAGTGTTTAGCTCTATTCTTGCCTTTCCAGTCCAATGTCGCTTAGGCCCAATTGACCACTTGTCTACTTAAAAAACTGTAACTATTTGTTTCATTTTTCTTACATGCACAATGCACACACACACACACACACACATATATATATATATATGTGTGTGTGTGTGTGTGTGTGTGTAAATATATATCTGAATATATGCAATGAAATTTAATTATAAAAATGCACTCTCTATTTTAGCTTTGTTCTAAAAGTATATCGATAATTTTATTTGAGTTCATTTGTGTACCTAAATATTTTAAGTTTGTTTAAATTTATACCTTGACTTGGTCTGTTTGATTTTGGCCACATGATAAATTATCAAAAGGATAGTGGGAAAATAACCTTTATCTATATATATATATATATATATATATATATATCAGGTTTTGTTAAGTTTGGAGATAATCATATTTGAAAAGTGCTTATATAGGAAGTACTTTAATATGATTTACAATTTTAAAGATGGTCAATATATTATGAGCATTGGTTGATCAAGGATTAACCGATATCAATATATTAATCAATATCAATTAATGATTTATTGATTGATCAAATCTGATAAATCAGTATATCATCCAAATTCTTCTGCCTTTATTTAAATTCCCCAATCCACATAATCAATTTCCAACCAAAATCCACAAATTAAAAATTTAAAAGCCAATGAAAATAGAGTGGGTTTTGTTTTGTTTTTGTTTTTTGTCTTTCTTTCTTTCTTTTGGATTTCCAGTGAAAGGATTTGTTTAATTCGAAATATACTCAAAAAAAAAAATTTTTGACTGTCTAGTTTAATTGGAAAAAAGACTTAAGTGCCCCTAAAGAAAAAACTAAAATAATTTCAAAAAACAAAAGCAAGCTAAAAATTTTTAAAAAAAAAATATTGGTATAACACGTAAGACACAAATTACAAATCATACATTTCATACATATGTAACATCACTCAAAATTCATCCTCATTTCAGTTTCTCTATTTGAAAATCACAGAATTCATTTTCAAAACCCAAAATACACATTCTTTCCATTGATGCCGTAATAGACAAGGATGAGTTCTATGTGAAGTTGGGGAAGGAGTTGACGAGGAGGGCGAGGTCCTTGTTCGTGACAAACATACAGGCTTCTAGGGCTAAGGCACCATGGACTTGGACAGAAGGAGAAGACATTATCTGAGGGAGGGTAGGGAGGGCAATAGGGTAGCAACATTCACGATAAGGGACGTCGGGTTGGCGACCTCTTCCCATCAGCGTCGATTTTTATAATTCTTCTAATTTTCTTTTTTCATTTCTTAAGAATATTTAAGTCTTTTTGTAATCAAAATTGATCGTTAACTGAGTAAATACATATGGGTTAAGCATGAATTTGTAATTTAACAATAATATAAAGCACACAATATGATGTTTGGACAATATCAAAATACATGATATCAAAGCGAGAAAAAAGACCTTTCAAAAAGAAGAGGAAAAAAAAAAAACATTTCCATTTTAGTTATTGTCTTTTTGTTATCAATATTTTTATCTTCAAGGACATTTTGTTTGTTTTTATGGTCAAAATCGAGCATTTATTGAGTCACATAAATTTGACATATATACTTAAAATATAATGCTATACAATTAATAAATATGTAATTACATGTGTAGTTAATGATAATTTTATATCTAATAATTTAATCACAACAACATATAAAATTCAAAATCCCACTCAAATTTTTTTTTAACCTCTAATCTAGAAAGCTACAACATAGAATATACTTAGATAACGTTAAAAAAAAAAAAAAAAAAAAAAAATTTACCTTATATGTGAGAACCAAAATCGAAAAGTGAAAAGAAGAGGAATCAAACTGGTTTGACCAGCTTACTGGGAAAATGAAGCCAAACTCTGTGAGGTTCCTTTTACCCAAAAGTGGGATTCCACATCCAACTGGCTGGATCAGTTAATTTTGTGGTCTTCGAGGACTCGGTAAAACTGTAAATACAATATGCATATATATATATAGTACATTATTTACATATAGTTATTTAAATGTAATAATATATATTTAAAATATATATGTGGTGTGCATATAATATATCTATATATGTATATAAATACATAAGCTTAGTGTCGCTGCTTGTATCATGTATGGCCATCATCGTCAAGTACAAAGGCAAAGACAATAACCTTTCTCTCTCTTCTCTCTTCTCTCTCGTCTCTCTCGTCCTTTAGCTGTTCATAACACGTGAAACCATAAGAATTCGTCAGTGTCATAAAATGAGAAAATGAATCCCAGATTAATGAAAAAAGCTCTGCTCCATTTTACTGTTTCTTTGGATTCTTGTGACTCATTAAAATTTCCCTTTCTCTCTCTCCTTCTCTTTCTCTCTCTCTCTCTCTCTCTGTCCTTGTTGTGTCCATTATTGCAACATTATTTGCATAGTTTTTCTCAATGCCCTGACACCACCAGACCCATTAGTTTTCTCGCATGCTTTGCTTTCGCAGTTATATTGGAGCAACTTGAGAAGCTGATCTTCTCATTTTTTTTCCCCTCTCGCCCCAAAACAACACTCATTTCTCTCTCTTTTTCTCTAGTATTCAATCCTTTCATCAGTTACAGTTATGAAATCGTGAGGCAATACAGAGGTATTAATACGTCTCTCATGTTTCTCTCTCTCTCTCTGGTTTTTTTTTCATCTAAGTGAAGTTTGATGAGAGAGAGAGAGAAAGAGATTACCAACTTCCATGGCGAAGAAAAGTGGCGCTACATCTTGGTTGACCGTGGTGAAAAGGGCCTTTAGGTCTCCGACTAAAGAAAGTACTGAGAAAAAGAGTTACCGACGGAGAGACGAGAGTCATGATCAACAAGAAGATGAAGAAAAGGTCATAATTGTAACACATATATAGTAACACACACAAATATATATACATGTTTATATATGTATATTCTTATATCTTATTTTTCGGATTTGTGGTGCAGAAGAGGGAAAAGAGGAGATGGCTTTTTCGAAAGCCTGCTGTTCATGTTCAGCAATGTGAACCGAAGATAAGCACAAATGATCACGTTTTGGTGGCTTCAGAGCAAAGGCATGCAATTGCCGTGGCGGCAGCCACCGCGGCCGCCGCGGAAGCTGCCGTGGTTACTGCGCAAGCGGCGGCGGAGATTGTTCGGCTCACTAGGCCTTCCAGCTTTGTTAGAGAGCAGTATGCTGCTGCTATAGTCATTCAAACTGCCTTTAGAGGATACTTGGTGAGTTCTCTGAAAAAAAAAAAAAAAAAGTAGATAAAAAGGGTTTCTTTGTGTGTTATTTTCAGAGAAATTCTGTTGTAAAGTTAAAACAAAGCCCTACCAGTGGTGAATATCGAATAATATTTACGAACTGTCTGGTTTTTATTGTTCGATTCTGATATGATTTTGATGTGACTATTTACCATTAAAGTCTCCTACTATTTTTTTTTAATTGCGGATTTTGGTTGCGATATTATTTGGCTTTACTAAGACAATACACCTATACAACTTAAGTGTGACTAATTCTTTCATTGTGGATTTTTGTTGTTTGATTATGATATAATACGGTCATTTGTCGTTATTCAGGTCTATCACATAAGCACGATGATATTTTAATTAGTTATATTGTCGTTATTTTTTTTTCTTTTTAATGTGACTTGATTTTTTTAAAAAAAAATTAAGGCAAGGAGAGCTCTACGTGCACTAAAGGGGATAGTGAAACTCCAAGCATTAGTGAGAGGACAGAACGTGAGAAGGCAAGCGAAGCTTACACTGAAATGCATGCTAGCGTTGGTTCGAGTTCAAGATCGGGTAAGCAATCAACGAGCGAGGCTTTCACTTGAAGGTAGACGGAAATCTATGCTCGCCGAAATCACCAGCCTTTGGGATTCAACATATCTTAAGGACATTCACAAAAGAGTATCACTAGTACGTAATTTTCTTTTACAATATCTACCTATCTCGTGATAGACTCAGGTGTGAAATTACTGATAGATTATTATCATGTTTTTATATGTAGTCAAGAGAGACGAGTAGTGCTGTGGATGATTGGGAGGATTGCCCGCAAACAAACGAGGAGATTGAAGCAAAGCTGCAGAGTAAAAAGGAAGCAGCTTTGAAACGTGAAAAGGCTCTCGCTTATGCCTTCTCTAATCAGGTTTTCTTGTTTTACACGGCCCCTTTTTCATTTTTCATTTTTTTTTTAATTTTTAATGTATAATTTTTTGAATGACAATTAATGATTTAACCCTTTTTTTTTTTTTTTTTTTTTTGTCCATCGTGTTCATGTAGCTACATGATCATGCATGAAACTTTAATACATGATCAAATGATCAAAGTACAGAATTACTGTTAGGTGCACATGACGTCAAGTACTTGATAATAAATGTACTATAATACCTTTATATGAAGGTAATTAAGCTATGCAAATTAGTAGAATAATCATTTTCCTCGAAAGAAGGAAACAAATTATTTAACTTTAGATAAATCAAAAGGATCGTCAGTGTACTTTAGGGTTTATCTTTCGTGTTTGCGAGATAAACCAATCCTTCACTGCAACATGTACAATGAGAAGATATATGTGCATTTATTTTGTGTAACATGCATTCGTCCTGTGTGATTGTAGTTTGTGATGAATAAATTCCTTTTAATAATACCTTTACCAAGTACTTGAGCCCTGCTAAGGGGCTCTGCATTATGGACCTCCACACGGCTTTTGGGTGGGTCCCCACTGTTAGAGACTCGACCTCAAAGTCCTGTGTCACGGAGCCTCAAAGTATTTTCCTTTTACGCACAATAAATATTATATTAAACGTTTCATTTATACATGTTATATGTAAGACTGGACCTTTTGTGAAGGACTTCACCCTGCCGTTCACATTGTGAATCGGTTAATCTTTCGTAAACATCAATCTTCTGTCGATTTGTAGATATGGAGAGCCCGCAGGAACTCGTCAGCCGGGAATGAAGAAGAGCTAGAAGGGAGAACCAAATGGCTTGACCGATGGATGGCCGCGAAACAATGGGAAATGGAAAACAACACAAGTGCTGATCATCAGAGAAGAGACTCCAACATCAGAACCGTTGAAATGGACACATCAAGGCCTCACTCTTCTTACTCAACACCAAACGCTAGAAGATCATACCAATACCAATACCAATACCAAAAGGGCCAAACAGCAGGCCCACATTCCGGCCCAAACATCCCTTCCTCTCCTGCCCACAAGGCCCAATTCAACACCTACTCACCCGTGACACCCCCTCCCTCAAAACCAAGGCCTCTCAAGGTGCGCTCAGCCAGCCCAAGGTGCCCCAAAGAGAAGAGATGTTACTCTGCGACGCACACACCGAGCTTAGGGCGTGGCGGTGGCAGCGGCGGCATGTGTCATTATGGGATGGGCCCATGTGGGCCGGCGGTGCCCAACTACATGGCGGCCACCGAGTCCGCAAAGGCCCGGGCCCGGCCCAATAGCTCGCCGAGACAAAGGCCCACCACGCCGGAGAGAGAGCAGTGCTACTACTCACGAGGAGGTGCTAGGAAACGCCTTTCTTTCCACCAAGTAGTTCTCGAGCCACACAATATGAGTGGTGTTGGAATTGGGTGTCTGGGGCAGCACTTGAGGAGCCCTAGCTTCAAAAGCTTGCAAAATGGGTGTTGTTATAATTATCATGGGATGGAGAATTTGTCTCCTTGTACTTGTGCTGATAGCATCGTCGGAAGAGATGTCTCCCCTTGTTCAACCACGGATCTAAGATGGTTTAAGTGACAAAAAGAGAGCTCGAAATGAAACATTGTACGTACCGGGGAATGTTATATTTTTATTTACTTTTTGTCACATGACAGTTCTATTCTACCGTCACATGGTGGAGAAGAGACGAAGAAGTTAGGAGAAGTGACAATGTTTTTTTTTTTTTTTTTGGATCTTGTGAGGCTGTTTTTTTTAGATGATATGACTAATGAGTGTCTGTCGAATTTTGTCAATATTTGTTGGATTGAATGCTTGTATTTAAATTACATGGTCCACATGCTTGAATTCACGTGTCATGAAATATACTAATATACGGGTGACAACAACCTAGTAGTAGCAGTCTGTGTCGTTAAATAGAGTGCCCTTATTAGAAAGTTTTGTTTAGCAGCATTCAACTCTTACGACGAAAAGTTTCATTCAATATATATTTTGTTGAGGTCAGATTTCATACCTCATCTCTCATCGTCCACGTGTCAACTCGGATCGTTTGAAGACAGATATGCCAACAAGCTCTAAATCATCTCCGGAGTGACCCCCGACAAGACATAGATGAGTCACCTGACAGATCATTCAGATGGCTCACTGACCAATCATTGACGAGTCCCAGTCTAAGAATAATTGGGAATCTTCTAGATAATTATCATAATTATCTATTTATCAATTTTGGGATTTGGATAATCCTTCCAGCTCGAAATATATTTGAATTTGACTTCATAATTCAAATATATTAATTTAAATGGAATATCTAATCACAAGAGGAGTGGATAATCTTGATATTATTCAAATTCAACTTCAAACTTGAATTTGACTTGTGATTGGGTTCTCTCAACAAAGCCTATAAATAGGAGGCTTTCCCACACATCAAGGGCATCCATTATCCCATCACCCTCATCATCGCTTACTTCGAGCAAACCCTAGGCACAAGATCGCCCTTCCAAAAATTGCTATCGGAATCCTTCTGCCGCCACATGCTACCTTCACATCAACATCACCGGAATTTCTCAATTCCGCCCTCTTCCCCTATTTTCCAGTATCCAATTTTCCCCTACTTCTTATCTTTCCCATTCTTGGCTTACACGAGCTCTCTTTTCTTTTTCTACATACATCTTTGAACGCTCTCAAAACACCTACAGGGGACGTAGTCCATGAGATTACGGGTGAACCTCTTCAAAAATATTGTCTCCGCTCTCTTTATTTTTCTGCATTTATTTTACTGTTACACGCGCTTGATTTAACAACAACCCACTAGTAGTCTAATCAGTCATTGACTTTTGATACAAATTTGACTGTAGATTTCACCCTTTAAATATGTGTGTGTGTGTATATATATATATGTATGTATATATATTGAAAAGAAAAGTACAAGCTTTGTCCAGCCGAGTTCAATTCAAGAGGATATTAATTGTGTCTTTACGCCCTACAGTGCTATTTTTTGAATCTTCTACGATGGTTCACGTACATCATTATTTTAAAAATGCAAAGAATTGAACTTTTGATAAACAAGAGAGAGCCAACGCAAATAATTGAACCTTTGACAGATAGGAGAGAGCCAGAAAATGGTGAACTCTATAACAAGTAATGTGGTATATAGTTTTTTAATTATTTGAAGGTGTTGAAGTTTACGTAATAAAAAGCTGTAATTAAAGGCATTGATTGGAGCTAAACCACTATTTAGTAGTACCAAGATTTGGAACTACCCCTGCAAAAAATGAAGTTCATTTGTGACAAACATTCTTCAAGACTAGAGGCAAACTCGGTATAAAAGTGTAACAAAATGAAACTGGAAGATGGAACAACCGACTGCAAAGATCCGGTTATATGCAGACAACAAAATAAATTTAAAAAACAACAGAAGGAATTTAAAAGAGAGAGCATTAGAAATTTTGTTTCCTTTGCCTCCTTAAAAAAAAAAAAAAAGTCAAAAGCTCAACAAATCATTATGCAAAATAACCCTCAAATCTCCCAAAAAGAGAGCACCTTTTTGTTCACCCCCCCCAATTCTCAAGATGAGCTTCTAGGGGATGTTGTTAGTCTTGTGGAACCAGCCATCCCAAGGCACAAGGCTTCAGCCAATGGCCCACCAGGTGGTGGTGAAGTTGAACTACTTGAACCAACATTCCATGAACCTATGTTGTTGTTGTTGTTGTTCAGCCATTGACGCTTCAAATCTCCCTCAATGCCAAAACCCATATGGGAATTCTCACTCTCTTCACTACCATCCCCATTCCCAGTCCCACCTTGCATTGATAAAGATAGAGACGAATACGGAACCTTGTCGTTCGACGAAACGACGGCATACTTGTTGTTGTGGTGGCCAATTTCACCACCAATGTGGTCTCTCTCAGCCATGGACCATGCGTCTATGATATGCCTTGTCTGATTAGGGACCAATTTGGGGTCAATCAATGAGCCAAACCGGTCACTTAGCCCCTGAGATATTTGCAACTCTTGGTACTGACCATAAAAACCAAACGCTCTCTCTTGCCCTTGCCCTTGTTGGGGTGGTGGTTTGACGTGCACAACTTGGTGCCACTCGGCTTGGTTTGAATTGGCTTCTTCCCCTTTCATCATGAACCACTCCAACCCCCTTCACATGGTCAAACGACAAAAACACATTTAAACACAAAAAAAAAAAAAAAAAAAAAAAAAACAAAACAAAACAAAAAAGAGCACATTAATTCACACAACAAGGACAAGACAAGACCCACTTGAGCATTCAAAGACAATAAAGGGAACAAGAAATGAGAATTAAATATGGTACCTGGTTTGGTCATGTGATGTTGTCGTGGTGGTGGTGGAGGAGGAGGAATATGGAGATTGGTGTTTCTCTCTCTGGTCTAGGAAACTAGAGGATTTTGGATATGCCAATAAGCTAGTGTTAATGTTGTTGGTGTTTGTGTCTGTGTTGTTGTGGCTGAAGAAGTGGGAATGTAATTGTTGTTGGTGTTGGTGTTGTTGTTGTTGTTGTTCCACAGGCTTTCTTGAACGGGGACGACTCTTGTGAGAGTGTCGTTCGCAGTACTTTTGGTCAGGGACAACGTTTCTTGAGCATCTCCATTTCTTACCATCTGTTCTTCTGCACCTCCATGGCTCTAGGTCCGTGCTGCTTGAGACCCCCATCTCCAGAGACCCCCCCGCTTTCGACCCTTTAATGCAATCAAAACAAACCCTTGTTTAGTTTTTGTATTTTACACTAAAAAAAATAAAAAATTTAATTAAAAAGACAAGAGAGAAAAGAAAAGAGTTATACGAGTAGAGTGGAAGTGAGGGAAATTTTTGGTGGTCTTGGAAATGGGTATGAGTAACTGAGGAGGGACAGGGACAGAGGCCATCATGTACTTGTAAATCAAGGTCTGTCTCTCAAGCTCTTGCCTTTGTGCCGCTGTGAAAGGAACCACAATTCCTGAACCCAAAAAAAAAAAAAAAAGAACCCACCAACAAAATCACATTCCAAACTCAAATTCACTAAGTAAGATTTTTTTTTTTTTTTTTTTGGGTTTTTGTTTTACCAGAGGAATTGTGGGACATTAAGGAATCAGAGCTGGAGAAGAGCAGGGACTTTGGAGGCAATGGCATGACAAATGAGCCTGAATCAGCAGCAGCACCACCCCCACCACCGACAACATCGTATATATCGCTCATGGAAGTAACAAAAATTTGGTTGTGGTTGGTGTTGGTGTTGGTGTTGGATGTGTTGTTGCAAAGGAAGGGTCCACTACGGGAGTCACCACCTTGACAACCATGTTCTTCACCGAAACCCCCACCAGTGGCTGTGAGTAGAGTGGGAGGCTCATCATCACCACCATGATCACGATTATCATCATCATGGTGATGATCATGATGAGGCGTATACATCATCATCTTCTTAGGAGGAGTGAATAATGAGTCGTTGGTTGTCGTTTGCATCCTCAAACCCAACCCACCACCAACATCGCACCTCTCCTTTTCTGCTGCTCCCTTCTCTGAAGCCACACACCCAATTCTTGTCCCCATGAAAAAATTAATTCAACAAAAAAAAAAAAAACAAATACTAGCAATAACAATAACCTTAAAAAAAAAAAACAGTACCACAAAATTTTAAATAAATTTAAAAAATTAAAAAAAAAAAAAAAAAAAAGCTACCTTTCCCACTACCCAATCCAACCCCAAAACAAAAATAAACGCAGAAAAAGAAACAAAAACAAGAAAATTAGCAAAAATAAAAAACAAAACCTTAATTACAACCCACGCTAACTATTCCACACTCCTTATTGTAGTCCTTCAACAAGTTTGGCTTCTTTGTCACCCTAAAAGCACCACCAAAAGAACTCTCTCTCTCTCTCCCTCTCTCTCTCTACTTTTCTCGGTACCGCCATTTTTAGCCATGCGTTTTTGCTTTTGCGTCCTCAGCTTCCAACATTCGTTCCTCCTAAGGAATACAGACAAAATTTTAAGAATTAAAAAAAAAAAAACATAAAACAAAAAACAACCCAGTACAAGTTTTACCACGCCACCCACGATCATGAGGTCCACTCTTCTCTTCTCTCTCTCTTTCTTTTATTATTATTATTTTTTTGTTTTTGATGTTTTCTTCACGTCAAGAATCTTAACGGTGTTAAAACGTTATGTCCCAGTTTTGACTATCAGGAAAACTTAGTATTGCTGTTAAAGATTTGGATAATAAAATTTAGATTTAGATTAATTACACGTTTATCGAAGTATTTGAATTATTATAATTAAAAAATATAAAAGCTTGAAATGTATTGTCACGACTCGAAAACGGGGATAGTGATGTGGAAGGGTTTAATTAAAAGTAATTTTGTAATTAAAGACATCGAATAAATAAAATATATAATATTTCGAAATTCGCTCACAATTTTAAATTAAACTCCCTTTTTAACCTTTCTTTAGAAAACATATCAGAGTTAGGTTATATAATGAATTGTCCTAAAGTCTATCATTTTTTTTTTTATACAGAAACCCGTCAAGTAGCTTTTTAATCAAATCCGTGGGTATTTCAAAATACTAAGTTTTTCTTAAGAAAATAGGTTTCGAAAATCCAACCTCCGGTATCATCACACAACAAACAAAACAAGAAATAAAACACAGACATCAAAACTCAGTCTAGAGAGAGAGTTTTTAAGCTGACATGCCTTAGAAATAAAATACTGAAAATAAAAATACATATAGATAACTACTGGACCGCAGTGGCCTTGTAGTAATCCTGACTAATTGGCACTACTCCCCACACCTCCTGGGGGGTTAAAAACAATAAAATGTGAGCTACTAGCCCAGTAGGATACAATTGATTCATTTTAAATATTAATTAGAAACATTTGGTTATGATATAAAAATATGAAATAGGCCAAAACAGTGTGAAATAAATAAATTTAGGATTAACAAATGTTGAACATAATAAACTTACTCGTGCTAGCCTGACAACAACCGATCGATAACAAGATACTATTTGAGTATTTGAACAAGGCTTTTCAAGTAAAACTATCAACTGTCGATGTCTAATTGGACAACGTTTGAAATTTCATTTAACACACTTAAACAGGACAAGCCAAGTCTCAAAGCATCTTAGGTGAGTCTCTCAAAATAATGTATCTACATATATATACTTTTGACCCAAAACATTTGATACATATGAACTCTCAATTTAAAAATTTTTTTAAATCACTTTTATCTTTTTGAAATGATTTTAAAACGAGTAATTCATAAAGCAACATTCATAAAAGCGAGGTTGGCGTATCCTACCTCGTTGGCAAAAAAATTTACTGATAATTTCACGAATACCAAGGCTCCTTGCTTCGGTTATCAAAACCTTAAATCAAACCATATAGATATCCTAAGTATTTGATCTGACATAACCAAAAACTCAATTATACTAAACATCCGGCTTAATTAGTATGTTTAAAATAATACTATATTAAAATATTAATATTTCTTGATTTATGTGCAAACTATGAAAATCCAGTTTCGGGTTTAAAATTTTGTTATTTGAGTTTAAAATAGCAAAATAGGACTGAATGGACTAAAACAAGGTCCCTGCAGGTGTTTTACCTCTGTCTAGTTAACCGGTCTGGTAGGTCCGGTTGACCAGAAAAGGACAGAATGTCATATCCTGTTCTGTGGCCGTCCGATCGATAGGATAGAGTGTCTGGTTAACCGAGTAGAGTTTCGGTTGATCGAACCGTCGCGGAACAGTGAGTTCCCAGTTTCGGCCCAACCTACAAAGAACTCTAAGTCCAATTCAAATAGTTTTCAGATTTTCAAAACAGTAAATAAACAATTCCCAGAGCCTAAATAACCAGATCAAGCTTAACTCCATCAAAATCAATCAAAATTTCATTTGAGTTTCAAGTTTTCAAAACTAACAAAAACAAAGAATTAAAACTAAAAATCAAGTTATTTAAATTAAGAAATGAGTTTAAATTGAACCTGCAAAGTTCCAAAGGCTCGGGGTTCTCGGGTTTTTCTGAAAAATTTGGTGAGTGAGTGGGTGAAGGGCTCGGCAAAATGGGGAGAGAGGGAGAGAGCTTGGGGGGGAGTGATGGAAAGAGAGAGGCGAAGAAAAAATTGAAATGAAATGGGACTTAGTATTTTTATAGATAAGTTTACCCTCGGATGAGGGAGCTCGGTGCCGGACTAAGGCTAGAGGGCCGTTTTGGACTGTAGAGAATCTCGGTTAGCAGAAGGTGGTTTACAAAGCTGCAGGTGTCCGGTCGACCTGATAATAGGTCTGGTCGACCGGTCAGAGACATTTTGGTAATTTCATAAAAGTTCAGGGGCAAAAATGTATTTTCAAAAAATATATTTTTAAAACCTTGAAAACATTATTTTAAATGCAGTTTAATTATTTTTACACACATTTTAACAAACTAATTAATCCAATTTAACATAATTAATCATGATTAATTCTAACGGGCATTGCATGTGTTCGGGAAAAAATATCAATATGGAACTTATTTCGTTCATTTAGAAATTTTATACAATAAAAAAATATCTCATATGGACTTGTCTATGCAAAATTATGAACATTTAAAATTTGAGTTATAAAACTGTGTGAATAGTAAAATTGAGAGAAAAATATTAAAATTAAATTATAATTCTAAGACTTAAATTGTGCGTTTTAATGCATGCTTAAATTAATTATGCATTTTTTTAAACACAAAGAGAAATCTCCACTGGCTGTGACTTTGTACTAGTTGCATGGTCACTTACATGAAGTTATGAACTAGGACAAAGTTTTTTATTTTTTAATTATTTTTAATTATTTTGACTAAGTTGACTAACAGTCTCCGTCAAGGACATCATTTTTATTTATTTATTTATTTTTTTTTTCCATTTTTTCCGTTAAAACACCACAATTGCCAAGCATTTTCCAGCAAAACAAAAGGGCAAAAAAGAAATATTATTTTTGTCAAGCATTGGGAAACGTGATGCAGGCCCACATTTTGGTTTCGTGTGAGGATGTGGGGGGACCAGGCCCAAGGCATTAACCAATTTCTCATCCTTCTCTTTTTGGTCCCAAGAAATGCATTATAGTATGAGATTTGGACCCCTACACAATTTGGTGAATTTAGCTTGATTTGGAGAATGTTAGCCATTTGGGGTTTCAAAAAAAAAAAAAAAAAAAGACTCCTTTTCCTCTTTACCAAGAATGTTGTATGAGTTTAATACTAATGATATGATGCTAATAATTGGATTACGGTGATCGGTTTTCTAGGTGGATCGATCACGAACTAGCATAAATATACTATGTTTAAATAGATGTGTGTGTGTGTGTGTGTGATGTTGACTATTGGAAATGTATTGGAGTTAACTTAGGCAAACCCATGTTTCCTACATTACAATACTAGTGGCTGCCAGCTGAATATATCTACATATATATATATATATATATATAGATGTATATGTGTATATATTAGATATAGTCATATTTAGTATGTCAAGCATGATGGAAATGGTTGAGTACAATAGATTTTGTTCAAATAACAATTTTGATGTGATGACACAAAATATTTCACAGGAATAGAATGTGATTTGAGTATTTCATTACCCACTTGTCAAGTTTTGGAATTTGTTAGAAAATAAAACAAATTCAAATGCCTTTACTTTACAAATACGACCTCAAATACATTAATCATCAATTAAGGCTAGTTTTACCTTCTAATCACTTCACTTGTTTTTGGAAGAATTGATAATGTTTTAACATGTCAGAGTAGGTCGTCCCAAGTTCAAATTTAAAATGCGAAGAAAATTGTGAATCTTAATTCAAATTACAAATATAGTCATTTGTTATTATTATTAAGATTACCAAAAAAAAAAAGAAAAAAAAAAGACAGAATAATTTCTTTACTTTGATGTGGGTTCTCATGAAAGGGAAAAACAAGAGAGAGATAGAGATACTTTTGATAGTGTGTAGAATGAGACTAACTAGTAGATGAACCCTCAACCTCAAGGAGTAGTGGTACCATAAAGGACTTTTGTTTTACTTGCACTCCATGTCTCATTCATAAATATACATATACATATATACACATCAAATATATACATACATCTAAGAAAAACTAAAAGTGCCATTCATTTTAGGTACAGATGTAGACTAGTATAACAAAAATAGGCAAATATAGCTGGTAGAATAAGGAGATGAAATTACTTGTGGCCCCTTTACAGCTATGCTTTCTGTCATCATGTTTCTTCTTTCGCAAAATTCTCTCTCTCTCTGTCTTTTTTAATTTTTTTTTTAAGCTCTCGTCTTAATTTCTTCTCAGTTCATAGTGTGATTGAGTATCGAATTCTTTTATTTTATTTTATTTCTTTATTATTATTATTATTTTTTAATTTTTTGAAATAAAATTTTCAGTTGAAAAGAAGAGGTCTTTGGCTATTGTGATCACTGAAGTAGTACTTTGAGTTCTGACGTCAATATTTATATACCATGTTCAGAAATCATCAGGCCAAAAAGGAATATGAGACTGGTAACAATTATTTTTCCGGAACAGCTTAACAAATATATATATATACATATACATATATATATATATATATATAGACATGTGCTAGCATCTTTCATAAAAAAACGTTCTTCACCAATTGTGTTATTTTTTGATTAAAAAATGGAGAGTAATTTTGAGAAAAAGCAATTAATATTTGATAGTGATGTTAGATTAATTTATTTAAGCCATTTTGCTATCCGGTAGAGTAGGTATATAACAGTAAGTACCAGCTAATTCAGTAAATTAATCTATTATTAGAGGTTGAAGTAGTAATTTCACAAGTATTATTTATTTATTTTATGAAGTGAATGTCTGTATTCTTATGTTCCCAAATGATAACAGAATATAAATGCGTAATAGAATAATATTTAGGTAGAATAAGCATAATATTAGTTATTATTATTATTATTTTTTACGAAATAGGTGATACATGATTAATGTGATGAAAAATATCTAACAAATATATAATGGATTTAGTTATACACCATTTAATTAAAAAATTAGAAATGATGAATCGGTCTTTCTTTGTATAATAAGATATAAAAGTTTAACTAAAAATATGAATTATTTATTCAATCCATTTCCCGTGGGAAGATTTTTTTTTTTTTTTTCAAATGTTGTTTGGAACTCAGGTTCCAATGTAAAAATTCAACATTTTTTTGTTTTTTGTTTTTTCCTCCCTAAAAAGTCAACTAATTAAATTTCTTAATTAGTTTTTTAAATGTCAACCAATTCAAACCTTAAAATTTCCAAATCAAACTAGTATTTCAAACACACACTAAATAACAAAAAATACGTGAGATTTGTCTTAAGAAACGAGTTCACACTCAATAGAAGATTTGTCTTAATAAGAAATAGAAGATTTGTAGTCATCAAATTAGTACATGGAACGTCATTAATAAGAAATGAGTTCACACTTGATAACAAAATTAAATAGATAGTTTGCAATTAATTCAAGAGTATAGAATTCAATCAAAAGAGTATTACTGCAATATTAGTAATTAAAATTTAAAGAATATGAGTATAAATTTTTCTCTAACAATTTATTCAAACACTTTGAAAAATAACAATATATAATATGTCGAATGTGTCCTTAACTCTTTCTCATGTATTTGTTTAGTTGAAATCTTCCTCTTGTACTGGAAATGGAGTTATGTATGATTTGATTCATTTTATCATATATGCAATTTTTTCTTCATTAAAATTGAAAAAAAAAACATAAAATTTTATTATGAAGAAAAAGTTGCTAAGCATTAGAAAGAGAAACAATAATTGAGCCGACAAGCTTTCCCTCATACGACGGTTTGGTGTTTTCTACATCCACTTGATTGCTTATTTAACCTGTTCTTAGCTATCCAAGTTTCAAAGATTTGACTAAACCCTTCAAACAATCCTCACCATTTAAAATGATCTACATGACCTAAATCAAAAGTGAAGGACCGTCTTTCTTTTTTCTAATAAATGACAATAGACATACTCTATATATATATATATACACATATTCTGGGAACTTTTTTCTTAGAAAGTCAGAATCCGATAAACTTGTGCTTAATTTACAACGTGGAATATAAATAAATGCTTTCGAACCTACCTATTAGAAAAACAGTGTGAATGGTTGTAGACTTTGTCAACGGCAACTCCATCGTTCACTTTAATATTGAGGTTTTGAGTTTAAATTCATTCACATTTTCAGATGCCCAAAAGGTTGGGCGAGTTTGGTTTTTCATTGATTTGATCGATCTATTTATATATATGCTCGGTGGGAGGTGAGACGAGGTGTGGTGCGATCTGGTTAATGTGTTTGTTTTGAGTTTGAATCCTGTCTTCTTGACGTAGAGTCCGAGTTAGGAAAATTCATTTAAAAAGAAAAGAAAAGAGAAGAAAAGAGAATGACAACAAAGAAAATTGTTTCGTATATACCCTTTACTAAGAGGAAAAGATTATACTCGACTGGAATATTCATGGGTCCTAACTAGGCCCGTTTAAGGAGACGTTTGGAGATGGTGTTTTGAAGGTTGAAGATGACTTTAGTTTTAAAAATGTGCGTTTGGTGAAAATAAATTATTTTGAGTGAAAAATGAAAAAAACTTGAAATATTTTTGAAAAAAATTAACAATATGGATCTTATTTTATTATTCTCAAAATTGTACACAATTTAAAAATAATATCTCATTTCGATTTAAAATGATAAAGTTATGGATTTTAAATTTGAGTTTTTTGAAAATATTTAGAAAATCGAATAATAAAATTGGAAGAAATTAAAGGATTAAAAAACTTTTATAAAAGTGACCTGAAAAGAAAATAAAATTTTGAGCAGAAATCAATGTATAATATAAATGCCTGGGTGTCATGGCACCAAAATCCTCTCAAGGAATGATTGCCTCTTTTTGTTTATGGGCATAAGTTCATGGCATTTGATCAAATATGCTAAGCAATACTGCTTTTCTACTTTTCCACCATTGTAATATTAATCCTTATTTAATAATCGTGCGATCATGAGACTACTATACTATTACTAAGAGCATATAACACAGTTAATGGCCTAGAATTATGATAATACAATTTCCTACTAAAACTCTCTCCTCTAAGAAGACATAATTAAGTACCTTGGACTCATTGTATCTTGGATTGATATCTGTTGAAGATTTACAATCAAAATCTTTTTCATTCACCCGTGATCCTAATTATTAATTCCATTTGGAAGAAACGTTTGGATATAAGCGTTTAAAATGAAAATATTTAAATAAAAACATTGAGTAGTACAAAAGAATATCTGATCAAAATGTTATCACCCTTTAACGTTTAGAATTTTGTCTAAAAGTTACAAAATGACTACATTATTTTGCAATATTTTCATGCTATTTCAAGTGTTCCCAAACGCCATTTGAAAGGTTGAGAAATGGAAATATTTGAAATGTTAAGAAATTGTTGAAACAAATTGAGAGTAAACTTTTTTGATGATATTAACAGAGAACGTGAAGACATCATTGATCTATTTTAACATATATGCGTGCGTTTAATCCACATTTCGGACAAGTAGAAGTGCTAATTTAACACACATATATATATATATATCCAGGTCAAATTGCTGTAATCTTTCCCTTTTAGTAATGGAAAGTGAGTGCTTACATGACTAAAAAAACATGGATATTTGGCTAATTCTTTCTGCAGATGAGAGATATATATGATGAGAAAACGTCACTACACGCAAATCCAAAATAGAAGGCTCTTGGGAGGTTTGTCTATTGGGAGGTTATCTCAGATTCTCAAACAGAAAGACAAGATTTTATCTTCATCAAACCCATGTTGGTAAATCCGACTAGGATTTTGTTTTTTCACAGAATTTTGCAGGGTCTCATACTCAAGGAACCGTCTCAGAAAATCATTATTTGTGGCCTCTTAAGACGACTATCAAAGTACATGTAGGGTGGGATTTCTAGTGTGTGTGTGTATATATATATATATATATATCTATAGCCTGAAAGACCACACTGTAGGCATAGGCAAAATTGGGAAGAATATGGACCGCTCTGTGGTCCATTCAATAGAAAACAACACGCTAACGGTTGAGACCAGGCCTTCCTTTTATGTTATGACAGCTTGGTCATGACTCATGACTTGTGACTTTTCGGAAAAAGAGCCAACTATTAATTTTCCTCTCCATTCTCAAGTAATTTTTATCCTTCATTGATGTTTGTGTAGTCTAATTAATATTTGGAACTTAGGAATTTTTTAACCATAAATTTGGTTAAAATTATCCGTTTGGTATATAGGATATGAGTGCATCAAATAACATAACAGTATGAGATTGAGTTGAAATATATAAGAAATGATGGTATTAAATTTTAGTTTATACTATCATATGTTTGACATCAGTGCATAGGTTATCATTTCTAATCTCCTCATCTTGTAAGGATAATTGAATCCCCTTCTAAGGAGATTAATTGATTGAATAACCTCTTATACAATCTAATCTTTTAAAATTTCTCATCAAACTGAGGATTAAAATCTAATTCATTCTTATCTTCCTTAATCCTGTGCACCAAACATTCCCAAAAAGTTTTAAAAAAAATTATAGTACTAATGGAGTTGATAATCAAAACTTTAAACACTAAAACAAAGTTATTTATTTATTTATTTAAAATTTATAGCATTCTATAAAATTATCGTGTATATTTGAGTAGATAGTAGATTAAATTTAAGAGAGAAATCTTTAATATTGTAAGAAAAATGCTCTATTAATATGATATCGTTAAATTGCTATTTTTTTAACATAACATAATTGTGATGTATTCAGCATTTGTTATCTCTAAATCTTTAACTTTGATAATTTGTCCCATAAAAATTATAAATTGTATAATGTGTCCAATTTTTTAATTTGCTGTTAAATTTGTGACGACAAGCTCAAGTACGTCTCATTGAAGATGATAAACCATATTCTCGACTAAAATATATATATATATAAAATACAGACCGTAATACAAATCTTCCAAATTTAAATATTCAATTTTATAAAAAGTGAACAAAATTAAACATATTGTAACAATTTGGAAAATTTAAGGAGTCAATCACTAAATTGTCAACATTAAACATTTATGAGGAAAATTACCAAATAGTGATAAGTTTAGAGGGTAACATTAATAAATACCTTATATAATCGTAATGTGATTTGATAGTTAAAATTGTGTCTTACTATTAGTATTTTTCTTAAAAGAGAACATCTTGTATGGGGCAGCCTTACTTTTCTACAGTTTAAAAACTATATCATCAAAACTTTAAAAACTCTCATATTTCCTTTTAAATGTTGTATTGAAATTTTCATAAAATAAAATAAATAAGAACTTAAATGTGGTCATATGGGATCTTTTTCCATTTAATTTTTAATAGAAATCCTAACATATAGGGATGACATTTTTGCCCACGGATGTGGGTACCCGCCCCTAATGGGGCAAGTATGGGGGATAGTATTTGGGTATGGGGGTTAAGATTAGTCACACGCACGGGTGCGGGACGGGAGTGGAGGAAGCTCTCCCATACCCGCACTCACCCCGCATATATTCCCTTGTAATAGAAGAAAATTAAATTTAGTGTTTTAATGTTTTAGTTTTCTTTATGAATTTAGTTTTATGTATTTATGAAGTTTAGATTTGTTTTTAATATTTCAATTTCATTTTCAATTATGACTATTTTGTTAAAATTTATGAAATCTTTAATAGAAGTTATTTTAATTTTTTTTAATAATTTTTTATGGGTAAATGAGTAGGGTACGAGTATAACACCTCCAGCGGGTATTTCCCGTCTTTGCACCTGCATTAAAATTAGACGGGTATGAGGGGTTATTAGGAAGGCGGGTATGGGGGTGGGAGAGGCATAACCGCGCCCGTCCCGCCCAATTATCATCCCTACTAACATAAGAGGTTTAGTGAGACTAATCCCCTCTATTTTTCTCCCTTTATTTTTTTAAACCAAAATTATACTAAAAATTAAAAGAACTAATTCAAAATTCAATAATTAAAGTGAGAGTTTAAAAAAAAAATTAATTTAAGTAATAAAACTGAGGGTTCGTTTGGATCGCAAGTTTGAGTTGATATTTTGAAGTTGAGTTTGAGTTAAGTTAAGTTGAGAATGAACTTTTTGTGTTTGGGAAAAAGTATGAGTTAAAAAGTTTAGTTTGAGTTGAGTGTTTGGATGTAAAAAAGTTTGAGATAAAAGTTTAAAAAAAAACAAGGGCCATGTTTGGATGGTAAAAAAATGAGATTAACAAATTTTTTTTTCCGTATTTAACATTCTGTTGTAGTTTTTAGTGCTTGTTTGATTCACAAACTTACCTCATAATTTCCACACTTTTTTTTAAAATGTTATTCCCAAAAATAATTTATGGTTTTCTAAAATTCACAAAAATTTGTCGGGTTGAACTTTGAAGTTTCAACTCAAACTCATGACCCATACGCCTTAAAAAAACCCAGAGAATAGATTTTTAACATGTAATAGTAAGCATACAACTTGAAATAAAATTTTGTAATTGTCAATAATTAAGTCTTACAACAAATAAAAACAAAAGTGAAAACAGTTCGTCTGTGGTCATTAACATAAACAAAATACAAATCAATAATTACAATCATTATCTGCTCCAATTAGATATAAACAATATTCGTTCACATTTGCCTATACCATGGTGATACTTGATATCTTTCCCACATCTCATTTGCTATGTGGTCTCTTATCCCATTCATTGCTTCCCTACTCGGGTCAAATTGGTGTGATCCTGTACTAGGCCCAGTTCCATCGATCCCATCGTCAAACACGTAATCCGCGTTAACATCGATATTTTCCCGTACAGGCTCAGAATCTGCTACATACTGCTCAAGAGTAGGATCCCCAACCTGCACCATCCTTATGAAATTATGGACAACTGCACACGCGACGGGGATCATTTTCTGCTTGTCCATTGGATAGTTGTTTATGCCTTTCAGTATTTTAAACCGTGCCTTCCAGACACCGAATGTGCGCTCGATACAGTTCCGTAGCGATGAGTGTGTATAGTTAAACACTTCACGGCGGTTGCCTAGCCCGTCACGACGTCTTCGAAATTCCGGTATATGATACGTCTCGCGTCGATATGGGCTCAGAAAACAAGCCTTATTTGCGTATCCTGAATCGACCAAGTAAAATTTGCCTGCAATAGTAATCTCATAATATTAAAACAATTAACTCCCTTGTTACATAATAATATAAAATATTATTTTACTTTATTTTCTGTTTACCTGGTGGAAGTAACGGGAATCCATGAAATGCTATCGCCTCATCCAGCATTCTCGCATCATGACAAGATCCCTCATATCCCGCCAATATATAAGTGAATTTCATATCAAAGGAACAGGCTGCCAATACATTCTGCGAGTGATATCCCTTGCGATTTATCCAAGCGTCAGCATTCTCACGACGAGGGGTACATGGGATGTGCGTACCATCTATAGCGCCTACACAACCCTGCATCGAAACGTTGTAACGTATTGAATACGCGTACCAGCATTAACAATAAAACTTTGGGGGTTTTTTCTTTCTTAATTTTGGTATGCTATTTAATAATATAACATAGAACACTTACATCAAACCATGGCCGATATTTATCCGGATTCTCCATAATCAAATTTTGGATCGATGTGTAGTCGGCGGGTCTTATGAATTCATCTTTTAGCGAGCAAATAACCTGCAACACTTTATAGAACCAGCGTGAAGTTGTTTCGACGGAGTGCTGGAACAAATATGAAATGTGCCTGTTAGTTTCGCCGCGTGCACAAATCGACAAAAATATAAACAACTGCTCGTTCACATTCATGTAGCGAGTTGGCTTCAATAACTCCCGACAAGCTAACAGGTTACTTAACGATCTGAACGTCTCAGCCTTCATACTTATCATTCCTTGTATTATTTCTTCATGCCCATTTAACAACTCTTCAACTCGCATGCGCCCAGTTAGTGTTGAGTTATGCATTGGTTGTGGCTGTCTGCGTCTGTTTAATCGGTGGGCGGCCACCGCGACCACTCCCAAAGCCAGAACACGGTTACGGTTACGGTTATGGTTATAATTAGTACGATTGCTAGCCACATTATCATAGTACGTATCATTTTGGTCGTCCTCGGGTGCGAGATTAGCGTCGTCCATTTTGGTTCGAATCCGATATCGGTGCTAGAAAAAATTCGCATGTTCCATGGTAAACGATAATTGTTAGCGAACCCCAAAAATATCACTTCGATGTATGCATCATGTCATCGCATAAGGTTAGGTCCGCGGTGAATGACATTTACATTTTTTTACGGCACCATTACATAAGGTTAGCAGTGCAATTGCAAATATTAGATAGTGAAAATCATAAAAATTTGACGGAATCACAGATTGTCATCTACATTTACAAACCCGAAATAAATCACTACATAAATTGTAACACAATCACAAATTAATAAGTTAAAAATGTCCACAATATGAAAAAACGTGGAAAATAAAAACCGTAAGGAAATAACGCAAAATCATTCGGTGGGGGGCCCCGGGGATTGAACAACGGATGCAATAATTTCCCGCCTATCGACCTCGGGCAGCCGATGGAACGTACGTTGGAGGCGTGGATGAGCGTCGAGGTAGTGCCACATACGACACCGGTGATTAGGTGGAACGCCCATCTCTGTCATAATGTTCATACACATGAACATGTAATCCGGTTGGTTTGTGGTCTCGTTTGTTTGGGCAGATTGCGACTCGTTACGGAGATGCGTTACTATTTCCTGCATCGCCAATATGGTCATCTCATCTGCTTCTTCTCGTTGCTTCCTCTTGCCAGAACTTGCCCTTGACCGCGACGGACCTGCCTCGGCTCCACCTCTAACGTTGTTAAAATGACGGACACCCGGCGTTGGCGTTACATCGTCTTCTAATCCCACATGGTTTCCATCGTCTTCCATTGAAGCTTCAACGTCGCCGTATGGAGTACTATCACCTGGCATGCTTACTGATCCATACCCCGAGGCACCTGCAGCGTGCTGTTTCTCAAAGATTTTAATATACAGCTCCTTGTTACGCAAGCCCTCGTAGCGTAGATGGTTGCACTCCTTAAAACGCTGCACAGGAGATTTTAAAAATATTATAAGTACAAACGAAGCTTAAAAGATTTTATAACATAGGGCCTAATATTGAGCTACGCAGTTACCCCTATAAAGCTATGCCACGCTTCGTCAGAGCAAACTACACGATCCGTCGTCGGATCGTATCCTAGTCCAGTTCGGGTTTGCAAAGCCTTCCAGCCGTTATATATTTTCTTCATTCTCTCTTTCTTTTGATACAATGTCTTTGCGTGTGCCTGTACCCCGCCGAACTCAGCATTAAACTGGAGGGCCCAAAATTCTAGAGTTGCTTTGGGGGGATGTTTACCGCCACTGCATTCCACGTACTCCGATAGTTGAATTAGGAATTTTGTTTCTTTTGCGGCGTCCCAAAAGTAATGATCCCCCGACGTTTTGCGCCCCATCTCCTTAGGAAATCGATAACCAAAACAAATAGAAAATGTTTAATATAGTCCGGTACGATGTGTAATGAATTGGCTCAGTATAAATTGAGTGCATCATATAATCTGAGACATGTCATAAACCCGATACAGAATCGGCTACCCTGGCATAGGAAAAAGGAAGTTCAACTGTAGGTACTTTAATGGCCAAGACAAGACAAAGTAATGGCCATTAATTCCAATAATCTACACCGGCAACTGACAACATGTATCGGGTAAACGACTCATCAGTCAGACTAAAATACAACAAATCTTATTTTATGTACACATCATCGCCAATGGTTTGCAATTTACAAAAACGTTAATGGGGGGCCATAATCGGGTTTTAGGCATCACATAAACACAAAATGAACAGCCAGCTTTACAGGGAGTAAAACGGATGCAAAAAGAAATAACAACATGAATTTAGGCATCACATAAACAAACGGGAGTGGGCTCACAGATGAAGCAACAAACCACAAGTTACAAAACTGCTCAAACTTACATCAATATCTGATTTTAGGCATCACAATAACTAAATGCAGAGCCAACGACCCTAGGGAGTCAAAGGGATGCACAAAACCAACCCCAAATTTTGATTTTAGGCTACAGGCGTCCCATTCTTACATCAAACCATCAGAGGAATTGTACAAAAACCAAAAGAGGTGGCAAAATCAGAGTGTAGGCATCACATGACGTTAAACTTTCAACGGAGGCTAACACAGACACACACGAACAAGTTAAACCCATTTGCTATGCCCATGACCATAATGGAATTAGATAGATAATATGTAGAAGGCTGAGTTTGGAAAGGACGCTTAACAAACTAGGAATTCCGAATTTGAAGCAACTGAGTGATGTAAGTTAATGATTATTAGTTCTTTTTAATGTGAATGGTTTTCTCAGCCTTTGAGAGTTGAGTCTTATGCATTCTCCCTAACAAGGCATTCAGAACTAATATAACGTACTGCAAGTAAACCGGTACAGATGGGCAGTAGGTTGCATGGTATGCAACAAAAGTATATATCCTGAAGCATCCATAAAAGCCAAAGACACAAAAACTTCATCAATTCATCGAACAACTGCCCAGCCTAAAGCGCTGCAAAATTTATTTTCTTGTTCTGTTATGACAAAAGGATAAACATTTCCAACAATACCAGAATGACCAAACAAGCTAGGTTCCAGTCAGGCAATACACAATAAATAGTTTTTACACAAATCAGAAGCAATTAAACCAGAAAAGTCTGCGATCTCCCTCAACCAAAGATTATCTTCTTACAGAGACAATTAGAAAACGTCACGTCTTGCCCAAATTTGAATTATATATTCCTAGATAGAACACTAGCCAGCAATTCTGATAACGAGCCATTTCCAATTAATGGCATTATTTCATAATTCCATTGAAATGAAAGGTTATAAATTCAAACCATGCCCATGACCATAATGGAAATCGAAAAAACCAAACCAGGTATTACGACCACAAGACCATTCAAGGGGGAGAAAACAGATATCCAAGCGTCACAGTAACCTGCAAATGCCATTCATGGAGGCAAAAACAAAGACGCACGAACAAGGCAAACCCAGATAAATGCCTAATTTTAGACTTGAAATCGAAAAACCAAACTAGGGATTAGAACCACAAAACCATTCAAGGGGGCCAAAACATCGATTTTAGCGACCAAATGAACCTGCAAAGATCAAGGGATGATAACACAGACACACACAAACGAGGCAAACCCAGATCGACAAAAAGTATTGGGTAGTCAAGAGTCGATTTAGGACCAAATGCGATATTGGGTAATCGAAAAACCAAATGCGATATTAGGACCACAAAACCATCGATTTAGGGAGTCAAGAGTCGAAGAAGTATTGGGTAGAGAATAAAACCCAAAAAATTTTGGGACAAACACGAATTACGTTTGAGAATTTAGAGAAAGAAATTTTACTAGGATTTCGGAATTGGAAGCCGAAGATGAGTACACAGGAGAGGGTGTCGGAGTCGGGCAGGATTTGACGGAACGGGAGAAATTTTTCCGAACTTTGAAATGGTTGGTTATTCGGCCCACGGCTCGCCTTCGCTTCCCACACCTCACTCGGCGACGCATCGGCTGGACGGTAGTGGGCGACGGCAAGACCTCGCTGTTTAAACGCAGTGCGGGGAGAGGAAGGACAAACACATACCAGAGCTCCTGCAGCAAAGCAGATGCTCGATGGGATGGAAGCAAGGCCGACAGACCCACTGACACCAGCACATGGGCGCCGGAGTTGAGGCGTGAGATTCGGGCAGGCGGCAGGCACGAAGGAGGGCTAAAAGCTGAAGATTCTCGATGAACAGTAAACACCGCTGGGGTTACTGTATAACGTTCAAAAGGATAGTTGAAGCTGAACGGTTTTGTCAAACACAAAAAGTTGAGTTTCAACTCCAAAAACACCGTTTCAACTGGTTTGCCAAACAACCACTGAGAATAATCTTAAAATTTAAGAGACATGAAATTATTATTATTATTATTATTTTTGCTTATAAATATGATATCAATACGTTCATCGGGCCCCTAGCACTGATGCAAGCTCACTTCATGGCATGAGCCTTGAACAGATACATTTTTTTTTCCCATTTTTTTGGTTAAGGAAATCACATGTAGTCGATCTTAACATGTTTTGGTGCATCTTTTCATCTATACCACCCAAAAATAATCAAAGGGTAAAAAAATAGTTCCCCACCTGTGGGGAAAAGTAAGGCTGGCCCCATGTTAGACCTTCCATTTTTTTTTCTCTCTCCATATTTATGACAAAATTCACCTATTTTCAGATGTGCGTACATTTTGTTTTATATCTATTGAATAACGGGAAAAAATAAAAAATAAAATTGAGCCATTAAAAACTGTGAACCGTGACTGGATAAGAGCAGAAAATTTTATAACGGATGGGAACATTCAAAGTCTCATTTATTTGTTGGGATTTCATGTTTTAATACACTCTTTTGTTTTTCTGGGATTGTATTTTTTCTTTGTTTGAACTCGAGACGAGAGAATTTGATTTATACATTATGATAAAATACGATGTAATATTATTATTAAACTATAACCGTAATCATTAAAGTCTGAAAATTATCGTTAATATCTATAGATTTTTCATGCCGTCGATATCAAGTTTCCCAAGGTTTTGTTTAGAAGTCAAGATTCACACTCACATTCATTCAGAAGGGGAAAAAAAAAAAAAAAAGGTTAATCAAGTATGTCATGTGCAAGTGGCTTAGAATACAAAACTTGAGTTTTCAATGTACAATTTAGGTACACTCTTGCTCAGATCCACAGCAACAAACTAAACCACCTCCTGAAAGCAGAAATTAATAATAATGTAGTACCCAAAAACATCAAAACCTGTATACATCATAACAATCCCCCAAAAAAAAAAAAGAAAAAAAAAACGCAAAAAAGTTTATTAGGCCAAAAAATAATAATAAAAGTAATAATAATCAAAGCCCTTATACAGAGAATAGAATGATTTTAACTGGTGATGAGAGTATTGGATCTGATTGGACTCTTCTGTTTGAGAAGAACTCTTAGTTGAGCCTTTTGACACTCCAATTTTGTTCCCCATTGCCTGTTTTTTGACCCAATTGCTCTTACCACTCTTGGGAATTCCACAAACCCTTTGATCCCTCTCTTTATGTGTGGATTCTCAGTTTCTGGCGACACTAATTTTCTCGGGAAAATCGGAACCGATGACGAAACTGAATTGACACCAAGATTGGCATTGACAACATTGTTGCTATAATTCTCACTCAAAACTGACTCACTGTCCTCGGTAGTAGTACACGCTGATGAGTATGACCTGTTGTTGTTTTCATCATTGGAGTTAACCGGCCACTTTTCTCCCATGATAAACTGTCTGAATTTTCCCGAGAAACTAGCAACAGCTTTAGAAGCAGTACTAGAAATCCCACCTCCAGAAATTACCTCGTTTTCCTTGCCTTTTGACATGATCAGAGACGAAGTAGTACTACTTTCTGCTATGATTCTCTTAGAACATTCCAATTCCATGATCTTTTCTTCTAGAACAATCTTCGCCTCGGCGAGCTTCATCTGAACTCTCTCCTCCCTCAAAACCTCGGACATTCTCATCATCTTCCTCTCCTCCTCGATCTCTCTCTTCATCGTACTGATCTCGGCTTTGTCGAATGAAATCTCCTTGGCCAACTCTCCACACATCTTCTCCACTGCTTCTCGTCCTCGTCTCTCCTCGCCGAGCTCCTTGGCCAGCCTCTTGTTCATGGCCTCCAGCTTCTTACGTGCCTTGCGCTCGAACTCGAGCTCGGTCTTGAGCTCGATGATCTGGGCTCGAGCCATGTCGAGCTCCGTCTCCATCACGGGCCTGAAGAAGGTCAGGTCCCAGAAGGAAGCCGCGAGCTTGCGAGCCGAGAGAGGGAGATGAAGGCACTGCAGGTTGTTCTTCTGGTGGACACAGTTCTGAACCGTCAGATTATAATCGTCTCTGTGACGGCGATGGTTCTGAGGAGGAGGTTGGTATTGCTGAGAATTATAAAAAGGGTTTTCGTAAAGCTTCCAGGTTGGGCAAGTTGAGGTGGTGATGGGCTCGTTTCTGGGGTTCTCTGGGCTACTGAGAGTCATCATCATACTCTTCTTCTTCTCTTCCATTATCTTTTCTTTTTCTTTCTTTCTTTCTTGCTTTCTATATGATGTGTGCTTTTCCTTTGCTTTGTTGTGTAAACCTTTATTTTTTTTTTTCTTTTCTTAACCTTTTTTTTCTTTTCTTTTTTCATGTAGGCCCTTTTATTTGACCTGTGGAAACTTTGAAGGTGTGTGTGGAGTGCAAAAAGTGGAGAAGCAAAAAAAAAAAAAAAAAAAAAAAGGAAGATAAAATTCACATGCACCTCAGTGTTATTAATTTGTGGAGGTGTGAGGTGGGTTTTTTTTTTTTTTTTTTCTCTAACTATAAGCGGATCTTATCCTTGATGAGAAATGCATCATTTTAATTTCACTGAATGTTCTAATAGGAATGATACATTAGGCCTGGTCTCAGAAACTATATCGAATATTAGATTGATTGAAATTAAGCTTTTATATTAAAGATCCTCAAAATGACTATCTACACTCGAATATTTGACCACAGATCAATCACGGATAAGTCCTTACCGGTAGGTCACCACACTCTATGGTTTTTTTTTTTTTTTTTTTTTTCTGCTTGATTCTTTATGAATGGTGTCCTGTTTTATTTATATCTCTACTAACCGGCCAACTCTATTTCTGTAGTAGTAGGGGAGGGAAGGAGGCCCCAATGTGCCAGCAAATTTTAGTGTCTCTTTGCTCAACACAACTTAAAAGTCACTTCGTAATTGACAATATGCCTTTGTACCATCCATCACATTCCATCTCAATCAGAAAGAAATGTATGCTCGAGTATTTGAAGATTCTCATATTTTCTCTCCTTTTTTTTCTGTATGAAGAAATTTATGGCGAGTATAAAAAAAATAATATTCCTTAATACTCAAATTTTAATTAGGTTTCATTAAATATATACAATAACTAAATACAACGTTCAACATCTTTTCATTTGAATAAGCTCAATATATGAGAGAAAAGGAGTTTCGAAATCTATAAATATTTTTATTTCTCTTTAATAAATAAGAATCATACAGATCCCCCCTTTAGCAACCTATTAGTGTTTGGTAATCTTTTCTTACAAATGGGTGAAATTAAAAGTTCATGCACTTACTCTATTGTTTTTTCGGTCAAAAAGACAAAAACATATTCATTTTTATTTACTGCACTATTGCTGTCAAAAATCAAAACAACCTATCAGAAGTCTCCCCAAATGATACTTTATAGAGGAAAAAAGAACTTTACTTTCTTACTTATATATATATATATATATATATATATATTTCTTTTTTTCTTCAGGACTTTACATTTTTTGCAAAATGAGCTTTAAAAAGGTCATAGGTCATAAAGGAAACGGTGACCATAAATTCTTTTTACTTTTTCCACAACCGAACTCACAGTCTACTCCAATAAATAAGTTTGGCCCACAAAAATTTAACCACCTACCCAAAGTCCCATTTTCTTTTCTAGACCAAGGGACCTCTCTGTCAACAAAAATTAATTCATCTCTGTAATTAAACTGGTCTGTTTTAGAACATCAATTGAGATTTTTAAATTCGAGTTATTTAATTTTTTAATAAAAGATAAAAATTAAGTTAAAATTTTTAGATTGAGACGGGTGTCCCAAACATATCATATCTCTTGATGGAAAGCTGTTTATTATAGTCAGATTTGATATATAGCAGATAAAATGCCTTGAGTGATAGTTCCATATTCAAGATTAGGGACTTTTTTTTTTCTTTTTTTTCTTCTTCTTCTTCTTTAAATATCTCAGAAATTCCAAGCCTAAAATGTTGAAAGCCTAGCAAAAAATAAAAAAAAATGAAAAATGAAAAATGATATCTGGTTTTAATAAAAACAAATTAAGCTTTTGAATTTAAGACACCAGCACATAGTGTGGGACTTAGAGTAACTAGAGGTGGCAGTCAGAATAAATCATAAAACCATTCCAAATGCTTCTTTAATACGTGCAAAGAAAGCTTATTTTATTTTTATTTTTAACTAGGGACAGTATATAAGAATCCCACCTTTATATCTTACCTTTATGGAATAAAAGCTAAATACAACCCCGCAGTGTTGGAAATACTCTCAAACTAATTAATTTATTTTTAGGTCTTGTTATTTTACATATGTGATAATAATGAGATACAACGTTCAGAACAATACATTATTACTAGATATACGGTGTTGAAAATGCTCTCAAACTATTATTTTTTTTTAAGATTTGGTATTTTATAAACTATTTCATGTTTTAATGTGATAATAATAAGATCCAAAGTTTAGAAACACACATCACTAAAAAGAGATATCTTACGTACAAAGAAAAAGGGTAATTTGTTTTAAAAAATGATCTTTGAAATAATGTGGTTTGAGATGCTCCAACGAGAAAAAGGAAAGCGTTAGCAAATTTCTTTCCTCAAATTATAGGCTTTCTGAATAATTCGCATGATTTTTTACTTAGTTCTCCTTTTATGAGGTTTTACAAGACAATAAATGCATCAAATGAACTTCATCCTTAATTAACTCTATTATTATAATAAGCATGTCCTATCTTTGAAAAAGTTAATAGACAAAGGAGTGAATGACACCAAAAGGCCAAAAGGCCAAAAGTGGGGTACTTTTAAGCTTATATGTTTGCTCTATAGGCCCCACATGATGTCTCCAATGGTATTCCTTTATCTTCCCCTTCCACTTGGTCCCCCAACTTTGGCTTCCAAAGAGAGCTACTTTGAGTTGAACAACACACCAAAATGCCACCATATATGATTTGGAACTACAAAGGACTAATCAAAACAGTAATATGTTCGTTCAAGCCAAGAATTCAATCTTCTTGAATTAGATGATATGGGGAAATTTTAAAATTTTGGCTTGAAGGAATATGATAGCAAAAGACTAGAAAATGGGGGCAATTTCCATCTTAGGCCAGAAGTTTCTCTGGGCCTGTAGTAATCATTTGGATAAGACTTGATGATGAGTTCTAGATGTGGATGGCAACTTCGGAGCGGGATGGTCTTCTTGCCAATCCCCTTCGCGAGTAAAAACACTTTCTATACCCATCCCGTTAATACCTTTAAGTTGGTGGGAGTATATTAAGTTTTCCTCATCACTGGTCGGAGTACTTGTGGAATACTTTGTTTACCCGATTAAAATAAGAAAAAATAGATATATTTAATTTAAGATAAAACATGTGAAAATCATAATTTTCAATTTTTCATATATCAAATATGTTAAAGTTTGATATTTAAAATTACATATATAATAAACCATCATGTATGATATCTTTAATATAAAGTAATATATAAATACACGAGGCATGTAAACAGGTAATAGGGATAGGGACCCCTAAACCAGCGACATGTTAAACTTTCAATCTATTTATAATCCAAATTCGTTTAGATTATATTTTTCTCATTTGATTTAAGATGGGTTCCCAAGAGTTAATGGATTAACAGGAAAAATTATCATCCCTAGTTGATCTAGACCATGTTTTTGGAATTGCTAACATTTTTTTTTGTTTCTATTTTTCCTGGGTGTCCTTGCTCTTTCTCCTCAACCACATTTCACTTGACTATTTTATGGGGCATATTTTACCTAAAGCACAACCTTTTCCTTCTTGGTTCTTGACCATATAATATTATCTTGTTATACACCCTTCTTAATCCTGATAAAGATGTAACTTGATTCCTCAGCAACCTTTCTTTTATATACAACACCATGAAACTTTATTTAATAAATAATTTTGGTAGCTTTATCCATAACTACCTTAATTGATGAAGAGTTATAGCATGCCAATCACATTAAAACTTACAAAATGTCCAATCAAAATCAATTAGTTTCAACCCCAAAAAGTGGATGTGGAAGTGTCAATTCAGGTTTTTAGGCTTTTTTTCAAAAGAGACATGTGCTTACACATGCATGCATGTAGAAAAACCTAGACAAGAGTGTTGTAGAGATAAATGCTTTTTTCTCTAGTCAGAAGACAAACCCATGTTCCATTTATGATTATTGGTTTCGTTTTGTTCAATTGTATGGCAATGAAAATGCTAGGATTCCTGTTCAATTATTTAAATCATGTTCCCTTTGATACTATAAAACCACATCAATACTAAATTGATTCCTACGACTAATGAGTCAAGAAAAGAACCTTTTGGAAGCCACCGTGACTTAGCCCAGTTGATGGGGGAGGGGGGATTGGGCGTTTAAGAGCTATAAGTTCAAGTTTTTGATCTTTGAGCGGAGTAATTAATTGTGTAGAGAGGTGTAAATGGGGTGTATATATATATATATATATATATATATATATATATATAAATCTTTTGAGAGCGAGAGAAACATGAATATTGCATTTGCATGCCTTGGGGAAAACAAAATCCAACAAAATTGAGGGTGGTAAAAAAAAATGACAAAAACAAGCAAAAGGTTATTGCCAGCTAACAATAAATACTATTTGAGGACTAAACTACTATGATTCATTCATGAATTTAAATTCCACATATCAGCACATTGTTTGCCAACTTCAAACTGTACGTACCTTAATCACGATGGTATAGTCAACACAGGACCCAACTAGCTAAGCAGGAGAGGGGAGATGTTTCGATAGAAACTCACAAATTTAAAATCTAAGAATATTTTTATTTTTCTTTTATAAACGAATGTCATATCTCTATTTCAATTTAAAAAAAAAAAAATATTGTGGTCAAGAGACAAGACACCATAAGTTATTTCTTTTCATTTGCATTAGAAGATTGTAAATGGAAGAAAAACGATAATTAATTACATAAGTTTTGTTTAAAAGGATATTAATTCAAGAAGGGGTTTAGTTATTCGGAACACGTGGATTATCCAATTTTTTTGGAACAAATATGATCTTGTTTTCTTAAGATTTAATGTGAAATTTCTTGAAATGATATGGATACATAAAACCCATTAACCAAGTAATTCTTCTAAAAGAAAACAAAAGGATAACAAGAATTTTAGCCAGCAACTGATTTTTGTGATACAAGCCAACGGCAAACCAAGTCGGCCAACCAATTAAGAGGTTATATATATATATATATATATATATATATATATATATATATGGGATAATGGGTGAAAGGACTGGTGAAGATGTATCCAAAGGTAAAAGGTGGGGAACCACTTTTTATTATTATTATTATTATTATTATTATTATTGTTATTATTTATATTTTGTAGTAGCACGTGATTAAACTCTTATAAAGTAAATTGAACAATGAACCCCGCCTTGAAAAAGGAAAAGAACGATGGGGTCATATTCTCTAATGTACCCATCTCAAGTTAAAATAAATTAGTGTTATAAAGTCTCGCTTTACCAAATATAAGATTTAATTACCAAGAAAATATTTAAAAAGTAGCAAAAGTATAAAATTTGTGGCTAAAAGTCTTGAGCCACAAAAAAAAAAAAAAAAAAAAAAAAAGCAAGATTGTGACAGATCATAGAAAATAAAAATGAAACTTACTTTTTAATTAAAAAAATTTTGAACAACTTATTACAGTAAACTATTTTTTTTAAAAATATAAGACTGGCATTTGAGGTAAAATACAATAATAAATTTTACAGCATTTTAAAATAAAAAATTATGTAATAATGATTAAATGTTAGTAAACATGAAATATATATATATATATATATATATATATATATATTAGATTGAGAATAAGTTTTTATCTATATAAAGTTACTATTTTAATTTAAGAAATTTCATCCTTGCGTTTTGATCATGTCTAATATAACCTCTTATAAAGTACAAAACAACATTGTCATTGTAACAAAGTTAGAATTTCTTTCATAAACGAACGATCAGGTATTCTTTAACATGTTTGATAAACTTTTGTTTGTTTGTTTGTTTTTGTTTTTTTTTTTTGTTTTTTGTTTTGTTTTTTGTTTTTTTTTTTCGGGGTTGAATGATAAACTATATATCTTTGAACCATACACGTTCTCAACTTGACTTAGAATACCCATATTTCGGTATGATTCTGAAAAGTACTGTAAAAAGTAGTTGTCATTTATTGGATATCGATATTTCTTATGGTTTTCCTTTACTTGACTATTGTCGTTCGTTCATCAGAACTTATCGTACTTTTACAGTGTGTTTTTATATGTTGTCATAACTTGTTGATTGCAAGCAAGTTCGTTCTTTTTGTTGTTTATTTTCAGATGTTGTCGTTTTAGAAAATATAAGGTCGTTTTTGTAAGCTTTTGTCGTTTTCAAAAGCTGTTGAGGTCTCCTCTGTAGGATAAATTATTGTTTGCACTTCTTATGTCGTTTTATGAAGTAATACGTCATTTTCAAGATATGTTATCATTTCCTTTTGTACCATACGGAGTCGTTTTCCGATTGATGTCGTTCTTTGGATGCTGTCGTTTCCCACGTTGATGTGATCAACTGGTTTCAGGCATCATATAGAGGAAGAAAAAGTGTTTTCAGGCATCCAAGAAATTAAAAAAATAAAAAATAAAAAAATAGGAAAAATGGCAAAGTCCCCAGCCCGACCCAAAAAAAAAAAAAAAAAAAAAAGGTTAAGAATAATCAGACGGCAACATTGTTGCAGTAGTTTCAAGTTCATCAACGACAAATTTAAATTAGTGAATAAAATTAATTTGGATTTTCGATTATCTGGTTCCTAATTTTTTAAAGATTAATAATTAGTCTCTTTATTTATTTGTATTGGTAATTTTAACTTAAAAAAGTAGGTAAATATACAGTTTTTAAATACTTATTTAAATAATGGCTATTTCGTATGGATGCACTTTGAATTTTTCAGAATTGACAATTTAGTTTTTAGTTTTTTTTTTCCCTAGCAATCAATCCCCCAAGCTTATAAATTTTGGCACTGTTAGTATTTTTTTCCTCAAATCCATTGAAATTTGGATTTTTTTTTTGGACACATGACTTGCACATTATAGCCCAAGAAGGGCATTTAGATCATTTTTATTCAATTCCAATACAAATTCGTTTTAAAGTTTAGGTTCAAATTTGAGATCTAATTTGTTTAAATTTAATTTTTCAAAGGAATTTTTATTGAAATTGAGTTAAAATGATCATCAATGCCCTTCTTGGATCATAATGTGCAAGATAGATGCAAAAAACCATCTAAGTTTAACAAGTTTGAGCAAAAAGGACTGATAGTACCAAAATTTACAAATTTAGGTGGTTAATTGTCAACAAAAAGAAAAAGAAAAAAAATTAGGGACTAAATTGCTAATTTTGAAAAGTTCAAGGAGCATCCGTACAAAAGAATCCTTAAATGAATAGTGAATTTTTTTTAAAATTTAGAAAAAAGACTATTAACAAGTGATTGAGTTGATAATAATTAATAAGTGATTGACTATAATTAATCAGTTAAAATACATATTAATATTGATCATTAACCATGATCAATTAATGATATATATATTTTTATAAAAATGGCCATTTTATTTATTTTACATAACTTCAGTCATCTAGTAAAAAAAACTTTTTTTTAAAACACCATTTATCCACGAATTTCATTTTAAATTGGCCTTAAAGTATTTTCAAAATTTATCGTGAACTTTTTTAAATTTTAACAATTATAATCATATATGGTATCATCTCACATGTAGTTTAAAATTTTACCTAAACAATCACTTAATTAAGGTACGTATATGTTGTCTTTTATTGTTACCTTGAAAACCCTTCAAGTTGCCCCAAAGGCCCATCTTCTCTAATGATTAAGATCCTATACTAAACTGCTTTTAAGTAGCACCATATATGAAAGAGTACATAGAGCTCATGTACATACCTTTGAATTAGATTAATGCATATACTAAAATTAACTCAAACATATATAACACCACATTTATCTTGTAGATATTGTTATTTACAACATTCGAGATCCTGTCCGTAAAGTCTTGAGCAAACATTGATGTCACGTTCAAAGAATATACTAACACCGATCGTCTTTTTTTAAACTTTTCAGTGAGCCAAAAAGAGAATCCCTTTTTATTAATTATATGCATATATAAAAATATAAATATACCTTTTTATCACTTCACCATCTTCTTAGTCACTGGTTGAGCTTCACCCTCTTCCATTTTCCCATCAATTTGCAAAGAGTAGTGATATTTGCTGATCTGATCAGGCCGGAAAGTGAAGCACAAAAACACATAGAAACCGATCATGGTCAACTCCAAAGCCACCACATTGGACCAAACGTACCTGTACGACATCATGTTGATCATCGTACCATCCCATGCCAACAACACCACACGAGTCAAGAACACGTAAACCTTAACCCCGGCGAAGTACTCCTTCAACCTTTCCAATAATTTCACTTCTTCATGTGATGATTGTTGCAAGTCCTTTAACGACAAGTCGTTTATGACGAGCCACGCAAAGCAACAAACCAAGTCGTTGACTAAGAAGACCACCTTCCAAGTGAATCTGTCGTCGCCGAAGGGCCCCGTCTCCTCGACAACGACTTTCGCGATGTTTCCGATGATTTGAAGCGGAATAATGACGTAGAACACCACCTTCTTTCCCTTGTCCGGCAAGGGAAAAGGTCTCAAGAACGACAATATTCCGGTACTTGTGCTAAGCAACGCAATCAAGGTGAAGATTGTGGTTTCGGTTAAGGACCTGAGAACATAGAAAACAACCTTAAAGTTGTGTACGAGGAAGCCATGGCGTTTTATGTGTGAAAACTTCTCGGCCTTGCAGTATAAGTTTATCGCCTTGAGGATTAGTACTGAGAGGATTAAGAAATGGACACGGAAAACGACATGTCGTTTCTTGTAACCGATGAGACATCGACGAGTCCATAGCAAGGTTAGAGCGAAATAGGCGGAGCAGAAGAGGAGGTAGACGATAGGAAGAGGTTTTTCGCCGGCGGAGAGGTAGTTTCCGGCGTTGAAAACTCCGGGACTGATGAGATCGAACATCGACGATTCAACTTCCATCGAGATTTTCATCCCTTCTACGCAATTGGCGAAGAGAAGAGTGTAGTGCTCATCCACATCGATCGACCTAAGCATGGTGAATGAGTTACTACTTCTGCCTCCGAAGTCTTGGAAGGTGAGGGCTGACTTTTTAACTATGTCGGTTCGGAGAGGGCACTCGATCTGGCGGTTGTCGAACTGCCGGATAAGGTGTGTCAAGGACTGCCGGGGCCATAGGAAGAAGCCGACTTGGGAGAGGTCCGGGCGCGGGTGAATAGGAGGGGAGAAGGAGAAGGAGAAGTGAGAGAGGACGAGCTCAAGGCCGCCCGGGCTAGTGAAGCCGAACTCGTCTAAGGGGATTAGCGGTCGGATGTCGTCTTGAAAGCGGAAAAGGCGGGATTCGGAGAAGCAGAGAGGCAAGGCCATGAGTAGCCAGGTGAGGAGGAGGATGGTGAAGGGGGTGAAGGAGGCCATGGTTACCTTGTTGTTGACGGAGGGTATTAGGGGTTTGGAAAAACTTTACTCAAGGCTTTTATCACGAGGATGAGAATAGGAGGTATAATATTATTTTAAAAGGAAGTATAATATTATTTTTCTTTGTTATTAAAAATTCTCATATTATTATTTAAGCTCTCGTTTCACATCCCGTTTTACATTCAGTTTTCAAACTTTTTTTATTTTATTTTAAATAAAGTCTAAATTTACTGTTTAAATATGAGTTTAAACCTATCAATCAAATAAACTCTAAATATGTAACTATCGTATTCTCAAGAACAAAAGAAATCAAGGACATTAATGCGGAATTGTTGGACAAAAAGCTTGAAACTTTAGGATTTAAAAAGCTTATAAATTGAAGAATAAAATAGAATGCACTAGACATAAAAGCTTACACAATTGTTCTTGATTCAAGTACTTTGACTTCGAGAATATTTTAACTAAAACGTACTTTTTAGGGAATTATTTAAATTGAATTTTTACAAACAGTTCTAGATCATTCTAAAATAGTTTTGATTACTCTCAAGTATTTAAATTACTGATTATTCCAGTATTTCAAAGTCTATTATATATTTACCCTTCAATCTCAAAATGGAATATATTTGATCGGTTCTAATTGAAAATATTTTTTTTAATAGAAGATTCAAAAGTTTTAGACCTCATCAAATGTGAATACAATCATTGTTGGCAAAATTTAACCTGATCAACAGGCTTCTAAAATATTTATTAAAGTTTCATCAAATTTAGAGTTTGGTGATAAGAAGGAAAATAAAAGGAGGGAAAAAGGTGAGGGGAATAGTGTAATGAGTTATTTGATAGGGAATCTTGTGCAATTTTGGTCCTAGATCCTTTTTTTTTTTGGTAACTAGAATGCTTCTAAACTATAAAATTGTTGTTATAATAGTCAATTCCGTTAATTTTTGGACATAATCCGTTAGTAATTTGGTCAAAAAGTGATGCTAACTAACAGATTTTCTTAAAAAATTAACAGAAATGACTATTGTAACAATGCTTTTAATAGTTTATGTTCATTCCAGCTACAGAAAAAAAACAGTGAATGTCTCTAAACTATTAAAATATTGTTACAATAGTTATATCAATTAATTTTTAGAAGGAATCCGTTACTATTTTTGTCAAAAAATGATGCTAACTAATGGATTTCATATTAAAATTAACAGAAAGGACTATTGTAGGAACATTTTAATAGTTTATAGGCATTTTAGCTAACTATGAAAAAAAAAATAAAGGACTAAAATTGCACAAGATAAAAATTCAGGACCAACCTAATAATTTACTAAAAAAAAAAAAAGAGCAAATAAATTAAATGAGGGATGAAAATCCATACCAATCATATAAAAGAAAGTCCTCTATGTTGTTCTTACCTAGATTCCTTCCCTTATATTTTGTTCCCCACTAAACGAGGAGTACCACGAAATGAAAGCGGTGAGCCGTTTGTCTTCTATTGAAAATAAGAAACGGCGAGTCGTTTCTCATAGAGCACATGAATCCATGGTAGGCCGGCGTGAATGAAAAACGCCAACGAGAAGCAGGTTTTTTTTTTTTTGTTTTTCGTTCGATAGATAGATTTCATCGGCTTAACATTGATATGAACGTCGACAGCTTCATCGTTTGAGAATTCCTAGAATCAGTGTATCATGGTCATTGGTCAACCAGAACTTTTTTTTTTTTTTTTTTTAAATCAAGAGACTAAGAAGAGAGTGGTTAGCATTAGCATACTCTTCCCAAGTGTTACCAATGGGACTATCCAAATACTAATAGGAATTTTTGTTGAACGCTCTCGACTAGGAGCACCTTGCTAATGACAAGAAAACATAAGGGGCTTGGTTCCAGGCACTTAAGATTCTTAAAAGACTCACCCAAACACTCGAACCTTTGATCACTAATCTATTACAATAATTCTTTACTGCTAGGCTACCACACTTGTGGTGACAAGACAACTATACAAAAGCGCGAAGATGTTTTAATTGATTTTATCCTGATATCTCATTTTCACACTTGTGTAGTTTCTTTAGTGTTTTTTGTATTGTTTTGTTTTGGTTTTTTTTTTTTTCCTTGTATTTTTTCAGTTATATAAGATGTATCAAACTTGCAATCTCTCTCAAAATCTCACCCCACATTTTTTCCCCAGTGGTTTTGACTCTGTTGGACAAATGGACTCAACAATAAACGAGCTTGGATAAAAATAATTTGGAATGCGTTTGGTTGGAGTGGTGGAATGGTAATGATAATGGACATGATGCAATGGTATTCAATTAAATCACATTAAAAATTGTGCATCATGAATTTTGATTAAAATCAAACAATTAAGAGAAGAGCAGTATTAGGGATATCAACTCTAAGTATAATTTTTGAGTAACAACTCATGTGTTAATACTTTTATTGGTAAATACAATCAATTAATGTGACAATGCCAACTCATATGCCACATTGGTTGGTATTTCAAAGTTGAGATTAAAGTTGGTTTCTGTAACATTTTTCTGAAGAGAAAATACCGACAGTAATTATTTTTCCGTATCACTCCTAAGATTAGTTTGGGGTTGCTATGCTTTTGCTATAATTTCTACTTTTACTTCTAGCAAAAAGAGAAGTATAAGCTAAAATCAAAAGTTAGAAATTCTAACTTATCTAAATTTTAATGTATTGATGTTTGTGTAAATAACTTTCAATTACTTTCGTCAAACACAATATTTGCATCGTAGTTTGTATAAAAAGACTTTTGAAAACTCCCAAAGCATTACCAAACTAGCCCCTACCGAGGTTAGCTGCTAGCCCTAACAGTGGAGGGGAAAAGTTTTGGTAAGAGCTTTCAGGTTCAAAGCACGAAAGCATTTTCATTTATCTTTAATGAGTGGAAACCATATTCTTTCGTACCCATCTATTAACTAATTTAAGAATAACAGTGTCCAATCTATATGTTCATCAGAGTACTCAAATCCAATTCATTGCATAAACCTCACAATCCAGCAATAGGGACACACTATCTCAAAATTTTAAGTTACAAAAGAAACTTAGGTTAATATGTTCAGAAGAAAATCAATCTACACTACTTTCACTCACCAAGTCCTTGGCAACCATTCAATAATGATAATTAAATTAAAAAAAAAAAAAAAAAAGACCTTGACATAGTTTGCTTTCAGCCTTCGTCATTAAAAAGGAATGAATAAATAAATAAATTCTTGTTCTAGGATAACCAAGTCAATGGAGCAGGCCTTTGACATTGTTTGCTTTCAGCCTTCGTCATTAAAAATGAATGAATAAATAAATAAATTCTTGTTCTAGGATAACCAAGTCAAAGGAGCAGGCCATAGTTTGCTTTCAGCCCTCGTCATTAAAACTGACTTGTTAAACTATGTGTCACATCGTTGGCACGAGATGTTTGGTAAAGAAAGTTGACAAATATTATTAGATACTAGATGAGGCAGTACCCAGCCAGCAACGAAACTAGGATCGGGCTAACCTGTGTGTAGTGTAGGAGGAAGATGCAATATAAATGCAACCCAAACCTAACTTGACTAACAGATAGTCAGAATATGCCCATGATTCTTCTCACAATAATCACAGACTGAATATTAGAAAAAATAGAAGATTCCTGTTATAAGTTTGCAAGCTACTCTGTATTTTGCTTCGTTCCAGTTCTATCGAATGCAAAAGTTTCCAATCCTTTACAGGTAATGAAAAGAGGAAAATAATTCTCAAGGAATGCATAGATTCGAGAACTGCTGAAAACCTGCTCTAACCAATTAAGGAAGTTTTTCTAAGACAACCTTTGAATGACTTAAATCTTCCTTGCACTAAACAAAAATCACATTCTAGCAAAGGACCAAACTTTATCGGGTTTCCATGATTTCTACTACTCACTTGTACTGATGATCATCACTAATTGCTCCTACGATTTCTCAGAGCCCAGAGAAATCCCGTTTACTTAATCAGAATGGATATGGACACCCAAGTTGGTCAATATGCATTGGTCTTTAAGTTCTACCAAGAACAACAACTCTCAATGCCTCGAATGAAAGCCTGATAAAACTGGAAGATAAGCTCTATTCTGTAAACGTCTGAACTACGAGTAAAAAGACATATAAAGAGCACAGCTTTATCCCAAAAATGAATGCGAATTATTAAGTATCAGTACTTACACATACTATCCAATACACAGACATCAACTCAGGGTATCTAACTCACAGAAATGTAACATGTATATGAGACTGTTCTACTAACTCAAAAACTAACAGGCAAGGTAAAGTCAACACAATAATAAAGAAATCACAGCACAAATTCTAACTCAATTTTTCCTATAACATTTGGATCGAAATTGACCCATTTATGATTGATGAAAATTCTACCTCAACAACCCCGATTTCAGGGGCTGCACCGTCGTGTCTGAGGCGAATTGGCGAATTACAATTCGAACTCATCCTCAAGCTTCAATGCTTCAGCTGCAGCCTCTTCTTCCTCGTCATCGATCACAAAGTAAGGGTTGTGCGCCTCAGGCTTGAACTTGTAACCAGTGAACGCATAGAAAGCGAGTGTGGCGAGCTCGGATGCCACCACGCTTGTCCAGAGATACCGATACGAAGTGATGGTCTCCAGCGCGAAGAACACAACGCGGGTGAAGTAAATGTAACAGATGACCACAATGTAGTACTGCCTGAAGAGCGTCAGCTTCATCAGATTAACAGCAGCCTTACCATCGGTTTTCGCCGCCTCCCGGAGGTTCTTGATCGACCAGACGATCGGGAACAGCACGGCGCAGCAGCAGATGACGTCGACGAGCAAGAAGACCTGTTTCCACGTGAACCAGTCATGTCCGTAGGGACCGCTCTCATCAATCACAACCTGAGCGATGTTGGCGATGACCTGAAGAGGAATTACGATCATCAAGACCTTCTTTTCCTTGTCCTGCAAGTACGGCTTCAAGAAGGACCAGCCGGTGCCGATCAAGACGATCAAAGTGAAGAGAGTGATTCCTTTCAAGAAGCTGAAGATGTAGAACAGGACGTCCCAGCCGTGGGCGCTCCCGGTGCGCTTGATATACGACTTGTCCTCCGCCTCGCAGAGGAGGTTCAGTGCCTTGAGGATCACGACGGCGAGCATGAAGAAATGGATTCTGAAAACAGTGAGGCGTTTCTTGTAGAGCACAAAAATCCAGATTCCGGCGAGAGCGAAGTAGATCAAAGAGAAGAAGAAGTAAACCCTAGGCAGGACGGTCTTGCCGGCGGAGAGGTAATCACGGACGTTGTCCTTCCCGTCGAGATTGTACATCGCCGATCGGACATTCATCGAGACCTTAACTCCGTCGAGGCAATTCGCGAAGAGGAGCGTGTACTGATCGGCGTCGGTCTCGTTGTACACCGTGTCGATCCTTTTCCCGCCTAGGGCTTTGTCAAGCGAGCTGAAGGTGAGGACCTGCTTCACCATCTCCGACGTGAGCACGCACTGGATCTGGCGATCCTCGAGATCCTGAAAGACGTGGGTCCACGACTCCCTGGTGCAGAGGAAGAAGCCGACAGAGGAGAGGTCGGAAACGGACTTCTCCGGCGAGAGAGAGATCGCCGAGACGTTGAGCTCCAGACGACCTTTGGGCGTGAATCCAAACTCGTCCAAGGGGATAATAGGCCGGTCGTCGTTTCTAATCTGGCTGAACCGGATTTCCGCAAAAGAGAGGGAGAAAAACTCCATGGAAATGGTGAGGAAAAGGAGGAGAAATCGAGCGGAGATCGCCATAGTTGAAGCTTCGATTCAGATCTGAGAGGATCAGGCCAATCTCAGATCTGCAAATCAATGGAATTGCGATTCAAGGACTGACTTTCCGAGTCTTGTTGGAGACGGGGAGCAGAGGGATTTGGTTTGGTTTTAGGTTTGGGGGTGTCTAGAAGAAACTCCAAACGGAAGACGACCGACGCGGACCTTGGAAAGTTATGGTCTTAGTGAATTTACGGAAACGGGGCTATTGTTTTTCTTTTGTTACCCCGTTTGCCACTCAGGTCGGACTTCTGTTGTTGTGGGTGGAATTGTAATTTCCTAAGATTATAGTAAAATGCGTGGAAATCAGCCGGTATGGTGAAAGGAAGATTTTTCTTTTTTAATGCTTTTCGACCGATTTTTTTTTTTTTAATTATTTTTTTGAATGGTATTGTTTATTGGAAGAGTTTGAGAGACCAGAATTTTTTTTCTTTTTTCTTTTTTCTTTTTTTCCTTCCCTCTAAAATAGTAAGTCAAGTTTACTTCTTTGATTGAATGAACAGTTGTGTAAAAGTAAAACCTAGTTTATATATACATATATGTAAACTTTCTTATCCGACCCTCAATTTTATTAGACAAAAATGGCCACTTTTTTTTGGAGTCGTTAGTTCGAAAAATGAACATTATTAATGAAAAATAATGTTTATTATGATATAACTTTTTTCTCTTTCTCTATTGGAGTTCAACAATGTCAGATAACATAATTATCTAATAAATTAATATATAACTAATTATATCATAATAAACATTATTTTTCATTAATAATGTTCAACAATGTCATTTTTTCTAATTATATCATAATAAACATTATTTTTCATTAAAAATGAACATTATTTCTCTATTGGAGTTCAACAATGTCAGATAACATAAATATCTATTATGATATAACTAATATATATATATATATATATATATATATAACTTAGGATGGGTGATTCAACAAAATCTGGCGATGATGAACAATATTTATGACTTATTTTAGGAAAGCATTAGTTGCAAGATGTTCTCACAAATAATTTCTTGACTCCTTCAATATTTATAAGTCTAATAATGGTGTAGATTTCAAATTCTCTCACCCCCCAAGTTCAAAAAAAAAAAAAAAAGATTTTTTTTTACTTCAATTATTTTTTTGGGTGGTATTATTGCTTGAAAGAGTTTGAGAGACCCGACTCCCCCCCCCCCCCCCCCCCCCCCCCCCCCCCCTTCTAAAATGGTAAACTTTTCAATCATTTTTATTCACTTCTTCGATTGAACGAAGAGTTATGGATTTTTTTTTTTCACTTGCATTTATCCTCTTTTTTTTTTTTATAATTATTATTATTATAAATGATTGGAGGTAGTTTTGAATCGTGCAGTGTAAATTTCACAGACCAGACTATTATGGTTAAAGTAACAGTATCAACCTGTAAGACCAAAGTACAGTTCTTAAATATAACAAAACATGTACCTTCTTCAATGGGTTCATCTTAAGAAATCTGTTTGGATCGACAATTGGAAATGGAATTTTGAAAATATTTTGATTAGAGTTGAGCTGAGTTTAAAAATGTACGTTTGGTTAAAAAAACTATTTGGAGTGAAAAAGTATAAAACAATGAAATATGTTCAGAAAAAAAAATCAATATGGATCTTGTTTCGTTCTCTCTTTTTTTTTAAAAAAAAAAAAAAATATGGAACACGTTCCATTCTCTTGAAATTCTATACAATAAAAAAAAATCTCATTTTCGACTTGAAATAATAAAGTTATAGACTTTTAAAGTTTGAGTTTTTAAAATAGATTATGTGAATAGTGAAATGTAGTGTTGAGTTAAAAAAAAAAAAAAAAAAAATCCAAAAAAAGTGTTTTTAAAACACTCCCCCAAGCAGCGCTAACTCCCTTGTTAATCATTCTCTAGTTTTACAAAGTGGTGATCTTGATTTAACTGTTTTACAGTTTGATCTCTCATTTAACTTCAACTAACGGTTGCGAACTTGCTATGCTTCATATTTTATGTTGCAGTCTTATTATTTTTACTATGACCTTTTAGAATATGTTTGGTAGGAAGGGGAGAAAATACTAAAGAGAAAGTGGTAGATAGTCTAGATGAGAGAAATAAGTAAGAAGGGAGAGGTCTTTCCTATCGTGAAGTTTGGTATCAAAATTAAAGTGTTTTAAAGGATTTAGAATCCATCTCTTAGTCTCTTTCTTCTACTTTTCTTTCTTACCAAACAATCATAAAAATTGTCCACACTATGAAGCAGTTTTATAAGCTAGTTAGGCATGGGGTACATTTGTTGTTTTTTCACAAAACTGAATCCAATGCTGTTCAGAAAACGACATTCATATACGACTTTAGTGGAACTAATATAAGGGCACAAAAAATGGCTCCATAACTTCCATGAGAATTGGGGATTTTCTTGGTGGCCAAACACATGCTTCGATATATATATCTATATATCTATATATATATATATATATATATCTTTTCTTTTGTTCATTATTTGGATACCACCAATATCAGCACTAGAGCAGTTTGGACTATTTGTCACAAGTTCCTTTGGCTTCACTGCCCTCTCATTCATGTGCAACAATCTTGTGGACATGTGAAATTGACTGACCGATTCTGTGTTTGGACAAAATTTTAGCCGGTTGTGAATTTCTGACGTTCCTTCAATTCTAATGCGGCTCCCAAAAAATTAAAAAAAAAAAAAAAAAAAAAATCCTTCGACATCAGAGTGCAAACAAATAGGTGGATCCCACCCACATTATGAGGTTGGGGTCGGACCCACCTCACGCGAGGGAGTGAATCTGATTAGCAAAGCTCTATTTTTAATGATTTGTTAAAAGTTTCTTTAGTTCTGTTAGGTTTCTTATAATTTATATAACGGCTTTTCGTTGATAAGTGAATTCAATTATCTATTGATGGATAATGTATTAAGAGAAAAACTAGTAGGAATTTGCATTTTGAAGGCCAAAAGATTCTAAAATCTTTCAAGTCACTCTAATTTAGATGCATATTTAATGGGAAAGCGGATACATGTTTCACTTCAAACCCACTACATCTCATAACAACTTTTACGTAGTATTGTTACTGATCCTCCTCATGCATGACTCCAACAGTGGAAATGCTAAATTTTTTTAGGTAGTTTTGGCTGAGAAGTAAGCCAGGGCGCCGACAAAAGGCGCGTTGATGTAAGTAGCAGGCTCAGATTGCTGGTAGTTGTTCCGATCATCAGCGAAATTGTCACGGCTATCAGGGCCGCCAACTATAGCCCCAACAAGGACATTAGGATTTGGGGAGCCAGAGTTGAGGTACTGGAAACCATCGTTGCAGGGAATGCGGGCGGGATGTGCATGAATGGACGGCACAGAGGAGCCCCGGTGGTGCACGTGCTGCGGAAACCTCTGCCCAAACCCCACCATGTAAGACATCTTTGCTGGATTGTCTCCTAGAATGTAGTCAACCTGTCTCTTTGCCTGTGAGATTAGCTTTTCCGCCGTGATCGTTGAGCCTCCACACGTTGCGATTCCTCCGTTCTGTTTGAGGTACTTGGCATATGTGAGGAGCAGGAGAGCTGAAGAAGTGACATACTGAAGATTGCTCTCACTTGCTTTGTAGAGAAGTCCTCCTGTAAAGTAATTTTATTAGGTATCCGTAATTTTTACTTGTATTGGATGGACGCCGATTTTGGAAATCAAGTACGAGCAACACCGTTCACGCAGAGTTTAAGAGATGTGACGTGTGTGATTATCTTGTAAACGACGTCAAGGGTGAACTGCTATAAATCTTGTGTGTAATTTCTTACAAGCTAAGTAATAGAAAGTAAAATATTGTGTACCTGGGGTATATTGGGATTGGAAATTGGATGTTCCGGGAATTAGGGAGCATATATAGTTATCTGAGTGAGATTTGTATGGCTGGAATTCCTGAGTCTTTTTCTCAAAGAAGTCCTGGAGAATCCAAATAAAAAAGTTGTCTGAATGTTTTTTTTAGTGATCTCTAAGATTTTGCAGGAGACAAGAGGAAAAGTTCGAGAAGGAAACCTTGGAAAGCAGAACTTTGGTTCCGGGTCGCTTGTCATCCCAGCTGAAGGAGTAGTTATCGTCGTAAGCGCCCATTAAATGGCCATTGGACTTGATATAATCCAAGTATGAAGCGTCCTGCGAGGCTTGATGAATCCACGACGCGCCCCAGAGAAGCTCATCCTAACAGAAGAAGTCGAATTTATCAGTAGACTTGAAGAAATGAAAAACAAATTAGCGCAAGAATTCAATGATGCGAGTGAATGATATGTGGAGCCTAATTATCGCCTGATGCGGAGTTAGCACACGTTGTTTTCATAATAGTGAAAATCAGCAGTGGCTGAAAATGTCGTCGTAACTCTCATATTGAGGATTAACCACTATAAAGGAGTAACTATCCGTATAGTTAGTTTACCTGGTATCCGGAGTAGGAGCAGTAAAATGGGCAGACAGCTGAATGGAGAGAATCGCTATAAGAACCTCTATACCTATCCGCGAAATCGAAGACCTGTGAAGTTACATTGAAGCTTTCTTGTTAATGAAGGCAATGATATTAATGGCAAAGCTGCTAAAAAAATTAACTTAATTTTGTCAAGGTCATGTCTTTACTTTCATGGCCGTTTGAAGCAATTTTTGGGAGTAAGAGGGGTCGGAGTTCTTGAACACTATTGAAGCTGCAGCCAATGCAGCAGCTGTTTCTGCTGCAACGTCGGATCCCGGGTTCTGCGTCGACACCTTGTAAACAGTCCGCGGGGTGTCCATATCTTCGGGCCTCTCCCAGCACTTGTGATCCAAGTTTGCATCTGCCACCTGCGCCCACATAATAAAGCAGCAGACTTTAATATCTTTCACATGGTTTGAAACTAAGTTCTAATAAGATTTTAGCCTTTTCCTTCCTATTTTAAAGCATCGTTTTAGCTTACTTGGACGTATAAGGTTCCTGGGGTGGCAGTGGCTGCTTTAAGAAGATAATCCGTCCCCCAGCGAACCGCGGCTCTGGCATGCTCAATCTGGCTGCCCATTTCACCGCCGAATTCGATAACACTCCATGCCAATAACGTAGTGGTGAAGGCCATTGGCAATCCGAACTTGACATTATCACCAGCATCATAGTAGCCACCGGTTAAGTCCACCTAAAATCGACACGAAATTACCACGTAACACGAAACCAGTTCAATTAGTATCATTTCTCTCAAGTACAAAAAAAATGACAATAAAACAAGCATGAAAGGACTTAATTATACATGATAAGATGAGCCATCAGACAGGCCAGAGTCACCCCTCCATGTTAGCCTCTGATCGGACGGCAACTTCCCCGACCGCTGCCCTTCGAAGAAAAGGATGGACTTCTCAAGGGCAGTGGAGTAATCCGTAGAAGTGAAAGCACAACAACATAAAGTGAAAGAGCAGAGAATTAATAATAGAATTTGACTCATTAAGGAGAATTTAAAAGGTGGAGACATTTTTTTTTTTTTTTTTTTTGGTTTTGGTTTTGGTTTAGTTAGCTAAACACCCTACAAACTAGAAAGCTCGTGATGCTTTTTAGTACTTGGAATGATTTTGTGTCACTTGTATTTATAGGACAAGAAGTTGAGATCGGTTCGTTGGTCGTTAGAAGGTGAGCCACAAATTAGAGAAAAGAGAGTCATGATATTCACGGGATCAACTGCGGCAAATCATATGAGACGATTGAGTTGTGGGGACAACAAGCAAAATTTTTTTGACTTTGTCCATTTCTTTGGATATAGTTGAAGAGTGAAAGTAATGACAAAAACAAACAAAAGGACACAACAAAATTATTACAAAAAATATTAACATATGTAGAAAAGCGTCCAGAAATTGGAACACCGACTGAAGTTGGAGTGTTGAAAATGTTTTGAAATGAGCTAAGTTATGAAAACGTGCTTGGTTGAAAATAAATAATTTGGAGTTAAAAAATGTATAAACTTAAAATATAGTCCCCAATACAAAAAAAAAAATGTTATTTTGCTTTTCTTATCATTCTATTTTAAAAATAATCATATTTCGATTTAACATAAGTAAATTATGAACTTTAAAGAGTTTTCTGAAAAAGAAAGAGAAAGATTAAAGATTAGAATAGTGAAATTGAAAAATAATTAAAAGTTTTCGTTTGAAATTAATGTCCCAAAAAGCCCTTAAATTTGTAGTAATATTTTCACGATTTTTGGCAGTTTTTTGGGGAAAGGATTTTGTATTTGCACTGTTAAATCATCCTAAAAGTCATTATTACGTCTTAATATGCGTAATCTACGAGAGTGAAATTTGGGGTTAGGCAAGAAGAGACTTTGGATACCACAATTTAAGGCGTAGTAGTGTATTTTGTCTTGTACATCATGGCAAAGTCACGGATACTCGGGGAAAGGAATCACATGGGCCGTCAAAGAGAGAAATTAAAGTAAAGAAAAATAATAAAATATAAAATATAAATAAAATATAAAATATAAAAAAGGGTTTTGAAGCCAATCAATGACTTAGCGGAAAAAGAAAAAGAAAAAAAAAAAGAAAAGAAAAGTGGGAGGGTGTTTGTAAATTGTTAATAACTTTGCATGAATGTTATGAGTTCTTATTAATAAAAAAGTATAAAACCTTCAACCATAATACCATAGTTTCATGTGATTGGATTGTGGCATGAACTTAAGAGTCTCACATGGTTGGTCAAGGATTTCACTATATTTTTGGTGGAAAAAAATATTTCGTGTCCTTTGGGAAGAAATAGAGGTGTTATTTTCTTTTTAAAATTTAAAATTTTAATTTTTTTTAATTGAGAGTGGACCTTAGAGAAACAACAAGCCTCGGATCTTTCTTTTCTTAGATTTCTTTCTTTCTTCCTTTTATTTATTTATTATTTGATTTTTATTTGATTTGATTTTTTTTTTTGTTTGTTTTGTTTTTGTTTTTTTAGTGTGGGAAAGTAGGCAGACTTGTGCAGGCGTGTGATGTGAACACCTGAATTCCAATGGCAAACACAGGGTATGATTATTGTGGGAGGACTAGCTAATTCATGGTAAGAACGTGACTAATTCTATGCTCACGTGAAAAACAGAGTAGGCCACCCCCAAACACATTGTTCACTTTTTATTCTTTGGTAAATTCTTGAGCTACAGAGAGTAATAAAATGATAAAAAAGGAAGAGAATATACAAAATTTAAAATGGTTCACCTCTTCAATGTGAAAGTTATGTTCAATTTAACTGTCATATTAATCCATTATAATGGTCAAGAAACTTACAAGAGAAAAATAAAGAACTAAAAAAAAAAACCCTAAGAAATAAAATACATGTGTTGGGTCACATGACATTTTTTGTTAAACACTTAACGGATTTGGACGAAAATGACTAAGATTGTCAAGGTTTTAAGAGTTTAGGATTATTTTAGTCAAAATTAAAAAATGAGGACCAAATCATCACCTATCAAAAAGTTCGTGGACCATTTTGACCGATTACTCTTTTAATTGCTATATTAATCCATTATAATGGTCAAAAAACTTACAAGAGAAAAATGTGGATCTCTATGTCTCTCAATGTCACCAATTCACCATAAAAACACCGCCCCTTATATATAAAGGTCAATTTGCATGCTATTTTTGTGTTTAGACAATAATTAAACTTCACAACTTAACACAGATGATTTAAAATAAAGCCATTATACATTCTATTTTTAGGATGTATGTATGGTCAAATCTTAGTCATTAAACGAGGTTTAAAAGCGATCTCATTCGTTAATTTTTCTTTTCCCTGTTTTATCACATGGCATTGATCTTTAAATGACGGAAAACTTGTAGTTCAACGAGATGTTTTGATTTGGTCTATGGTCTTTGGTAGAGAATACAACCACCAAGAATGTCTTCTTCCTCAAAATTTAAAAACTTGGACCCCGCCCATTTTCGCTTTCAGATGTCCCAAAAAGCTTACTGTAAAACTACACATTTTTCGCCAGAATTGTTGGCAAAATGACTGACTTTTATTACTGAAATAGCTTAAGTTATTTGATTTTCAAACAGTCCAAAGGCAGGTTAAAAGTTCCAAGCAATCGGTTTCATTCAGATTCTCATGTGACTCCACTGCTGAGGACTGACTTATGCAATGCAGGTCTTGCTGTTAGTTCAATCTAGTTTGACTTAAAAATCTTCATGTTGGAAATCTTTTGGAAATTGGCATCAAAAGAACATGAAACAAAAACTTTTGTGCTCAAAAGACTCAAAATGATCAAAGTTCGTATTCTCTAGCCTGACCGTTGAAAATTATATGACTTCATATATATACTTTTATATATATATATACACACACATACATACATATATATATATACACACACACACATATGAAAGACAATTTCAAGGACCCCACATGAGTTTAGCTTGCGTTTGGTTTGTCGATTAGAGATGAGATTTTTAAGTTAGAGTTGATTGACTTTTTAAAAACTTATTATAATTTTTGTTAACTTTTCTGAAAAAGAAAAAAACTGAGATAAAAAAAATACAATTTAGTTAGAGAGTTGACAAACCAAACAAACCTTTAGGAAACAAATGTTAATGGCAGTCCTTTGCAACACAAAATAACCAGGTTCAAATCATGTTATATGTATATTAGAAACCTAAAATTTCACTATCTAATGGAGAGTTTTCTTTGGAGAAGGAAGTAGTGTGGAGCCAAGTAATTTCTCATGTTTTGCAATTTCAAACACACAAGATTTGGACCAAACCTTCATTAGCCTAGTGGTGTGCATAAATTCCAAAAAAAAAAAAAAAAACAAAAATCTATCCAAATCGGTGGCCCTACACTGCTCCCAGTAAAAGGTGGGCCCATGTTATATCCGTCTTTTTATGAATGGGTAATCCCATTTATAAAAAGGCGGGCGTGATGTGGACATGTCTTTTATTGGATGGAACGAGACAGTCTTATTTTTTAATTTTTTTAAATATTAATAATAGTCCATTAATTTAACACAAAAGCATCAAGTGACTTTTATACGAAAATCCCTTCATGTGTAATGTGTTAGTGGGGATTTAAAGTTTATAGAGAAGAGTTTATGATCTGTTCACGTAACCTATAAGTAGATAAATAAACGAACACTGATTGAACCTAAACTAAGAACAATTACTGACCAATTCGTACTGAAGTGTGCACTCAAAACAATTCCGACCAAATGGCGACGTCAGTCGATAATGGGCAAAAAATTAAGAGCAGCGAGGCCTGCATGTAGCTAACTCAGAATCAAATTACTTGGCTGCAGCTCTGCATGATCAACCAATTTTCCTTGTACATCATATAGTAGAGTATCAAATGTATAATATCCGATTCCGAATCAATTCGCGGGGGTACAAGATTTTCGAAGGTCAAAACAAGTGAATGAACAGCAATGCTTGTCACATGGTTGAGATGTCCAAGGTTGAATTGTAATGGTTAAACCATTAAAAGCAAAAAGTATCTTCTCAAGCTTGTAATTTATGACAGACACTGGAGCTAGGATTCGCCATAGAGCCTGCAGATGATAACGGTTTAGTACCGAAAAAATGTACATTATTTTCTCACATAAGAGATCACCAACTATGCAAACTTACATATTTCGGAAAAACATGGCTGCTTAGACACTTCATCTTCTTCAAACGGCGACAGAACTTGGCTCTACACCATCTCACAACTCATGTCTTCAAAATCTGTAGATGAGAGTTGCGAGATAATAGCCCTACTCCTCATTATTTGACAGCAATAAGAAAACAAGAAGGAGAACAAAAATAAACAAAGCGCACATTCAGGCTTTATATATAGTGGTTTCACTCTCAATGTGAAAGCTATATCTATTTGTCGCTGCATAATGTCACTCAAAATGCTTCTCTTAGTCTTTCTATTTTTCTCTACAGAAAAGGGTTATCCTAAAAGTTCCCGATATGCCACGAGAATTAAGGCAAAAGATTTGCCGTAGAATGTTAAATGAAGCAAAGCCAACTAGAAAAACTAATGTTTTGGCCATTTTTGATAATAATAAACAAAATCGGAAATTCACCAAGAGATAGCTACAAATATACTTGGTATCATGGTTAATGGGAGCCCAAACTCGTTATTGAAGAAATCTTGAGTTGGAATCTTGCACATGTTCACGCATATTCCTACACAACCGCTGTTTTCCAGGTACCTTTATGAGGAAGAATCATAAGTTTAGAATTCTAGAATATATGTATATATTAAACGTTTCGTCCAATCTAGTTTCCCTGTTTCCATTCTTGATGTGAAATATCAGTCCACCTGCACTTCTTTATACGAACTCCACTTCTTTGCTACACTCCTTTCACCTCAACTTGTATAACCCGAATCAAAGTGCAAAAGTATGCAATTCTTTAGTTTTATTACAAAAGTGCCACCAAGGGAAATACATAAACATTTAATTATGTACAAATATTGATAAAATGAACTTTGGATAGAGACCTCTCCAAAAGCAAGCTTAAGGAGAAAGAGTGCTCAATCTGAATATTAACACCATATATAACAGTTTAGTAACTTGACGACCGGAGACAAATTCAACTTTTAATACCTTCTTGATTATAATTTCATGACAAATGGGCTTGGATAGAGTTTATCCCCCAAAAACTAGTTTAAAGTAAGAGAGTGTTCAGTGCACATATAAACGTTATAATAGCTCAGTAACTTAACAATATGAGTCAGATTCGGCTTCTAATAAATATATGTACATGCATACAGAATGAGTAAGAGAAATGGAGAAATGATTGATCACCTCAGAAGGGCCAACTAGCCAGTGGAAGAAGGGGATTGTAAAAGCAGCATTGAACTCTGCAGCCCACTTTGTTGGTGGAAATAGTTTCCTGAACTGCAACAGCTATAAGTTAATCACCATTAGCCCACCCTAATAATGATTTAACTTTTCAATTTTGAGAAGTCAGTTTAAAATATACCACTTCCTGGTGGCTCTAATTAATAATAAAAATGTTTAAGACTTGCACGTAGAAAACAGAAAACATAACAAACCTCAAATACCACTTCTTGCTGGTTACAACTGATTAAGTAACTAAAGCTCAAAATGATGTTGCTAACAATAAAGAATTTAAGGGCGTTTACTAAACCGTAAAGGAATGTAATGGGAAAGATAATGAGATTGGAAAGTAAAGTAAAGAAATAAAAATAAGGATGATCATTGACTCCATTTCTAGTGTTTACTTGCCTATTAGATGGTGTAATAGGAAACAGTGAAATTCCCTTTATAATGTTTATTAATCTTAATAATGTTAATCTAATTAATGTAATTATTGAAATATCATTTTACACAAGTAAAGAACATTAGCACGTAAAAACTTATTAAGGGTATATGAGTAAATTTGTTATTTATTTTCTTTAATATGGAATTAATATCAAGGGGATGTAAGGATTGACATTCACCTTTGTCATTTCATGTATTATGTGGGGTCCATTAAAGTCTTACTCTCCGTTCTGTAAGTAAACACATGATTAAATGTAAATGGGAATAATTACTCAATTTTCCTTTCCTTTTGATGCAAAGGAAACATGGCCTAAAACTAACATCGACCTGAGCAGGCGCGCCTGGAGGCATCATGAGCAGGAGCACTTCTCTAACCACTTCTTGTCGGAGCAATCGAGACCTTCCTTGCATTACTCTTTTTGACACATCCACAAAGCTCCCGTAGTCATACTCCCATAACCATTTTTTCTCCTTCGCCTTCACCGGATATGCAAAATTCTCCATCTTATGGACGAAGAACATCATGAACGCCTTGTCAAACAATCCATTGTTGTACTTGGTCTTCTCTCCGAACGACGCTGGTTCTCCCGACGGCTCGGCAATCCCACAACGAATGTTGCTGTTGTTGTAACTTGTTGTGTTTGGTTTGTAACGTAATGTGAGGTGTTGTGGGGTGAACCGGACCGTTGGGAGGCTAATAACCACGATGAGTACTGAGCAAAGTAACTACATGAGAAGTGAAATGTGTTTGATAAATTTGGTATGATTTTAGTCTCTCAACAGAAGAAGAAGAAGAATTAACGTTACGAGACTTTGGGAGAAAAGCGTGCAAATTATAGTACTAGCGTATGGTTGTCACTCATATATGATAGCTCGACTACTATTGGATTATTGTTCGTTTCCCAAGTGAAAAAAAGTAATGGCCATACATGATAGCTCCACTGCTATTGGATTATTTTGGACCTCAAATAATCTACGAGACTTTTGAAGCAAAACGTGCAAATTATTGTACTAGCATATGGTTGTCACTTGTCAGATAATTTGTTTGGTTCCCAAGTGAAAAAAGTGAAAAAAAGTCATGGCCATACATGATAGCTCCACTACTATTGAATTATTTTGGACCACAAATAATCTATGAACTAATTGGGTCCCTTACCAAAAATGACACCTCATTATTTTATGTTAGCACCCGTTACTCTAATTTATACAGGGAATTAAAGGGAAAGTTAGTTTTGAAAATCTGAGAAATTTTAGCTTGCGCACTGGTTTGGAACCAAAAATTCCATTTTAATTTTTGTCATTTTCTGAAAAGTTAACAAAAACTATAATTAGTTTTTGAAAAATCAACCAACTTCAATATAAAAATTCAATTTCAAACCGGTACACCAAATGCTTAGTATTGGAGTTAAATTTAGTTAAGTGGGGATGCGATATGTTTGTAATTATATTTGTATGAATACTTATGTACAATATAGATGGCCCTGTTTAAGGGAACATCTAGATATGGTGTTTTGGAGATTAGGTAAACTAGTATAAAAATTTGAGATGTGTATAGGGAAAAAAAAATGCAAAATAAGCTTATTTTGTTAAAAGCATTTTGACATAAAAATTATCTCATTGCGATTTGAAATGAGAAAGTTATAGACTTTTAAAATTTGAGCTTTTGTATATAGAACATAGAGAAAGTTTGATGTAAAGTCGAGATTTTACCATTTGAAGATGTCACCACGGACGGACACCACAAACGGACACCAAGTGTGAATTTCTAATAAAAAGGTCAATCTGTCCAGCAAGTTAGTATCAAATAGTCATAAAACAAATTTTCTTTTATTTATTTATTTTAATTTGCTTTTCTTATGTTCTTAATCCTGAAATAGAGGTGAAAATTCTTCAGTTTTTGTGGTTCAAATAATTTTTTCCCCTTCTTCTTTCCCTATCCATGTACACAGAACAAACGCGAGTTCAAAAGAATTCGATACAAGAAGCTTGGATTGTTTAAGAAACTAAAGTTGCTAGAGGTAAGTATGCATTTCCTTGTTTTCTCATGACAAAAGATTTAAAAAAAAAAAAAAAAAATTGAATTTTTGTTGATTTCGTTTCTTTGTGAATGTATATTAATATAGTTTAACAGGATTCCAGGTATAGTTTGTTGTGTAGTAGTCATGAGGTTGATTTGAGGCAGCAACTCCTTGTTCTTCTGAATAGAATAAGGTCAAAAGTTCAGCCCAACCACGGTTATTCTCTCCGTATAAGGCAAGTAATTTTTCACGTGTTTAGGCTATTTGACATGCTTGTGGTAAGATGATCTTTTTGTTTTGGCATCGTTACGCTAAGTTAATCTTTTTGTCACCTGGGGCAGGAATAGTTCTTGGTAGGAGCCACGAGAACCAATGAAGCTGCTTCAAGTGAATTTGGAGTTCCGGATATGGCAAGGTTTCCGAACTCATTGTCATCTCTTTTGCAGCTAGCAAGGTCTAGAGGCTTGAAGCACTATTTGGATCGAACGTGAGTCGATAGATTTCGACTTGTGTTGTCCCCATTTCTTGTCTTCCAACAAATTAATGATTTTGACACCGGAAGCATGAATTCTCAGTTTGGACTTCTCGTTTTGTGCAGCCTGGAGTGGTTAAATTGCACATGGATGAAGCTATTTAAGAGCAATTTGGAGTTCCAGGATGTGGCGCAGTTTCTAACGCGTCAAGACCTCGACACCACTATTGCAGCTAGCTGAGGTTGGAGCTGTGCTAATGGACTTGAATGTGCCACTTCGTGAGTTTGCTTTGGTTTTTGAAGCCGAGTTGATGGGGTGGTGTAATGACGTCCATCACGATTGCAGCCAGCAAAGATCAGAGCTATCGTCGGATTGAATGTGATTCAACAAACTTTTTGTTCGTGTTTAATCTTTTCGGTCTCATGATCTTCCCGGCACCATTGAAATAATTGCCTTTACGGTCTCAGATTTCTCCCTACTATGTATTCTAAAATTTCTCTCAGTTTCACATAGAAGGAAACTTTATGATAGACACCAGATACTCCATGGAAAACAGAGAAGCAATTGAAGAAAGAAAGAAAGGGAAAAGATAGAAGAAAAAGCAAATGATAGGCTGATAAACGTTTACCGAATGACCACCGGAACAACGGAGAACATTCGAGAAGTTCTCTTCTCTCCCCACAGAATCCAATACAATATTCTGCTTAATTCCCACTCTAGTCCTCACTCCCTACATTTATTCATCTCTCTCCTAACCGACTAACTAACTAGCCACTTACATTGACGATATTGCCCTCGACCCCTGCCACCCCAGCCGAAGAAGCAGCTGACTTGGCCACTGACTTAGCCGCTTTAGCTCGTCTGGCATAAGGGAAACGTATTGGTGGTTTATCGCTTTACGCAAATTTCAGGAGTTTTAATACATTTCTTGTTCGCTATCTGTAACTCATCTTAGTTGTGAATTGCATCGCCTGGCTAATTGATTTTTTCTCATGGACAAAATTTACCTTATCCCTCGTCCAAGTTATCCCACATTTTACTTTTCCTTAAAAAAAAAAAAAAAAAAAAACCCCCACTAAAAAGATTGTTTCAGCTACATTGCAGCTTCAAGTAAAAGGAAACATGGGACGCCTGTTTCTGGGTCTACTTGGCGGTGCCGATTTAGTAGGCCCCCATGTTATTCACCTCTTCTTTAAACTACTTCAGGAAAACTGTCCAACTGCACAGCCGTTACTCGTGTTTATTAAAATCAAATTGTTCGGTTGCAGGTCTACACGATCAGCAAGTTTTCCTTGGATATCATGTAGCAGAATATCAGGCCTGAATCAGTTCGTGGCGGTACAAGATTTTCGAAGTAGCAATTCAAGCCTTAGAAAATGAGACATTGGCTAAGGCTATCATAATTCATAAACACTGTCCACTATGTTGATATCTTATTCTCCAAGAATTTGAGAACCTGCCTTCTTTCTAGGGATATATATCAGGCGATTTTTTTGAATCTATGACTGTATGACATATACAAAACAAGTGCATGAACATCAATGCTTGCCACATGGTTGAGATGTACAATGTAGAATGATAATGGTTGAACCCAAAAAAGAGTATCTTCTCAAGCTTGTAATTTATGACAGACACTGGAGCTAGGACTCGCCACAGAGCCTGCAGATGATAATGGTTTAGTACTGAGAATATGTACAATATTTTCTCACATAACTTGCGTTTGGTTCGCCGGTTGGTGATAAATTTTTTTAGTTGGAATCTGTTGACTTTTAAAAAACAATTATAATTTGTGTTGACTTTTAAGAAAAAGACAAAAATTGATATTGAAAAATACAGTTTAGTTGAAATTAAGTTGACAAACCAAATACCTTAAGTTTAAAAAACCCTAGTTAATGGCAGTCCTTTGCAACACAAAGTACCCAGTTCAAATCATGTTATAATGTATATTAGAAACCTAAAATTTCACTATCTAATGGAGAGTTTTCTTTGGAGAAGGTAGTGTGGAGCCAAGTAATTTCTCCTGTTTTACAATTTCAAACACAAAAGATTTGGACCAAACCTTTATTAGTCTAGTGGTGTGCATTAAAAAAAAAAAAAAAGAAAGAAAAAAAAAAGCCCCAAATCAGCCACCCTACACTACCCCAGTAAAAGGTGGACCCATGTCATATCCGCTTTTTTATGGACGAGGTAACCTCATTCATAAAAAGGCGGGCGTGATTTGAGCCTGTCTATTATTGGGTAGGACGAGACAATCTTTTTTTTGTTTTTTTTTTTTTTTTTTTTTAATATGTTAACGATAGACCATTGATTTAAAACAAAAGCATCAAGTGATTCTTAAAGGAAAATCCCTTCTTGTGTAGGTGAGGATTTAAAATCTATGGAGTAGTGTTTATGGTCTGTTCACGTAACCCATAAATAAATAAATAAAAACACTGATTGAACCTAAACTAAGAACAATTACTGACCAATTCATACTGAAGTGTGCACTCAAAACCAAATGGCGACATCAGTCGATAATGGGAAAAAAATTAAGAGCATCGAGGCCTGCATGTAGCTAAATCAGAATCAAATTACTTGGTTGCAGCTCTGCATGATCAACCAATTTTCCTTGTACATCATATGGTAGAGTATCAAATGTATAATATCCAATTCCGAATCAATTCGCAGGGTATGAGATTTTCGAAGTAGCAATTCAAGCCTTAGAAAATGAGACATTGGCTAAGGCTATCCTGATTCATAAACATTGTACACTGCTGGTATCTTATTCTCCAAGAATTTGAGAACCTGCCTTCTCTGTAGAGGGTGATATATATATCAGGCCATTTTATGAATCTATGACTGTATGACATATACAAAACAAGTGAATGAACAGCAATGCTTGTCACATGGTTGAGATGTCCAAGGTAGAATTATAATGGTTGAACCCAAAAAAGAGTATCTTCTCAAGCTTGTAATTTATGACAGACACTGGAGCTAGCATTCGCCATAGAGCCTGCAGATGATAACGGTTTAGTACCGAGAATATGTACATTATTTTCTCACATAAGATATCAGAAGCTGTACAAACTTACATATTTCAGAAAAACATGGCTGTTTAGACACTTCATCCTCTTCAAACGGCGGCGGAACTTGGCCGTACACCATCTCACAACTCATGTCTTCAAAATCTGTTGATGCGAGTTAGGAATTAAAAGCCATAATCCTTATTATTCGAAAGCAATAAGAAAACAACAAGCAGAAGATCAATAAACATAGAGCAAACAAAGGCTTTTTAGTTGTTCACTCTCGATGCGAAAGTTATATTTGTTTGTCACTGCATAATTTCACTTAAAATACTTCTCTTAGTCTCTCTATTTTTCTCTGCGGAAAACAGTTATCCTAAAAGTTCCCTACGAAAATTAAGGCGGCTAAGCTCCACATAACTTAATAGAAAGATTGGACAAACAATGTTACATGAAGCAAAGTTAACTAGAATAACTACTAAACGACATCTATTTTCAACGACGTTTTGGCCATTTTAATAATAAATAAAATCAGAAATTCACCAAAGAGATAGCTACAAACATACTTGGTATCATGGTTAATGGGAGCCCAAACTCATTAGTGAAGAAATCTTGAGTTGGAATCTTGCACATGTTCACGCACATACCAACACAACCGCTGTTCTCCAGGTACCTTTACGAGGAAAAATGAAAAATTCTGAATTATATAATACATATTAGAACTTTCTTCCAATCTAGTTACTCTGTTTCAGTTTTTGATATGAAAATGTCAGTTTACCTGCACTTCTTAATGTGGACTCCACTTCTTTGCTTCACTCCATTGACCTCAACTTCTATTACCTGAATTAAAGTGCAAAAGTATGCAATTCTTTATTTTTATCATAAAGTGCCACTAAAGGAAATACACATTAGAAGTTGAATTTGTCTCATATCGTTAAGTTACTTAACCAGACTGTTATCAGGTTTATATATGAATTAGACACCTAATATGGTATCAGCGCCAGACTTTTTGGGATTATCATGAGTGCTACCCACAAACAAATTTATACACACATATTTATGTGTGTGTGTTCGTGTTCATATACATATATACATTTATATATATATATATATATATATGTAAATAAGAATGAGTAAGAGGAATTGAGAAATGATTGATCACCTCAGAAGGGCCAACTAGCCAGTGGAAGAAAGGGACTGTTAAAGCAGCATTGAACTCTGCAGCCCACTTTGTTGGTGGAAATAGTTTCCTGAACTGCAACGGAAGTTAATCACCATTTAGCCCACCCTAAACATATTGTTTAACATTTTAATTCTAAGAAAGTCAATTCAAAACATATATCACTCCCTAATGGCCCCAATCATAAATGATTTAAGACTTGCTTGTATCAAACAGAAAACAGAACAAACCTCAAAACATAGCTCAAATAATGCTGCTAATAGAAAAACATTTTATTCCACTCATACTTTAAAAAAAAAAAAAAAAATTCAAGATTGAAAAAAGATAATAATAATAAAATAATAAACATTATCCACCTGAGCAGGCGCACCTGGAGGCAGCATGGACAAGAGAACTTCTCTAACAACTTCCTGTTGTTGCATGCGTGACCTTCCTTGCATAACTCTTTTCGACACATCCACAAAGCTCTCGTAGTCAAACTCCCACAACCATTTTTTCTCCTTCCCGTTCGCCTTCGCCATCGCCGGAGCCGCGAACTTCTCCATCTTGCGGGCGAAGAGCGTCATGAACGCCTTCTCGAAGAATCCATCGTTGTACTTGGTCTTCTCTCCGAACGGCGCCGGTTCTCCCGACGGCTCGGCAATCCCACAACGAATGTTGTAACTTGTTGATGTTGTGTTCGGTTTGTAACGTAATGTGAGGTGTTGTGGGGTGAACCGGACGGTTTGGAGGCTTAGAACCGCCATGAATGAGTTAAATTCACTGTCGTTTTTATTGGTTCAAGAGAAGAGATGAGAATGTTGTAATGTGTTTGATAAATTTGATGTGATTTTAGTCTCTCAACAGAAGAAGAAATAACGTTGAGAGTTTTGGAAAAAAATGTGGAAATATCAAGTACTGGCGTATGGTTGGCACTTGGTAGACAATCTGGTTTGGTTCCCAAGTGAAAAAATTGTAGCCATACATGATAATTCTAGGACAGGATTATTTTGGACCTCAATCTTTTTTTTAATTTTTATTTTAATTTTTATTTTTTTCCCCTCCTCTCTCTCTAGTGGTTGCTTTGAGTTGGTGGAATTACACATGTACCCTAGAATCTAGATAGTTTCGAAACCGAATCTAGGGATTTGTGGTAAACTGTGTTTTTGAAAAAGTTTTTCAATAAACGGTGGAGATTTTGTAAAATTAGGTAAATGATAATTTTTTTAAATAATCAATAGATCTCAATCACTCATTAATCAATATTAATATGTAATTTTTACTTATTAGTTATTGATTATCATTTACATTTCTAAATAAAAAACGATCATTTATTTTATTATGTGTTTAAATCTAACATATTTATCTAATTTTTCTTTAAAGAATCTATCGACTTGGGTCCCTTAACAAAAATGGCATCTCACTATTTTACTTAAAACAATAAAATATGGAGACATCTTAAAAATTTTTAATTCAGTATTCGTTACTTTAAGTTATGCAGCAAACTTAAGTGGAAATTAGTTTTGGAAATATGAGAAATTGGTTTTGGAGTTAAATGTTGATGAGTGGGGATGTGATGTGTTTGTAATTTGTATGGTAAGCAGCTAACTAAGTGGTTTAAGGGTAACTATATGCCACGTTTATCATCCAAAAAATTATCCAAATTTGATCATCAATATATATGTATATATATATGCCACGTTTTGAATTGGATATACTCATCTAAAATATGTACCACAAATGTGGAGCCAAACTAATTCTGCTCATCTCTAGCAGCAAGAACGTAAAGGTATTGATGTGTTTATTTTCCCTCCGGATGGATTTAACCACTACACGTGGAGCCTCCTTTTCTTTTTCCTTTTTTTTTTTTTTTGAAAAAAAAAAGTCTTCACAAAGTTTTTATGGCTAATTTCAATTTTTTTTTTTACAAAGATATGTTATCTTCTTTTACCTCTTAAAATCACATTATAAACATTCAAAATATTTCACTATTGATCTATCTGTGATAGAAATGTTAAAAAAAATGACAACGTAGGCTCATGTGATGGACGGAGAGAGAGTAATTTATTAAAATAAATGCTGGCTAGTTGATTGACCGAGTGAATTGAATTGGATTTATGTTAAAATTGTGGTTTTCATCTCTTAGATTAGTTAGGTAAGCCTGATCAACCACCCAACATTCTTTTAACCAAATTACCCTACATTTGTGATTCATTCCGTCACTATTTTAATGATTTCTGCCTCAAAGGGACTAAAACTAAAACCTTTAATGAGCTCAGGTGCCAATAGTGTTACATTTTAAATTCTAGAAGGCAAGGTAAGAGCTAGAATATATTAACCCAAGTTTCTAATATTTGTAAGAATCAATGTCACATGTGCTTTTCTAAATTTCAGTATAACTTTTATTTTGTCTTTTAAACTTAAAAACTCACACTTTGCCCTTTAAATTTATTAATTCTTTAATCTCTTTTATTAATCACATTAAAAATATACCCCGAAAAAAAAAATGGAATCACTCTCACTTCTCTTTTATTAGAATTTAAGTTAAAAAATGAAAAAAAAAAAAAAAAAAATCACATGATTGTATTTAACCTCTTCTTTTTTCAGTTTGTTTTTAACTAAAATTCTATCAGAGGAAATTAGTTGAGACTACTTCAAAATCCAAAAAACAAAGTAGAAACTTCAAATGTTCAAAGTCAAAATGAGAATGACTCTAAAATTGAAAATGTCTTGTTAGGTGCCAATTGGTGAAGTAAAAAAAAGATATATGTATATAAAATATACATAAGGGTAAAGTAAAAACATCCCCTATAATTAGCTGATGATGGTTCAAAGAAATGATCTTTTGTCATCGGATCAATGGTCATAATTGTTGTTTATTTCTTGTACACTCGGTCAGGGGTGAAGACATCACATATTTTTTTTTTTAGTTTTAAAAAAAAAAGAACAACTTCATTTTTCAATTGCAAAGCTTGGTAGTTTGTCCTTTAAGTTTTTTAAGCCTTCGCTAGACAATAATCATATATATTAGGAGTTTGCCCAATGTGAATGTAAAAAAAAAAAAAAAAAAAAAAGAAAAGGAAGAGAAAATTACGTAAATAATCACAATTTTTTTTATACCAACATAATATAAAATTTTCACTCTTGACCAATATAACACAAAATTAAACTGCTGTTCTGTTCGGCTTTCAGGTTCAAACATAAATTTTTCATTTCAGTTTTTGGCCTTTTCTGAAAAATCAACAAAAATTTCATTCTAAACCCGTACACTAAACACAAACTAAAGTTAACTAAAATTTTTTTATATCATATTTATGTAATAGTCTCTAAATTTGTGTTATTTAGTGCTTTCCTCTTTCTGGAAAAGGCTTAACATCACAAACGAGAATAACGGGCCAGCACATCAAAGGAAGATGGATCTTGCTGGGCTAAGTTTGGGCTGTCTGCTTTTTCTTAGCAAGCCCTGCCGACATAACATTTTCTTGCAAACAAAGAGTCTGGAGACACCACCAACTGAGCTGCTCACAGGGCCATCTTGTGGATCTTTTCTATTTCAACCAACGTCATTTAATATGCAGCCAAAAAAAAAAAAAAAAGGAAATGATAATTATCCAAGATTATCATAGAAAACTTATGTACATTTTCTAATTTAACATTTTCTGTCTCTTTAGCTGCATTGGAAAAACTAGGGGAAAATTACAAATTTTCTCCAAAGTTCAAGTCAAGTATAATGCTTAACCTACAAATTCTATGGAATCTCTAATGCAATTCTAAATCAATTTGTTGATCATTAATTTTGATATTTAAGTGCAAATAATACTCTCCAGTGGAATACTATATATCTTTAATGTCAAATTTACCAATATTAAATTTTGTCGCAAATTTTTCATAATGTATAATCAGCCTTATACCCAATTTGATTGGTGCCTTGAATTTTTCATATAATTATTATAATAATTATATTTTAAAATTATATAAATATTAAATGTTCACTTTTACGAGTTTTAAAGTGTAATAATCATGACAAAAAATTGTATAGCATTATACAACACAAAGTAAGGTTATATAAATTTTTTACAGTTTTTTTTTTTGTGACAAATATATTGTTAATATTGATGTATACATTAGAGATGATTTTAGTATCTTAAAAATTACACCATTATTGATGCCACATCTGATGAGAATTAGATACAAGTGTGTGTGTGTGTAGCTTTCAATTAAGTTTATCTATGCGGAAGCATATTAATCATAGTAAACCTGGCATTTTGTCTAACACTAGGAATTTTTTTCATGTGTAAAAAGAAAAAAAAAACATTCTTGATAAGCTAATTTTGGTATAGGGTATAAATTAATTTGAACATGGTGGTCCCCTTCTGTCCAAACACTATTCATTTTTATTACTTTAAAAGGAAAATTTATTCCAAAATATGAAAGGCAATATAATCACCACATATCTTTCTTATTATAATATAAAATACGATATTGACAAATAACCGGTTCCACCAATAAACTCGAATGAATTATAAAATGTTCAAAAAGGATAATGTATATCAAACTCTATTAATAAAAAACATATGAAAAGATATACCAAATATCATAACGCGTTGATTGTTCTTTGCTTATATTCAAAACTAAAATTAATATTTTTTAAAATAGGGGTCTTTTAAGGTAGCATGAACAGTTAAAATCACACGCTTCACACGTGTGAAGTGCATACATATTAAAATTATTAAATATTTATTTTATAAATATAAATATCAAAAATTTCAGTGATATTTTATGGTTAAAAAAAAAGAGAATAAAAAAAAAGGCATTAAAAAAGTTATTAAAAAAACAAGAGAAATCAAGAAAAAGTGGAAAAAAAAAAAAAAAAAAAAAAAGAAAGACATCATCATAAAAAGACAAAATAACTTAACCAAATTTTTGAATAGTATTTTTTGACAACTTCGTCCTTATAATATAGGTATAGATAATGAAGAAAAACTGAAGAGGCAATATTTTTTTCTTGTTAAATATTAGCGCCTCTTTTTATTGTTTATCTTTCTTTTTTTTTTTTTTTTTTTTTATGTGTTGATATTCTTCTCCCTCTCTCTTCCATCTATTTCCCATAGCTGCAATTTTAAATTACTAAATATCGATTATTGAAAAAGAATCCAGTTATTTACTATTGCTTTGAAACTAGTATTCACATGATGGGCACTAGTACTAGAGAGGTTGGACCCCTTTGAAAACTGGTTCATTCCCTATTTCCACATATCTTAAAATTCAGCTTCACTCACTCGTCTATATATATATATATCTACATATATAGATATATATGTATATATATATTATATATCTGTATATGTATATATGCCCCAATGTTACATATGTATTTATTTATATATGTATATTTATGTATGTATGTGTACAGAAACTCTATTTCCAGCTAGAGCTACATCTGTAGTTCATCTAACTCCCATGTTTCCGGTTAATTTGCAAGCCTAACCGGGACCATAACTTGTGTGCTGTCATCAAGGCTCAATATCCATTCCTTGCAGCAGTGACCAGACATGAATTACCATGATATATATATATATATATACGTATGTATAGATATATTTTTATATACATAGTTGTCAATTCTACGTATCCCTATGCAACCTTCAGCAAACTCTATGAGAAAAGTCAACGCGTTATAACATGTTAATAATTAATGTGTTACATGCACATACATATATACACATTGCGTTGTCTTATTGCTGCAGAAATTCAAGCATTGGGAAAACAAAATTTTACAATAATAAGTTACCAAATAAACTGTACATATATTAAATATATATATCATGGTTTTTGATCCCATGTTCATATCTGCCACAAGTTTAACTGCCATTGGAGACTTTGAGAAATACAGCTCAAACAGGGTCTCCTTGTATTCTCATATATATATATATATATATGTATGTATGTATGTATGTATAGTATGGTGGCAGTTGAACAGAATATATATGGATAAAATAGCTGTATGGACGGTGCAGAAAATACTAGTAGTGAGGATTGTCAAAGGCATAATTCATAGGGTATTAAGTTGCTTTGAAGATTGGATTCATTGATTAAAGCAAAACCAATAACTGAAATGAGGAAGAAAATTTTGAGGTGGGAGAGAGGTGGGAGAGAGGGCTCACTTTTTTGTTTTGTTTTGTCTTTTTTTTTTTTTGGCGTGTTTGGAGTAATAATATCTGTGTCAGAAACCGTTGTGCCTCAAAAGTTGACATTTGAGGTCATATATGGTGGGATATATTAATGATCTAGTTAGGTATAGCTTCTTTAATTTCTGTAATTTAGCCTGTTCATTATTGACATTATTATTCTCATGAGAATAGTGCGTGTTTTGTCTGGCTAATCATAAACTTACAACTTTATATATTTCTCTCGTCTATTCACTTGTCTCCTTTTTTTTTTTTTTTTTTTTCCTGTCTTTTTCATATCCTTCCAATAATATTACACATCAAAAATTGATATAGATTTTTTTGTAAAACTAAAGTGACATGATTTACTAGTTGATATATTATGATATTTAGGAAGAGACATAAGATGAAACATAATGAATAAGGAGATACATGAATCGAATCCTAATTTCTCATGTGATACATTAATTAGCATAGATAGTGCTAAGTTAATTCCCACGTAAAAAAAAAAAAAAAGACATGGCGTTGGCAAAATCCTTGTGTTTATATATATTAGTATGCATGCATTCTCCTTAATTTTTCTGAAAAAAAAAAGAGACAAACATTACCAATTTTTATATGGCCCTTTTTATATTATGGCTACTTTGTATCAATATAATATATCAACAAAATTCATAACTTTATAGTGATAATGTTCGTATTCTGTCGCTTTGACTAACGACATAAAACTCTACAAACAAAAGGGCTGTTGATTTTCCTATTTATTAGCTTCAATTAATACATAAGTCACTAGTACTGTTTTTGACATTTACTAGCTATAGCGGCGCTTATCGAAAACACTAGTACTTGATGCCAACCTAAGTTAAATACGACCAAGTCATGTTTGGTTTTTGCACACACACACACACACATATATATATATATATATATACACACATAGATATATAGAGAATAGGGGGTGATCATCAGTTGATCAGTTGGGGTGGTTATGGTTGTAAAGCTGACGGATATTGATTGGAGAGGCAAACGTGGGATCTCCATCAACCAAGTCGTTAGCTATGATAATATTGGCAGCCTCTGTGGGATGATATGCATCCCAAAACACATATTTCGATCGGTCATTACACAACTCAGAGGCTTTAATGTTGTCTCCACCACCGCCTTTGCCCTTGAAGCATATGAATGGTGGAAAGTACCCCCCACAACATGGCTCATTTCCGTTCTCAAATCCTACAAAAATTAATAGCATACACCAATAAAAACATGGAGACATCATTAATTATTGTTATTTGTAGTGCATTTTTTGTAAGATACTAGGAAAATATATATATATATATATATATATTAGTATATCAGATAGAAAATTATTTAGCTAGGAGGTAAGATAAGAAAATAATAGTTGGGAAGACGGTAGGAAAAAAATGTTTAGGTAATTATTAGGGATATATATTTGAGAAAAATCATTTTAGTATGGGCGAAAAAAAAAAAAGAATGAAATAAAAGATAGAAGAAAATTGTCACGTGGCAAATGGATGAAGATATCAAATATTGAAGAGCTTTTGGTTTTTTTTTTTTAAATTTTTTTTATAGATATAATCTATGACTATATAATATATAGATATAGGTATCGATGCATGCTTTCAATAAATATACATTTAAACTAAAAGTTTTTTTTTTTAAAGAAAAAAATCTCGAATATAGATGAAAATAAGTGAAATCCCCATTTAACTTTACTTATAATATTGTTTGCAAATTCATATGATTCATATACAGCCGTAAAACAAAAAATAAAAAGGATTTTTAGTGTTTGCAACACTGTAATTTAATTAATTAGACAATTTAAGCTTTCTTAAAAATTAAAAAAAAAACTAATGGTTAGAAAATGTGTAGTAAAAATAAATGGAAATAAACACATTTTTTCATAACAAACTCATGAAAGCAGATGAAAAAGGATTATACTAATATAAGGGAGAAATAATTAAATAATAGCTATTTCAGAAAATAATTAAAGTAAATAATAAGTTTATAAAATATTTAGAGTAAAACAGTAAATAACAAATTTATTAGATAAATGATTTCTCTATGTCTTGCTATTTACTAAGTGTATGTTTCATTTATTTAGTAAAATTTTCATTTACCTAAGTAAATTTGTTATTTATCTCAATTATTTTAAAACCTTATTATTTGTCTTAATTATTTTCCTAAAAATTATATTTACTACGATTTCTCCTAATATAGTTTCATGAAAAACCCATCTCAAAAATAAACTTTATTAGTTAATTTCGTACTATGAGCAACAAATTTGATTAAAGTACTATATAGAGAGTTAAAAGGATTTTTTTAGTCTAACCGAATTGTGGATAATTCTCAATGATCTTGATGAAGATATCGTAGGAATTTGCATACACAAAGATAGCATCCGGACCCAAGTCCTTGTTGAATTGGTCAAGCACTTGATTTAGTTTCTTGTTGTAACCTTGGATCAATTCATTCACCTCCACCGAGCATCTTCCACTTGGCATTAACTTGATCGCTCGAATATAAGGTATGCATCCTAGTGGTCCAACCCCTACCACTATGAATTTCCTTGCTCCCATCTCGTAAAGTCGCTTTTACCCAAAAGAGAAATAGATACAGAGAGAGAAAGTCAAGATAAAATTACAAATAAAATATATTTACAAAACATCTCAAATTCAACGGTCGGACCAGTATGACAGTTGTAACACTATATTTAAAAGCAGTTATCATATTCTATTTAAATAACATCACTACTAGTTGATTTAAATGTGACTTTTTATTTAAAATATTATAACGGTATCAATACAAATGATAAGTATCACTGAAAAGTGTCATATTAGAATCAACTAATTGTTACAATAACATATATAATATACAGAAAGAAATTACGAGTGTTGTTTTATAAAAATGCCAGATATGAGATGACCGTTATATATATATATGTATAGAGATCGAGAGACAGGGCAATCAGAAATGGCCAGCATAGCCAAGCTGGATATTGTGAGGAAAATAAGGATAGGAGAAAAATTGTTGGTAAATGGGGGGGTTGGTGGTTAATTGCTAATAAATAACTAGAGAGATTGTATTGTACCTTGAGGTGTGTAGTCAAGTTGGATACCATGAAATCTTGGAACATGCTAGGAGGGACCTTGTCGTGACCAAAAAATGGTATTGATGGTTGAACATAGTTGAGTAGGTCGTTGGACCCAATTGTTAGTGAGAAGATTGCCTTCTTTAATAAGTCTTTTGTACGATTCTCTCCCATTACACTCACCATGTGACTTCTAGTTACCTCAAAATACTTCACTTGCTCACTAAGTGGGACTCTTCCAATCTTTGCAAATTACACATGCATTTACAAACGGAGTCAGAAATTTTTTTCAATGATATAAAATGGCTTCGTTACTGCTTATATATGTGTGTGTTTATTATAAGACGACTTCGTTGCTGCATATATATGTGTCCAACATTTAAGAATTCTATAAAACTAAGTGATCATTAAAAAAAATTAATGGTTATCAATGTACTTACGAACAAAACTCCAGTCTCATCCAATATACCAGAGGCGCCAGATGCATAATTTATTCCTCTATGCATGGCTTCATCTTGAGTATTGGGGGCAAGAAATGGTGGAGGAAAGGACTTGGCCCCAAGAGTTTGACCTGGTTTCAATTACGTTCAACAAAATTTGGGGCTCATTAATTAATCAGCATTATCATGATGTACTTGTATAATGTGCCCATATTTACTCGTGAAAGGAACGACCCAAAATTAAGATGTGCTTTTTTTTTTTTTTTTTTTGTTTCCTCGCTAAAGCCTAAAGATGTCTATTAATTGATCCTCCAATCAGTTTAAACCAACTAGGCCATCCAATGTAATAGCATTAAATCCAACTTCTTGGAAAATTTCAATTTTTTTTGGAATTGATGATGAAAATTCTACCTCATGATTTCAATTATTTCTCAAATTTTACTTTTTGTTTTTAGAAACTACATATGTATCAATTCCCGTTTCAAAAAAAAAAAAAACAAAAAAAAAAACAAAAAAACTTATGTCAATCTCATGCCTTGCGTATTCTTTGTTCACTGCATACTTTCTATATCTACGTCTTTAAGTGTGACCATAGGTGCCCTTACACACTTAAGTAATATCTTGATTGAGTTATATATACTAAGTTACTAAAGTAGACTAAAAATGTCATCTTAATAAGTCCCAACAATAATTAGCTAATGAACATTGAGTCAGTTCATATAAGATTCAAATTTGAGACCTCTCGCTTGCATGAAATTAAACTTTTGGTCCCTACTACAAAAGCTCTATGGTTGCAAAAGTCTTTAGTTCAGAAACTCATACAAACTTGAAACGAAAAATTATTTATGCTATAGTACTAACTTAGCTACAAATTACCCCAAAAAAAAAAAAAACAACCTACAGAAATATTACCTAGCCTAAATATCTATATATATTTATATGTGTATATATATATATATATATATATATATCAACCAACGGACAATGTCATATTTAGCTAGCTCGACCAACTAAGACCATCTAGCATTAATGCTTACAATCAAAAAACTGAAAATTCAACAACTACATTTCCCAAAACTGATCAGGGTTCATTAAATGCCCAAATATTAGGCTGTATACCTTTCAGAGAGGACGTCGACTGAAGACTCAATCATATTGAGTGAGCATTTAATTATTACCTACAATGTCCGATATGGTTCGACCATTTGTGAACCTTCCGGTGGGTCGTCCCCCCGACGGCGTGAAGTCAATGCCATACGGCGGCGTATTGGCCTTCGAAAGGGTGAAGATGTAATCATTGTTCCCTGCGTCCACAAGGGAGTCCCCAAACACAAAGGAAGTGAAAGATAGACAAGGCCTAGCAATGTTGTTCATGGAAAATGTCATGAAAAGGAAATACCAATAAATCTTTAATAAGGTCTCCATTTTGTGCACTCAATTTCAAATTGTAAAAATTATTGACTTGGGTTAACTCATATATATATATATATTATATGTATATAATATTATATTTAGGTTTTTTTTTTAAGAGAAAATTACGGAAGCACAATAATTCCATGGCCTGCTGTGGCAGGTGAGAAAATCTTTGAATAGGTCTTAGCTCTAAAGACTAGGTCTCTCTAACGTACGTAATGTGGAATTATTCCACTGGTAAGTGTAACTATATAATGACTCAAAAAATCCCCTTCTATCGAACTCATTAGTTTTCGAAGGAAAAATTCGCTTCCCGATTTGGCAAGAAATCAATAATTTTTTCATGACTTGTATTGTTTTTGGTAACTTCTTTGTTTGGTAAGCATTTTTTTCTTTAGTTTTCCTTTTTTTCTCCTATAGAACTTTTACTTTATTTGAGATAAAACGAAAAGGTTTTTCCTTTAGTCAATTAACAATATAGCCACTCATTATGAAGGAAGAATCTATCATATATATCTGCATACACCTCCACAACCACACCACCCCACCCCCCCCCCCCCCCCCCCCCCCCCCCCCTTCTTTTTCCTCGAAATGGACGGTGTTTAATATCTGTTGTTGGATGATGAAAATGAACAATTAAAGTCGTTGAATTTCTTTTAGATATATAACAGCTGGTAACTCTCTTTTCATCCGTTGATGACTGAAATTTGAAACGCATATAATACTTCTTAAAAAGTTAGATGTACCGTAATATTCACATGTTATCTACACAGTCGACTTGAAAAGGTATGCAAATATGAGTCAATATTTAATGGTGCTTACTTTTGTATAATTACTAGTGGATATGAATCAGTTTGAGTAATGATTTGAAGTGTACAATATTTGAAGTGAGAATTTGAAATCTGAATAAATTATTTACTAAAGTTGTAACATTCTGATTCAAAGTTATTACGAATCAAAGTAACACTATTATAAATTACTTTTACATCCCTTTAATAATCATGTTTTTATATGAATGAAAAGTAATTGATTTTTTATATTTATTTAATGTTGTTGATCGTATCTAAACTAACTATTACGATAGTGGGACAATATATAAAAACAAATATAAAGTGTTTATTTATTTTTGTTTTAGAAAATTAAAAATAAAGTATAAAACTTGAATTAAACTAAAATAAGTGGTTATACGCATAACATAACGGTAATTTCATACCCAACTTCGTTACAACATATAGAGTTCAAATCCATCATTCCCAACTTCAAAATAAAAGCAAGTAAAATATGAAAAATAAAGAGTAACAAATAGATACCTAATATTTTATTCTAATAAAACATACATTTTTTTACCTATCATAAACAAACTGTAAATAATAATCAGTATAATTATATAATAATAGGTAAACACAAAATTAGTATAGGTTGAAATTTTTTTTTTTTTTTTTTTTTTGCATATATATATATATATATATATATTTAAAACAACAAGTTGTAAGTAAAGTAGGGGTAATTTAGTAATTTAATGTTGATATCCATAGAGGGTATCCCAATCTGAAGGGAGACAATATTGGATTATTAAGATTATTTCTCAATCTAAAACTGGTATGAGACTGGGACTCGCAAATCCCACTCTTATTTAAAGAAAAAAAAAATTAGTAAATAAGAAGGCTTATTTCCACTCATACTTCTCTGATAAGTAAACATACCATAAACTTAATTTAGTGGTGGAAGAAAGAGATTAAAAAAAAAAAAAAATACGTACATATATATTTAGTGGAGTTTGTAAACTTCGAATCATACATATCTCTAATAATTTGAGAATAATTATTAGGAATTTTATTTATCTCAACGCATTTTTTTAACTAAATAGTAAGAAAAGACAGATGTCACATTTTTTATTAAATAATAAGAAAAAACTATTGGAATCAAAATGATTAAAAGACATTCTAATTAAGATTGAGACCTTCTTAATAACACAATCTACACCTAACTCTTCACATGATGATTTTTGTGCTATTGATGCGATTCCACCCACTCATTTATCAATTTCCAAATAATTAATTAATGTCATTTTCATAACTGTTCTACATAAAGAAGCCTCATGTGGTAGATATTCTGTCTAACTGGTCCACTGATTTGTATAGCATTAGGAAGTAAATTCCCTAAGTAACCTTGGGAATTATATTTGATCAAGGAATATAATAGGTAACTTCATCTTGTCCACACACACACACACACACACACACATATATATAAAGGGAAAAAAGAACCCTCAATCTTAGCTAGCTTTTATAAACTGATGTACACACATATGCATATATATATATATATATGATGCGTATATTGGTATGTATAAATATTAGATAACCAAAATTTTACTAGAAAATGAAAGAAAAAAAAATCTTATAAACGTTAAATAAAGAAGAACAAAACATATGTTTATAATGAGCGTGTATGTTTACATGTAACCATGCATAATATTGGATAAAATACTATTTGGAAAGATATAACCGAGTGAATTGTGGGAACCTGATTTTCTTTTTGTTAAAAGAGTGATTGGCCTAAATAGTCCCTGAACTCTTTCAAAAGTAACGGTTTGGTACATGTTCTTTTATTTTCTAAACTATTATTTTTAGCCGTTATAGTCATTTCTGTCCAAAATCGTTAAATTTCTAGCGGAATCTTGCATAATTCATAATTTATGTAGTAAAAAGATCAAAATACCCCTTGATTTTCTATTTTCTTACTCATTTACGTTCCTTTTCCCTCATTTTTTTTTCTTTCTTTTTTTTTTTTTTCCCTCAAACCACAAAAAAAAAAAAAAAAAAAAAAAAAAAAAAACTAGTCCAAACCCAGAACCCAACTTTCCCCCCCTTCATTCGCCATCGCCGAGTCCGAGCCGCCCTTCCCCCCCTGCCATTGTCGAGCTCAGCCCTAACCCCCACCCATTGAACTTAAAACCCAACCCCAGCCCGAGCCCCCCCTCCCACAGAACTCAAAACCCAACTTGAGCCCCCCTTCCTTCACCGTCGCCGAGCCCTCTCACTCACCCTCCCCCCCCAATCCCCAAACTCAAAACCTAGTTGCCCCACCCCCCCCCCCCCCCCCCCCCCCCCCCCCCACCGTTGCCACCGAACACAAGCACCCCTCCACCACTGCCACCGTCGACGAATACAAGAACCACCCCCCACCAAACGGGTTCAAAACCCAGATCCCCCCACCCTCCTTCCCCCGTTGTCGCCAAACTAAAGTCCCCCCCGTGCCCGATGCCACCTTGCTAAGGTCCGTTTTTTGGGTTTTTTTTGGATATGGGTTTGGGTATTTACTGCTGAAATCTGAGGAAGGAAATGAAGAGAGAGAGAGAGAGAGAGACACATAAATTTAATTTTTTAATTATTTTTTATTTTTATTAAGTTAATTATTATTAAATTACTAAGATACCCTTTTAGATTGATCACATGCATTGCACATGCAAGATTCTGTTAGAAATTTAATGGTTTTAGATGGAAAGGACCATAACGGCCAAAAAACAAGAGTTCAGGGTCATCTCGGCAAAAAAAAAAAAAAAAAAAAAAAGAATAGGGACCAACCCATCACATTTGAAAGATTTCAATGACTATTTAGGTCAATTACTCTCAGGTCAGAATTCCATTAGGTTTTATAGTGTAATAAAAAGCAAAGAAACAACTTCAAAATGCAGGCATCACGGAAGAAAATGATTTTTTTTTTTTAAAAAAAAACTTTGAAGACTAATTACATATAATTGCTATCAAGAGAAAGTAAGTAATTAATAAGATAAGCAAATGTTTGAAGGGAAATATAATTTGAAAAGAGGCAAATGCCCTAATTTTTAAGGAGGCTAGCTAGGGTAACTAAAGAATATATGGTCCTCAGGATTTTTATTTTTATTTTTGACAATATGAGGCGTATCATTCCTATTTAGCAAAGAGAAATGAGAACATTTACAAATTTTGAATCTATAACCTCCGTAACAAAGGCATATGGGCCTGACGCCCTCCTCAACTTTTTATTAATTATGCTTTTATATATGTATTTGATCAAAATTTACAAATAGTCTCCCTATAAAATTAAAAACTTCATTTTATTTTTTCTAAAAATTATTAACCCCCTCTTAAACTAAAATTTCTGACTTCGTCATTGTATAACATCCTATCCAAAATCTCTTCCCTCCAACGGTTACCTGTTATCTAATCAGTTGTTCTCCCCTACTTTTTTTTATTTTTTATTTTTTTATTTTTAATATGCATATGTGTGTGTGTGTGTGTGTGTGTGTGTGTGTGTGATTCTCGACAGAGCACGTATAAACGGCTAGAAAAGGAATAACACCATCTCACTGAAAATATCCGGCTGTTCCTAATTAAATTGAGACGAAGAATAAAACGTGAAAAACAAGAAGTCACCTAATATATTAGTCTGATATTGGCACCAAAACTGAGTATCAAATTTTAGGCTCTTAGCATGGGGTGCTGTCATGTTGTGTCACACGAATATATAACTTCCTTTGGTTTATTTTCTGCAGTGATCGATATATTTTTTAATTCGATTACTTGCATGGCAAGCATAATATTGTCATTTGTATTCATGTTTTTTTGTGACTTTTATTAGTGCTTAGCTCGACCAGAAAAGTACTATAAGTTAATTAAGACACTCATAATAATTATAAAGTTTATTAATGGTGGACTAGATATTCCTATTTCCTTTTTCTAGAACAATTTTGTGGTAAGTAGAGTATTTTTCAATTGTATTGTGTGTTAAGTAGTGTAGCTTAACTATTAAATGGATTAATTACTGCGATGAAAAGTGGACATAGTTTTCAAAATGAGAACATCAACTGTAAATCTCACATGCGATTTTACTTGCTTATCATTTTTATTTTTATTTTTTATGATTTTTGTTATGGAGTCTTATTCGTCTTAACATAAATATTTGTCTTTCTAAGTTGGTTTTAATGTGATGTTTTGTCGTGCCTAACATAGTCCAACTTTTTAGTCACCTGCTGTTATATTTCGATGACTTGTAATTATTAGCTCTTCCTTTTGCATATGAAATTCATGTTGAAATATCTTTACTTTTTTTTTTCTTTTGTTAATATATATGAAGAGGAATTCAAAAGGGTATACCTAATAAGCTACCGCTTTATTTAAAAAGAAAAAATAAGGGAAAAAGAAAAAGAAAATCAGCAACATAAATTAGTTGAATTGTCCATGCCATGTATAGCAAGTTCAACAACACTATTTATAATAATCGTACACTTGGAACAGTTTTGTCCATGCAAATTCCTCACAACCACTTATTCGACTTATAATAATATTTGTCAATAATATTAGTGTAATTATGAGACAAAGACACGAAGACCTGGAAGACACATCATGAAACGCAAAATTAAAGAGATAGAAAGGAACATACCATGTTATATCCTAGCAAATTGCTAAGAGTTCTCCATACTTGCTAATACTTTTTTTTTTTTTGCTGGTCCATACTTACATAAAATAACAGAAGCAGATTATCACGATTTTAATGGAGAAGGATTAATGACAATGACAATAGGAATTACAATTTATTGTATATCAAAATCAAGTATTTATTGATCATGTGGCTCCTTTATTTTAGATTAATATCGCACGAGTAATGAAGCCCCATTAGTACATTTGATATCATTATGAGTTGTAATTTCTGGGATTTGGGTTTTGTTAGGAAGCCTATTTATTATTTGTTTACTATCTTAATATAGTTTGAGTTTATTAAGATTGCTTATTATTTGTAAGAATTAAGATTAGGGTTTAACATTTAGTATTTTATATTCAAAGTAGGATTCTTAAGCAGGCTAAGGATTCGTTAGCAGGCAAAGGATTCGTTAGCCTATGGCGTTATACTAAAAATTCAGCTAAAATTTCAATTTTATTATCAAATTTCAGTTTTATTTTAGAAAATTTTTTATTCCACAACGTCAAGTGGTAATTGTCATACTGTGATTTATCTCACATCACTATGTCACTTGATTATAGTAATGTTTATATGTGAATTAGATACCCTCTCTCTTTGAATTAATTTTTAGAGATGAGTACTACCCAAACTCATTTAACATAGTATCGGAATCAAACTTTGCAAGTGATGATGAGTTTGGACCCCCAACGCTGGGAAAGCATTTACTTAGGTAAACACTATCAGATATACATAGCACAAACTCTAATTGGTAAAATCATAATACAAAATATGGTCGGAAAAAATTTGAAAAAAAGCGTGTAAAAAAGACAGTTAGCATGGTCATGGTCATGGTCATCCTTTGGGCTAATTTTATTGCCTTTTTTTTTATTTATTTAAGTACCAAAGTTTATTATAAGAGCCTAACTGTAAAAAATAAGGGAAAAAAAAAAATATTACGAGTGATTATAATTTTCCAGAAAGTTAATACTGCAAATCTGCAACAATACGCAAGTGTTATATATGTTACGGTATACCTATGGACCTGAAGCGAATTTATTGCTGATCTACCCCTTTTTACCTGAAAGTTTTATTTTTTATTTTTTATTTTTTGAACTTCAGTAAAGAACTTTTTTTTTTACTACAGCGAGAAAATAAATCTATAATATTTGTTTTTAAAAAAGAATTGAGATTGGTAAAAAAGAGTGTGTTCTAATTAAAATTAACAATAATAAAAAAAGAAAAAAGAGAACCGGATCTAAAATTAAAAATTAGTGAATATGTCCACTCCATTTCCAAGCATGTGTCTATGTCGATATATAAATATGGTTCCCGTTAGAAAAATATATATATCATGCTACAAATTAATATGCTTTTCATAATGACGATGATATATATTTTTTTTGGATTTTGATTGATTGCATTCGATTATTTCCCTTTTTATCTCTTTAGCAAACAAAAAGAAAAAAGGCGTGAACAATATTTCCCAAAAAGAAAGAAAAAAGGCCCCTTAAAATTATATATATATATATATATATATATATGTGTGTGTGTGTGTGTATTTTATGGCTGCTAATTGCGTCAATTATACAAAAATAAAAGAACAAATTTATTTTGCGTTAAAGGTTGCATATTGTCTTAATCATTTTATCCACTTTTTCTAGAGAAAAATCTGCATCATACTTGGTTCCCGTACCTATGTGACATCAAAATTAAAACTATTTCACATAACGTAATCAAGATTGCGTGGTAATTGATCGTGATATTTTGGGCTCCTTTTGCTAAGATTTTTGCTTATATTCTTGATAATTATGAACCCACAGTAGTACTTCTAATAAGACAAAATAAATAAATAAATACAATAAGTAAAAGTTACCCTTTTTTGTTCCTTAAAAAAAAAAAATTAGTGCCTTAGAATAGAACCAATGCTAAATTACATAAGTAATGTTCATCATCACATACTAATAAAAGGTTTATTTCATAATATTAGGTACTATGGGATTCACCCTTTATTAATTATAGTAAAAAAAAAACGCACACCAATATTTCCTTCAAAATGAAGAAAAGTTAAAACAAATACCCCTGAGGCATGAAAAATTTTTGGATTTTGTTTTTCTCTTTTGTATGGAACCTATATTTTTCTCTTATTAAAAAAAATGAAAATATTTGTAATTACAAACCTAAAAACTATTATCTAAATCCCTTCATATCATGCCGTCCGCTGAACTAGCCTTAATGAGGTTTTGGGACTCTTATTAACGCATGAAACATGTCCATCCATTAAGAAACATGATTTGCATGAACATGAAACTCTTTGGCCAAAAAATAAAAATAAGATGAAACGTCGTAAACATGTTGTTTGTGACAAATGGGTTATAGGTGCATTAAATTTATATAAACGTATATATTTTGCGTTTTTTAGAACCATATTTTTTGTATCTTATAATATATATATATATATATATGTATATATATGTCAATGCATTTTAAATGTATATCAAATTTATTCAAGAATAATCAATATTCAATTTTACCAACGCAATGGCAAAAATACATTTAAAAAAGAAATTAAAAAAAAAAAAAAACACGACAAAAGCCTTTTCTTATAGATAAAAGTTGCAATCAGTGGCTAAGCGAATAGGGTGAAGAGGCAAGTTTGAAATGCGAACATGAAATTTTCTGAATATAAACCTCAAATATAAAGTAATATTTATTATAATTTTTTCATAAATATTTCAAACAGATAACACAAGTTAGTCATATCAACATTTATAATAAACGTCGATTGAATTTCCATACACAAAATTTAAAAAAGATGTGTTTGGATTTGATATTTTCAACCTTCAACACAATTTGCCATCCCTCACTGACGTCAACAAAGTACTCTTATGTCGTGAAGAAATTAAAGAAGAGCCAGGCAGCCATCTATAACGTTTTTCTTTGCTCCTACTTAGGACTAAATAAATAGGGCTATATTAAAAATATATATATATAAATAAAAATACAAAAAAGAATAAACAAATAAATAGATCTATTGTAGTGCATTAATGGGTGATTAGTGTTTTATAGGGTTGGGGGGGGTACTCAATAGGATTAGAATCATGTGGCTGGCCTTGCCTAAACGAACTGCAATAAATACTTATTAGGGAGAGGTTTTTGAGGTACTTTTATCAATTTACACCAAACCAAAACCAAAGTACCAAATCATCTTTGCATAAATGTGTTAGGCAGCCTATTAAATTGTCAAAGAATGATTTTGTAACATAGTGGATGAGAAACCGTCATGGACCTAGTGGGCGAGTTTCAACTGGACAAGAAAAGTACTTTTATTTTCTCTTCGTGTTAATTTGAAAATAAAAGTTGAAAGTTGAAAGAAACAGAACTTTAATTAGGCGGCAATTATGTGATAAGAAATACATACTTATGATTCTTAATGCATGATCATTATGAAATATCAAATAGTGTATCCATCCGATAAAATTTAATGAGAATTTGATGGTTTAGAATCGTTCGCTCAAGTATTTTTGATTTTTTTGATGAAATGCATATTATTTGAGACTAGAGAGAGGTGTAAAACTGAATGCTTACATGTCTGCTACAATATATAAATATATATATTTGTAGAGAAGAATTTGCTTCATACCTTTTTTTTTTTTTTTTTTTTTTTTTTTTTTTGGGGGGGAGGGGGGTTCAACCACCACCTACCCTTTTCTCCTTGGCCAACAAACGATGTTAAATGAAACAATGAATTCTTAAACCTGCTGTCTGTGACTCATTTGGTCTATGTATGTCAACAAGCTCTCCCTCTCTCTCCCTCTCTCTCCTATTGAGTTTTAAGAGAGCTCTACTACTACCACACGCTTTCATCAAATGGAACAATATTAATCTTCTTGGGAAGGTCAAGAAGTTTGGGCATTGTGGGACGCAAATTTCCACCACCCATTTTCACCCCCCACCCAAAAAATAAAACAAAAAAAGAAGAGAAAAATACCACTATACTCTCATGTTCATTTGTTTATCTCATTAGAATCTTCTTTCTTTCTATTTGTTTTGTTTTGTTTTGTTTTTGTTTTTGCCCATATAATCAAAGGAAAAAAGAGAACCTAAGATAATAATCTCCATTAAGCCCAAATGAGTCTCTTCACATCCCCATTATAACAAAATCTCTCTGTTTCTTTCTGTTTTCCTCTGTTTTCCTCTGGTGTTTTTTTTATTTTTTATTTCCCCTTTCTCATTCTCCACAATGGGAGGAACTTGTAGATCGGTTTTGATGCTAACGGGAAGAGTCATTAACGATTCCGTGAGCTTCATTGTGTTCTCTTTTCTCGACCTTTTCGATGTTCTTCTTTGCCTTGTTTATAGAGTTGCCGATTTCTTCATCGAAGCCGAATGGAGAGCTTGTTATTGCTCTTCCTCAAAGGAGGCCATAACTAGTTGTGGCAAAATCTTGGTCTCGGAAAAAGGCGAGTCGAAGATAGTGTGTTTAAGCTCGAGCAAACTTCAGTTGGAGGAGATCTCCGACACCCTTTACTCACGTCCTTCTCTCCTTTCCGAGGTCTCGAAGTCGACCGTTAACGAGCTCAAGAAGCTCAAGACAGATGGGATTAATGGGGTTGTTCTGTCGTCTGAGAAGATCAATAAGAAAGGGACTGTTCGGTCCAACACATTCACGGTTAACTCCACCGTTGTTGAGATGCTTCAAGGCAAGATTGGTGGCGGACAACAATCGCACATCCCGATTCCTAGGTGGTCGGATTGTGATTGCAAGTTTTGCACTTGTTGGACATCTTCTAGCAAAGAAACTCTCTTCGTTAAAACTAGAGTGCCTAGAGGTAAAAAAAAAAAAAAAAAAAAAAAAAACAAAGATTTGAAAGTTTCGATTTTTTTTTCCTTTAAAGTGACAACATTCTCTTGTGGTTTTGACACATGAGTTTTTGGTTATTTGGTTAGGTTCGGCTAGAGAAGATGTGCTATTCATTCACGGGTTCATATCCTCCTCGGCATTTTGGACCGAGACCGTGTTCCCAAACTTGTCAAACGCTGCGAGATCGACGTATCGGTTGTTCGCCATCGATCTGCTCGGGTTCGGGAGGAGTCCTAAGCCAACGGACTCATTGTACACACTCAGAGAGCACTTGGACATGATAGAACGGTCCGTGCTAGAGCCGCACAATGTCAAGTCCTTCCACATTGTGGCCCATTCTCTAGGCTGCATATTGGCCTTAGCGCTTGCTGTCAAACATCCCGGCTCGGTCAAGTCCCTTACCTTACTTGCACCGGTAAGTTCCAATAGTCGAGACTCTCCATCCATGTCACAGTTTGACGAAAGTATTTGAGTCATTTTGTTAATTGGCTCCTTTTGATTTGGAGTCTCTTAAAAATGGGCTATTTTTAACCCTTACTTAGCCTCATGATAATCATATTCATCTCTAATAAGTCTCCAGACTTTGACAGTCTCATGTTTCACGAAAATTGGTTACATTTATTATGGAAACATAGCCTTGTAGTTTTAAATTTTGAGGTCCATTACAGTCAGAATCACTCTTTCTCGTCATGTCAGTGCTGATTTATAATTTTAAAGGGTAGAGTTTGAATTCTCTAACCCTTCAGATAGGTGATATTGTGTCTCATTTTTCTAGTTCCTGATATTTATGAGGAGTTTTTTTTTTTTTTTTTTTTTTTTTTTTTAAATGGGCAGCCATATTACCCAGTACCTAAAGGTGAACAAGCCACACAATATGTGATGAGGAGGGTGGCTCCGAGGCGGGTGTGGCCGCTCATAGCTTTCGGCGCATCGCTTGCGTGTTGGTACGAGCACATCAGCAGGACGATTTGCCTTGTGATATGCAAGAACCACCGGTTGGTGGAGTTCCTCATAAAACTCGTCACTAGAAACAGGTTTTTTTTTTTCTTTTTTGATCAACTCTCTCATCACCTAAATCCACCACTTCCATAATTTTCCATGGCTCGCTCAACGACCCTTTTCATTAAAAAATCATGTCCACAAACACTTTTCCACATCAGTACGTGCACAACAAATGTTATTGGTATTTTAATATCATTTTTTGCCTTCTTGGAAAACACCATGTTGATGGTAGTAGAAATTAAATAAGAATAATAATAATAAAATAACAGTAGAAAATAATGGAACACAAACATATTTAACGTGATTGTGCTCCACGGGTTAAGAACAATTAATTTATTAATAATGAACATTATAAATGAACTTCTGTATAATTACTAGTTACAATATACATAATTTGATAAGTTACCTAATATTTGATAATCATCTAAATTAAGACTATTTAAATTACCATAATTACAAATAATTAAAAATTATTAATAAAAATAATTACATATAAAATAATAACTTTCCTTAAAATACTAATTTTCCCAAGATGGGTATTGCCTATTAAGCATACCATATCTAGGATGTCGTAAATTCTTGTGTCACGAGTTGGGAAATTAGGCACTTTGGTTGAAAGGTAAAAATACAGAAAAATTATGTATAACTCTATCTCTATTCAAAGTAATATATTCATCTTAAATAGACACTAATATGTACACGAAAGATTTTCTTTAAAAAAAAAAAATTAAGTAAAAAAAAGAAAAAAAAGAAAAAAAGAGGAAGTATTTTCAGTCAAATGATGAAATTCTGTCGCGTCTGAATTAAATTAAAATGTCCCGGAGCAAATAGAAGTGCTCACTGTATTACACGCACTTCCTATTTTGGTTATCTGTAGGCTGTGGGCCCCTTACATTGGTATTAATGGCTTGATCTAGCCAACTCATAAATGGATTCAATTCAATCAAACCGTAAAATAATAATAATAATAATTAAAAAATAAACATAGTTTATACGTGGACCAATAAATGGGGGACCGTTCATCAACCGCAGGTAATAATTAATTTCATCTGATTCACAGTACAATAGCACAAAATAATAAAGAAAAAGAAATAGAAATCAGGCTAGTTAGATTAGATACTCTTTTTTCTTTGTCAGATTAAATTTCGCTTCTTTATTTAGTCAAGCTGCCATTTAAGCTAATAAAAACAAGTAATATTAAGTTAGGCAGCTATCAATAATGAACTTTTACCTTTTAAAAAAAAAATTATGTAACATTTTTGTTGGTCTAGGTGTTTAAAACTTGTACATTAGCATTTTGGATCCACATATTAATGAGAAAAGGAAATGAAATGTCGACACAGAAAATGTCGTTAGTTGCATGGCGGTGTTAAATATTGCATTATTTTTTGTTTTTGTATTTTATTTTTGAATTTCATTAGTTGCATGCATGGCGGTGTTAATTGCAATTAGTTGAGACAGAGACATAAGGAAAATTTTGTACATGTTGTTTAGTGGTTTGCCTAGCAAATGAAATAGAAACTGCATATTCTTTTTGTCACATTTTTAATTAACGTTTTATGATAGAGAGATTTGAAAAAAAAAAAAAACATAAATAACTAGGAATATTGTATCAATTAGTACATAGAATAACATTAGGTGACATATTCGAATCTCAATTTTTTAATATCAAATTTACACGATATGTGAATTGTCTTTTTTTTTTAATTGTAGATATTTAAAATGATTATCGTATTGATTAAAGTTTAAAGATTGTATGTATTTGTAAAAAATTAATAATTTATCATCATCACGTGAGTTAGTGTTAAAAAATTATAATTATATGTTGTTTGTGTTGGTGTAACACTGCTTTTAAGATATATCTATTTGTTTTGTGGGGCTGCATGGGTCAAATATGTTTGTTCATATTAAAATGGACCCCGATGACACATCATTAAATGCATGAATGATTTTTCTTTATTTATTTATTTTTTAACTTCTCAGCTGTCCATCAATTTCAGTTCACTCCTTAGATTTTTGAAAGAGACCCTCATCCGCCCAATATTATTGCTTTCTTTATTAACTTCCAACCATATTCTAGAATAGCATTAGCTAAGCCAGATCCTATTATAAATATAAATATATATATATATATATATATATATATATAATAACGTTATTTGTTTATTTGGAATATATCACAGGTTTAGAACATTCTTGCTTGAGGGGTTTTTTTGTCACACTCACAATGCTGCATGGCATACCCTCCACAACATCATATGTGGAACCGCTGCCAAACTTGATGCCTACTTGACCGCCGTCCGCGACTGTCTGAACTGTGATGTCCACATCTTTCATGGCAAAGACGACGAGCTCATCCCCGTCGAGTGCAGCTACAATGTCCAAGCAAAAATTCCCCGTGCTCGCGTTAAAGTGATCGAGAAAAAAGATCACATCACGATTGTTGTGGGTAGGCAGAAGGCCTTTACTAGAGAGCTTGAGGAGATATGGAAAAATTCAAGTAGATATTGACAAAACCCTAATTCATCAAATATTATAAGATCATCATCCAACGTTGTGATCAAATGAAGCATATCACATACATATATATTTATATGCGGAGTCGATAGTTTTTATAATCATCTCTCTACCAAATCATAAGCCATGCGATTGGCAAATGTTAATTAATTAAGATAAATATATTTTGTTGTACGCTTTACCTCCATTGTAATGCAAGCTTGGAAGGAAAAAAAAAAAAAAAAAAAGAGATAAAAGTGAATATTTTGAAGTCAAAATTTTCTTCTTCTCTCTATATACCTTACATTTGTGAAGAAACAAAAGATCTTTTCCTATATTGAATTTTCGTCATACCAAAACATTTGAGAGGAAAAAAAAAAAAAAAAAAAAACAATTTGGTAAGAGGGTAAAGAAATAAAAAAGAATAAAAAAGGGTATAGGAAATTAATTTATTTGTATATATAAATATATCAATCTCTCAATCAATATATTCATTTCCTTTTCTCTTCTATCAAATAATCATGAGTCTCAAAATCCCTCTATTAAGCCCCTCATTTCTTTAGCTACCTCCTTTCATTTTTCCCTCCTAACAAACAGTTCTTAATTAATAAATTAACGTGTTAATTAATCGGGCAATTTAATTTTGCATGAATTAATGAGTAATTTAGTCGAGATTCTTCCACTCTGACAAATTCTACTACTCATTTTGGTAAAGGACATTTTTATTTATTATATGGTCGTACGTTCCCTTCTTCAGACTGCAGCCTTCTGTGCACAAATAAAGGAAATGGAAAATCAGAAAATTAAATAAATAAAGGAAATTGAAGTCATTCGGGAAAAAATAATAATAAAAATCCCTAAGAGGCCTACGCCCATCGACAAGAGCCATTTATTTTCCATCTCCTGCATTCATGAGGGCTCAGTACCTTGTGACTAAACAATGTAACTAATTATCAACCTTTAGCAAAAAAATAAAAATAAAAATAAAATAAAACTAATTATCTCCCAATATTTATTTCATATTTCATTTAGAATCACCCAAGTAACTACCTCCTTCTTCTTTTTTTCCTTTTTTTTTTTTTTTTAATTTTCTTTTTGAAAATCGGTGGGCACATGTTGAACCGTGGCTTTAACCACGAGGTACGTCCATGGGGACTATATAATAAATTTGTAATCGTTAAAAAATTGACATTCATACATACAGGAGAATTTTATGATGGGGACCGCATCAATATTTTCCCTACAAGATTTTTGATTATGATCATACAGTTTAAATCAAGCGGAGTATATTAATATTGAGATATCTAGAGTTGAAAAGATTTATTGAACTATAGTATTGTTACATTTCTTTTATAAATGCCATCGCATATATAAAATATATAATTATAATGACAAGCATTACAAGTAGATTAGCCACACCATAGAACTCCCCTTAATATTTTATTGGATGGTAGCATGCACATTTTAATAACAAAAATACAATTATAGAGAAAAATACTCTAGTACTTGCATCCCTGAATTTTTTGAGGCTTGGTTTTTTCCTCTCTCTAGATCTTTTTGTTGGAAACCCGAATTTTAAAAAGAGTTATTATTAACTCCGATAGTTATAGGGAATCGAATTCTATTGATTTTTATGGCTAACTAACTAGTTGTATTGCACGTGACATGACGTTGACTGCATCACTATATAAGTATCCATGTGACGTTTATGTAGCTGTTACATGACAGCCATTAAGAGGCAAGATCAAAAGAGCTACACTCTTATATATATATATATATGTGTGTGTGTATAGGTAAGAGATATATGACAAAATTATCAATAAAATAATTCTTCAAGGACTAAAAAGTTACAAGAAGTTTAGGGGGCAAAACTTTTTGTGATTCTGTTCAAAATGTAGCTTACATATATGGTTTATTGTTATAATTTTAAAGATTTAAGGTCAATTGTTTAAAAAACAAAAGTAGAGACGAAAATGGCAAACCACCAATTTTCAAAAAAAAAAAAAAGAAAAGAAAAGAAGCAAACCACCCTAAAATTAAATATAGGAAAAAAAAAATTTGTTACCAACCATCCAAATATGTTTCTAAAAACCTTATCAGACACACTAAAATTTTTACTTTTTCGGGAGATGACTGATACTTGAAAATTTTAACAAATTAGATTGGCATTTTTTAACTGACTTGTTCTATACCAAATCTCCTGGTACTGAAGAGCTAGTTATTTATTTATTATAAATTTTTAAATTTTCACGTCACAAATTTCACAAGACTAGCGTGGCAGTGTGTGATCGTCGGGCGCATTGATTTATTTTGGCTTTTATTTTGATAATTTAGATACTTGGAATTGATCTTGAATCAAATTAATGGTTCAAATCGATTTGGCTTGTCATGATCACAATAAAACTGACCACGAATTTATCATTGATACTTTAATTTATTGCCAGTTGTATGAACACGAGTCTTGCTGTCTTGGCAATTATTTTAGTTGACCTTTGAAATTACATATACTTATAAATTATACACACAAAAAAAAAAAAAAGAAAACTAATTGTACATTCATTAATTAAAAGAAAGAAAAAGCTGTATTATTTTTTATTTTTTTCTATCAAAACAAAAACAGTTTACTTGCTAGCTTACTATAGCACATGCCGACAGTTCCAAACTTCCAGCACAAGTTAACGCTGCATGAGGCAGACCAAATTACTCCATATTTCTTTCTTCTAATGTAGCTCCACAACCTACGTGAGACCACCTAGAGAGGGTTGAAGATATGAAAGTAGAAACATAACAAAATCTAAATTTTGATTTGATTAACGTTCCAAAAATGTCGTTCTGAAAAGGCATTCCAAAAATCTAGGCACTTCTAGCGGATCTTTTGCGCACTGTGCATTCACCGATTCAAGGCGATTTTAGAGGGATAGATTAAGCATTTATTTGAATACAATGAGAAGATCTAGAGTCGTAATGCTTTTCTTGTTGATCTTTTTATTCTTTTTATTTACGCTTTGTAGTTGGATTCTGAAAATCTTTATTATCTTTTTGTAAAATTTTTTCTTTTATTAATAGATAAAAGTTGGGATTCAATATAAGACGAGTTAGTTAGTAAGTACCAAACGATAAGTTAATTGGAAGGTGTTAAGTTTCTCTAATAATATGATCAAATAATACCATCTCAGTGCTTACATTTAAAAAAAGAAAAAAAAAAGTGTCAAGCATGAAGCATATTTTATGCTCTCTAAATTATTCTTTCAATACATTAAAAAAAATTATTTAAATATGAGACAAATAAGTGAATAAATTATTGTAATAAAATTGTTTGGTCTTTTGTTAGGTTTGTTATCTTTTTTTTTTTTTTTTTCGGTTGAAATTTGTTAGGCTTATTGTCAGTTCAAAGTAATTGTCACGTTAAAAGCGTAAGACCATTACCCCCATCTAGTACAAAATTAATTACGAAGAACATTACCAATTTTTTAAACAGTTACTAAGACAATCAAAGCTTATATATATATATATATATACACACACACACACACACGTAGATTTAAATATGGCACCTTTATAAAACAATACTATTTTTTTCCCTCTAAAGTTAACAACTAATTAATTCGAATGCAATATTCTTTAGTGGTATGTGTTCTTTGTATTCACTACTACAAAATGTGGATACCACGACGATTTTTAACCGTCAGGGTAACATTTTCACGACGATTTTCTGACCGTCATGAAATCCAGGGTCGTGGAATCTTTTCAGATTCCACGACGATTTTTTAACCGTCGTGGAATGGACAAAAATAGGGCCTAAATATGGACATTTAAGAACATACCACGACGGTTCTACAAAAAAAAACCGTCGTGGTAAGGTAATCTTCCACGACGGTTTCTCAAGGAAACCGTTGTGGTAGGACTCCCTACCACGACGGTTTTTCCAAAAAACCGTCGTGGTAGGTAACAACAAAAAAAAAATTTGTGAATTCGTTTCATTTCCCCAAAAACATTTAAATCACAAAACCAACACTTTTTTCCGAAAAATTCTCAAATCCGTGCCTTACTCAACCAATTTAATTCAATCTAAAACACAACCACAATGAACAATCACCGAAAATGTAGAAGACGGATTTTGGCCATTTCGAACGGAATATTCCCAACTCAACAATCTACAAAATCAACATTTTGGACGGAACCTTTTATCAACAACCACAATCAACAAAATCAATATTTTGGACAAAAAATTCCCAAATCCGTGTATTACCCAAGCAATATACATTACAACTTACCGGCTTGTCAAGCGTGGGTACGGGCGGAGTGCGGCGAGAGAGAGAGGGAAAGCCGCGTGAGTTCCTTGGTGGACCCGTAGGAGAATGGAGGAGGCCGCGTGAGTGGTGGAGGAGGCCATCATAGAATGGAGCCAAGAGAAAAATTTGAGAGGTGAGATAGAGAGAGGAGGCGCGGTGAGATAGAGCGAGTTTTTGGAGATTTTAAGTAGGGAGGGAGCGAAGAGAGAGAAATAGAGGGAGGAAATTGGGCGGCTTTGGGTATGGAGTTAGAGTGTGTATTAGAGAGTGAAAAAGGCTCGGAATATAATGGGGTGCGAAAGATGGTATTTTTTTGAGTTTTAATACACGTTCCAAAAAATTGAATTTAATTCAAAAAGTTTCAAAATTCCCGTCTTAGTACCTATCACGATGGTTATTTGGGAAAACCGTCGTGGTATGTGAACATATCATGACGGTTTTTCCCAAAAACCGTTGTGATAGAGTCCAAAATTTTTTTAAAAAAATTGTGAAAAAAGACCCTTCCACGGCTGTTTTTTAAAAAATCGTCGTGGAAAATGCGGCAAAAACACGGAGCGGAACAGAGTTTTCAAAAACCGTTGTGGAAGCCGAAGCTTCCACGACGATTATAAAAAATCATCGTGGAAGAGCATGCTTCCACGACGGTTTCTTCCACGATGGTTTTTAGAAACCGTCGTGGAAGATTGCAATTTTTTTTTTTGCTTCCACAACGGTTTAGAACTGTCGTGGAAGCATGATCTTCCACGACGGTTATAAAAACCGTTGTGGAAGCTAATTTTTTATTTTTACTTTTATTTTTTTATTTTTATTATTTTTATTATTTTTTTGCATTTGCAATCTTCCACGACGGCTATAAGAAATCGTCGTGGAAGCATGCTCTTCCACGACGGTTTTCGGAAACTCTATTCCGCTCCGTGTTTTTGCCGCATTTTTCATGACGGTTTTTTAAAAAACGGTCGTGGAAGCTCCGTCGTGGAATCCACATTTTGTAGTAGTGATTAATAGTTCACATAAAGTTACATGTAAATTAACTAGTTGTATATGATTATAATAAAAAGTTATGATTGTTGAACCTATCAGATTGCCGAACAAGATACAATTCTTATATGTACATGTCATGAATATACAAGTTGTGATTTTAAATGAGAAAACTTGTGATACTAATTAATTAATCCTAACAACCTTTTTTATTTTTTATTTTTTTTCAAATTTAGTGGTAGAGAGATTTAAACTCTACATTTTATGAAAAATTATGTAAAAAAAATTATTGTTAAATTATACCAACAATCACTCCTAACAACCATTTGGATACACGCTAGTCCAAATCAAACAAAATAATAACTAATCCATGAGCTCCTTTGATCAAATCCATTTTTCAAGTTTTATTGCCTTACTTTGTGAAAATCCACTCATCTAACTACTCCGACGTTCTTAAAATTAAAGGTTTTAACCCCTCTGTTAATAAACTGTCTGTTTTAGTCAGAATATATATAGAGATAAAATGAAAATATAAATTATAAAACAATTGCGAAAAATTATAAGTGCACAATATCGTAAACAAATAATAAAGTGATTAGTAAAGTATCGTTCCCATGAGAACTGTCATTATAAATTATCGAAATTATATTAACTCTAACTTGATTTGAATAACTGAAAAGAGATTTCTAAATAAAAATAACAAAATAAGTATAAAAAGAAAAAAATACTCAAAATGTTAAAAATTTAGGGTTTCCAATTTCATCGGATTTATCATATTCAAATTCTCGAATCCAATTAATCAACATCTATTCCCTATATTGCCAGCAAATCTCTCTAATATATTCAATAATCTTTTTCAAGTATTAACAATTTATTATATTAAGTCTTATATCACCTCTCGGTCAAACAACTTATTATAATTCATTAAGAACCAGAAATTTATGATGTTGTGCAAGTTTCATAACTATCTCTAACTTATGACAATCTCATGGTAGATTAAACAAGGGCTTACTCAATTACTACTTCTCAGTCTCAAATCAAATACCAAATCATACAAAAGTTGATCAAAAATTCACAAGTATTAAGTACAGATTAAAATACTCACATAGAACTGGAATAGACATCAATTAATTAAAAATATAAAAACTCAAATAATCATAATCTGAATAGATCAATAGAAAAGAAAATTACTTCATAAATAAAAATAGAAATCTACAAAAATAACGGTTCAATCATTCTTAAATTAAAAAAAATAAAAGGATAAGAAAATAAAGCAATAAAATCCAATTTGAAGGTGTCATAGGTCTCCAAAGTCTTCTCCTAAATTTTCGTCTCCCTCTCTTCTTGATAATTCAAGATAATATCTCCTCAATACGAAAACTCCTACAAAATAACGGTTCAATCATTCTTAAATTAAAAAAAATAAAAGGATAAGAAAATAAAGCAATAAAATCCAATTTGAAGGTGTCATAGGTCTCCAAAGTCTTCTCCTAAATTTTCGTCTCCCTCTCTTCTTGATAATTCAAGATAATATCTCCTTAATTTTATAGAAAACTCAATACTAAAACCTAAAATATATCTTTTTATCATTTTCTTATATGGTTTTTCAGCTTCTACCACAGCCAAAAGACCAAGAGCATGGAGCCCTAGGCTTGTATTTAAAGCCTCCAAAGCCAACCGCCACAAGCTTGTTTATTTATATATTTATTTTATTTTTTCTTTCTTTTCTTTTTGGCTTCAGCAAGCCTGAAGAGAGTCAGTCCTAGGGGCCCATGCAGACACAAGTGGCGAGCAGCGGTTGGGAGAGCATTGAAGGTAGGGCCGTGTGGTGCGCTGGGACGGGCTGAAGCTCGCAGGCCCATGCGGAGCTGTGGAACGCGAAGCACTGGATCCGGCATCTGCTGATGGCTGCTGACACGCTGGGAGAGATGTGCCTGGCTGGGCGCTTGACTTAAACTCATGATCCTGGGCTGCTGATGAGGCGATCCAATGGCTGGAATGGTGAGTGGCACGCGTGCTAGAGTCGCGCGAGTGGAGAAAATTGTCTCCGGATTTCTTCTTGTTTTTAATTGACTTTTTGACGTCGTTTAAGTTCAAAATTGTTAATTTTAGGGGGTGTTTGGTTTGTTAGTCTAAACTAACATTTTCAAACTTTTTTTTTGTCTTTTTCCTAAAAAGTTTTTGTCTTTTTCCCAAAAAGTTTTTTGTCTTTTCTGAAAATTCAAAAAAATTTACTATTGAAACTTAAAAATTTTAACTCAAACTTACACACCAAACACCCCCTTAACCTTCTTAACATAATGAACCTACACACTTAGAAAAACATAATAAATTTTGAAAAAAATTAAGATAAAATACTAATATTTTAGCAAAAATATAAACTTAAGAATGCTAAAATAACTATATTTTATAGAGTTATCAAGAATCTGGAAGAAAATATTTCAAAAATGAAAAAAAAAAATTCAAATTTGAACGTGACTTACACAATCTATTTTATCATTATTATTTTTTAAATCTATTTTTTAATTTTCTTTTGCAAACCATCTTTTTTCTTAGTTACCATTTTATCATATATTAAAACCCGCAAGGGCCATTCTTGGAGTATATGAGTTTCATCTGAAAATTGATAATTTATTAGCGAATAAATCGAAATTGTGTATTTCATAAATGTTGGACATCTAGACCTCTAAAAGATATGTCCGAGATTAAAATTAGAGAGTACTTTTTGGGGGCTATATATTGGTAAAAATAATCCAAAACAAAAACAAAATTGTAAGCCAATTTGTTTTTTTGGAGTTCAGTCCATTGTTCAAAACCGAAATAATTCTAAAATATCTCTGTTTAATTCCTTCAAATCTGCATGCATGCATGTATGAGATGTTCTCATCCAACTTTTTTTGACCTTCCAATTACAGCAACTAAGGGCCAATTTGGGAGGACAATAGGCAATCAAGTTTTGGAGATATTTGGATTGGAGTTAAGATGAAGTTTTGAAAATGTATATTTGATACAAAAACTTTTGAAAAAAGGTAAGTTCGGAGTTTTGTATTTGGTTAAAGAATAATTGAAAAAAAGTATGTTTTGGGGATATGTGTTTTGTTGATTAGATAATTAAAAAAAAAAAAACATATATAAATTTGGATAAAAAATCTGAAATAAAATTTTGTAAACAAAACTAAAAAATTTTGGGTTCACTGTTCACCTCCACATATGTGTTTTGGAAACTCAAATAAAGAGCCAAACGGAAAATTCAGACGTCAAACTAACGTTATATTAACTTTTTTGCGAGTGTCACTGATAAAAAGTTTATTGTGTACTATATAGAAATGCTTACAGTCATAGATCTAACTTTTAACTTTTAAAAAGTTAATCCAAATACTTACTGATAAGTGAGGGGGGAAAAAAAAAGCAGTTGCTATCATAAGTTTTGTTTTAATCGTTTCATAATAACAAAACAAAACTTCAATACTCAACGTGCGGTTTGGCTGTTGGCTAACCTAAGAAATCTATAAAAGATTTAAATCAAAAAGTGGTTTTTGTCCACACGGCTGGTGTACATGCAAGTTGGTGGAAGAAATCACCTAATTGTAATTCGTAGCTAGCTGTATGTTTATCTGTCAAATATATGTAGTACTTAATTAATTTGCTAATATTGTGCCATAATCACAAGTTTTAGTATTATACTATTTCTCGTGGTTGCTCTGGTTGGACCAGATAGGATATAAAAAATCCACTTTTGACAGTTCTATTTTTTTTTTTTTTTTTTTTGGTGGTAAAGCCTTAAAATGAAAGGGATTTTTTTATGGTAAATTAGCATTGTACTAATGTAAGCATGGTATAACATTGGAATCATATCAAATCAAGATGAAATTTTTTTTATGAAAATTAATTGGAGCTGATCTGGCGGTCTAGAATTTCTTGACACTAATGGCCATTGTTCATTTAGATTTACTTTATCAAAGAATTTTTCTTCAGACAAGATCTATTAAATCTAGAGTTAGCGGGGAAAAGAAAAAAATCATACATAGCTTGGCAAGACTAATTGGGAGATGCTTTTAGCGTCTTATAAGTTCAAGGGTCTGTTAGTTTCCTAAAAATGGCTTTTAGCTCTCTAAATCCAAAAATTATTTTTGAAAATTTTGTTTGAATGACCTGTCAGAAGAACTTCCTAACAAAGTTATAAAATATAGCTTCTGGAGAAAGCTTTTCTGAATAGATTTTAAAACTTGTATTAAAGTTTAAATTAAATATTAAAAATATCATTTATCATTTTTATTACTTATTAGAAAACGTTAAACTCATTTTTACCTTATAAGCACTTTTAAAACAATATGGTTTTCAATTTCAAACACTTATTAGAAAAGCTATATATTTTGCTTCTTTTCTTTTACTAACTAAAAGCAAAAAATTAAAGCTGGTAAATGGTCCAAAATGTATCTTCTAGAAAAAAAACTCTTATAAGTAAATTTAGAAAAATACATGAGAGTTTTGGTAAGACATCATAACATCTTATTTAAGCATTTTATTACTTCTCATTTTGACTTATAAAACTCTTTTAAAATATGGTTCCTGAAGAGTATAATTTTTGGTTATTTTCTTCTACTCTGAAAGCAAGAGCAAAAATCGTATCAAACGGGCCTCTTACATAACTTCTTGCATCTCTGAGATGTTTTCGATCGATTTCTTCGACAAATGGCCAAGCCCAGAGTACATTTTGGAACTGATCATTATTTTGGGTTGATCTTACGTTCTTGTTTAATGGGCCAACCCATAGAAAACTCTCTCTTACACATCACCGGTAAATTAAAACGTCTACAGACCCAAAAAAAAAAAAAAAAAAAAAAAGAAAGATAATAATGATAACCAAAACATTCTACCAAAACACATTTTGGAATAGTGTTGATGTATTTTTAATGAAATTGTGTGTGTGTGTGTGTGTGTGTGTTTGTGTGTGTGTTTTTTGTTTTTTTGTTTTTTTGGGTAAGTTAATTATATTGAGTTCATTTTGAGTATTAAAAAAGGTCAAAATATGATAGAATGGGTGTTTTGCTAATAACTTTGAGAAACCTTTTTACTGACGGTATAAAGTCCAAGGGGACCAAACATCAGTGTTTGAAGTTCAGGAGATAAAATTACAAGAGTACTAAAATTCAGAAGCAAAAATAAAATTAATTCAAGAAAATAATCAACTCAGACCAAATAAGATCATACACTACTTTTTTCTTCTACTAGAATTTCCCACTGGTTTTTTCTTATAATAAATGGTTTTTATGATACCCCATTTAATTCATAATTAAGAGACCTTATATTTTCACATTCTGTTTTGTATACATTTTTTGTATGGTTGCTTCTTATTTCTTGTTCTGTTAGCCTTGTGATTGGATTCCAAGCTTCTTTAATTTATTTTTAGTTACTTTTTCCTCTTTATTAATAAAATAGAGTGTGATTTCTCTTTTTCGTAACTCAAGATATAAGTGCTTGTATTAATGGTGGGAATCGCTAAGGTATTTTATAAATTATGTAATAATAAAATTACCGAAATTAAAGTATACGGATTAATATCACTCATGTATGTTGAATTGTAGGATCGTACATTTTCACTTTGCCCTTACTCCTTAGACTTTAAAAACTTGTACTTTTCCATCTAAATTTTCAGTTACTCACATAATATCTTATAATAGAGTTTTCATTAAAAACATACTAAAATAGAATTATTAACCTCACTCAATCTTGTCTGTTGAGATTTCTCTTTAAAATAACCCCCCCCCCCCAAAAAAAAACCCCATTTACAACACTTGTTAACTCTGGTTTTTTCTGTTTGATTTAATAAAAATTCTAACACAACGAGTTAAATGATACTAATTCGAAATTCATAAAGTAAAATTAGAGTTTTTAAAATTCAGGTTAGAGACGTAATGAGAATTATCCTAAAATTTAAAGAGTATGAATGAGAATAATCATAACCAGAGATACATATACAAAAGAAAAAGATTTTAGATATAGGACGAATTACTTTATAAATATTAATCTTATCAAGATGTGCTAATTTGTTTTTTAATTTGTGCTAAATTTCTCTTGTATATATGATTATCATCCTTCCTCGTTCCATTTGGAAGACAAATATAATTTCTTTCAAAGTGATTTGGATAAGCATAGGAGGTACAAATAAACTGTTCAAATCTACAACCATAATCAATTAATACATGATTTCGACCCAACAAAAGTTAAAAAAAAAAAAATACATAGATGCTAGTTTATGATAAAGTTCATCCAAAAATGAAATCAACAGCTCATGATTCTCATGTAAATTGCAATATTAATGTCTTTGTTCTATTATAAATTTCCCACCATATATATAGCAGTCAAATACACAAACAATCCCTTGCCATATAACCACCTCTAATTTAGTGTGGATAATGAAATTAAGGTAATTTTCTTCACAAGAATTTAATGAGGGCTTTCCCTTTCACAATTCTTGACTTTTGAATATGCGTTTGGCGCTAAGATTTAGATTGTAAAAATTTAGATTTTCAATTAATTGTACATTTATCGAGGCGTTTTGAATTGCTGAAATTAAAAAGTATAAAAACTTGAAATGTGTTTGGAAAAAAAAAAAAAACAATATGGAGCTTATTTCGTTCGTATCAAAATTTTGTGCAATTTAAAAAAGAAAATCATTTCCTTTGGACTTGTCTATGTAAAGTTATGAATTTTTAAAGTTTGAGTTACAAAACTGTGTAAATAATGAAACTGAGGAAAAAAGATAAAAATTGAATTATAATTTTAAGGTTTGGATTGTGACACCATACATTTACTTTGGATTGTTCTCTAGGTGTGTTATATATTATATATGTATGTGTGTGGTTGGAAAAGATCATTTAACTGCTTCATCGGATAATAAACGCTAGCTAGGTTATAGCTTTGTCTAATTTAGGATCCGTTTGGTGAATGAGTTTGAGATGAAAAAGTACAGTTTGAGATGAAATTTTTGTTGAATTTTCAGAAAAGATAAAAAAAATTTCAGAGAAGATAAAAATTTTTTCAGAAAAAGACAAAAACTGAGATAACAAAATACAGTTTAAACTTATTTACCAAACAAGACCTTAATGACAAATATATATACAGGGGAAGAAATCATTGATGTTGTCATAAAGGACATTATCGTCATATTGGACGGTTGAAACAACAGTAACCTAGCTAGCAAACAATTATATTAATATTTGTAGTACGATTTCTCTCACAACAACAGACAATTTCCAGATCTCAGCCGGAAAAATAGAAGGGGAATACGGAAAAGTCAAATCTCTAATTGTTCAAATTTTTTGTACGCTTAAGGTTCTAGCTTTAAAATATATATATATATATATTTCCAATTTTACCCAAACACAACTCTTCTTTTCAACCAAAATTCTTTTCCGCTTGTCTTTTCAAACTAAAAAAAAAAAAAAAAAAAAAAACCACAGGTAACTGTTTGATGCTCAAACTAATTATATTCCATTTTCAGTAAGAATATTGTATCAAGAAAGCCACGTATATAGCTAATTATTTACTTGTATACAGCTTCAACGTGAAGAAGACCACATCAAATATATATGTTATATATAGTATTATGTGTGTTAGACGTTAAAGATTTGAAGGTCGCATATAATTTCTATTTGATTATTGGTTACTTCGATATTCCTGCAGAGTACGGGCATTCCATGGCAACACATTAATCAATTCACATTAAAAAAAAAAAAAAAACTATTGATCGTCCAGCTCGGCTAGAAACTGGGACGTTACTAGATTAAGTACATTAAACATATATAGGCTATCAATTTTGTAGTCAAATTATGACATCAACAAGGTTTGGTAATTAGTTAAGTTTTGGTGTCAAATTCTTGCCAATCTTAATGATGATTGTCCTCTTTTGACATGACTTCCCGTACTGATCATAAGTTCATACGAAATGATGCGTTAGACATGAAACTTCAACAATGTTATGACGTTGTTACATTAAACTTGCTAAAGTTGTATATATGGTACTGGTCCTTTCGGATTTTAAAAAATCAAGCACTTTCTACTCTTTTGGTAGTTTTACAGACACTCTCTCTGTTAGGGCAAGGATGAGATAACACTTTTTCTCTCCTACTATTAATATATACACACATATAAGTTTTGTGTTCATGAATACACTTAGATTTGTAGTTTGTATGTATTAACAACCATTATAGTTTACTGTTATACACTTTAGTATGTTTGCTTTTAACAACAATGAAAAAAGAAGGTAGGAATTGAAAAAGCCAATTCTTACTTGGCCCTGGTTTTGCTAGTTTTTTTTTTTTTTTTTAAGCTATAATGATAATAATTATCAAGACATCCAGACTAGATCGGCACAACTTTTAAATAGCCTCTTTATTTTTCCATCTCATTAAATATTATTAAATACATAAGAGATTAAAAAAGGAATAAACTATAAAATTACTTATGGAGTGCAATAAATACATATGAGAACTCTCCTGTATGACACGGCCGGACCGCCAGATATTAGAGTTCTCCCTATCTCTCTCTCTCTCTAACGGGTTGTACTGCATTCTTACTCGAGTTGTGTCGGTCTCCTACCGGATTGTACCACCAAATGGCCGTTCCGCTAAACAGGATAGTATTCCTAAATACATATATTCTTTTTAGATTTAGATGCTATCTTCTTGACATGTACTCGCTCAATTTTTTTCTAACAAACACACTTATAATAGCAAGTCTTAATACATAAATATATAATTACAAATTAACGTGTTATCCTTTTTGTGCCTCCATTAGTTAGACAAATGAGACCTCACTTTTCTCTCCTATTACTTACAAGACTAATGCAACCTTGTTTTGGCTCTATATATTATTCTGATATTATAACATCAACTTTATATATTTATATATACATATATATATATATATATAATCGAAGAAAAAATAGAGAAAGCCTTGCATATTCCACTAGAGAGAGAGAGAGAGAGAGCTTTCACTCAGAACAAGCACAAACTGTAGCCTACTGGAACTAGTTTTCAGACGTCCGAAATTCTGTTGACAAGATAAAAAGGAGATAAAGATGATATTACTAATGTAAAAATTGTTCTATTTGCTTTAATTGGCTATGTATGAATGTGTAGGCCCCACTTTTCAGTGCAGTAAAGATCTAGGAGTGTGAGAAGTACAGCCGAAAGGCTCGCATATTGTTTGGAGAGCAGGGGGCATAGATGCCAAACAAACATGCATGACCTTTATCTATCGTCATAAAAGCTGTTTACAGGAAACATTATGGTTCTCAAGTATCCAATCAACTAATTCACCAAACTGGGGAAGCTTTCTTTAGCAAAATTGAAAGAGTAAGACAAGGAATAAAGGGTGACACTAAATTGAGGACCTCACTTGCTCGCTTTAATACTCGTCTACTAAACAGCAAGTGGGGGGCACTATTAGAAAAATATAGATAGGATCCGTTTGGTAAAACGGTTTGAGTTAAAATTTTTTAAATTTGATTTGGTTGACTTTTTAAAAACTAGTTATAATTTTTGTTGACTTTTCAGAAAAATAAAAAAACTGATGTGAAAAAATACAATTTAATTTGAGTTAAACCGTTTCACCAAACATACATATAATATTTTGTTTCAGAAAAAACTTGACTATAAGTTTCAATGTAAGGGCACAACTGTAATTTTCTTATAAAATAAGGGTAGAAACCGGATATCTTAATCGAGTGGGACATAGTTTTTATTTTTCTTTTATTATGATCATGGTAGAATTAAACTTTTCAAAAACCGTCGACTATTAATACTTGACGTTTGATGTGAAGGAAATTGCTCTATATATACTGCCCAATTAAAGCGCGGAAATGAGGAGATTAAATGACGATTAGACGGTTTAATCATCTAATATTTAGAATCTGTACTTTGCACTGGTGCGTGTCACTTTCCATAATTAGAGTTTGATAAGTTACTAAAAGAACACATATATGTAATATATAGGCAATCATGGTATGGTGTGTCGGAGTATGTTGGGATAAGGTTAGAGAGATGGCTTCTACTCATGAAGACGCTGGATACATCGTTGTTCATGATTAAGCACGACCTTAATTAAATGCTAATTAATTAAGCTTGTGTTTGAATCGTCGGTTGAAGTTAAAATTTTTAAAATAAAATTTGTTGATTTTTTAAAAATCAGTTATAATTTTTATTAATTTTTCAGAAAAATATAAAAATATAATTTAGTTAAAGATGAATAGAGAACCAAACAAACCCTAACATTATTTAATACTCATATTACGATCATCTTAATACAATTTTTATTTATTTTTATCCTTGAAACAAGAACATGCATAAGTACAATTATCTCCTTAAACTACAGCACGAAGAACTCTCCTTAAACTACACACACAAACAGATATATATATTTATATATATATAATCTATCTATATGTTTTCTAGTAGATAAATATATAGATATATAGATATAGATATATATATATATATATATGGATCAGCTTTGCATTAGTCGCATAACAGCCACTCTCATGGATTCTTCATTTGAAAACCTTTCACTAACTCTCACGACAACATCTTGAAGCACCAATTCCTTAACGATGGATACGCTGACATGAAGAATCTGAAACTCAAGATCTCTCAAAGCGTTCATCAACCTCGCAGACGGGTAGTTCACATCCGGGCACTGAACTCTAATCATGGCCTCCGTTCCCACAATCTTCACATCCACTTCCATCGAAAACTGCCTCGTCTGATCCGCAATTGTTGCACGGCTGGAACTAGTACTCATGCTGAGCCCCATTTTGAGTGGTCTATTCGATTGTGATAGCCGTATTTTGGTCTCCAATTCATCGACCTTTCCCTTGAGTTCGTTGATGTACACGACGGCGTCGGCGAGTAGTGAGGCTTTGTCCATTTTCGACACGTTGGGGACGACCGAACGGAGAGCGTAGAAGCGGTGGTTGAGCTTTTCCCTCCGTTGTCTCTCCGCTTCGACATGGTTTACCGGCAAAGTATTGCCAATCACAGGCTTTCTCCCTCTCTTCTTGAACCGGTTGCTTCCGGGTACGGTTGACGCTAAGTGTCCATCGGTGTCTGAAGGCCCCGAGTCCGATGATGATCCACCTACAGTACCTTATAATAGATACGAATCAGAACAAAAATATTAAACATAAAATCCTCTTATTCTTCTCATTAGTATTTTTTTTCTGCTAATGATTCAGCAAAAGAAACAGAAGAAAAAGCTGATATCAGAAAACTTTAGCACATACATAGTGACTAAATCCTTAGAAAATCCAACCAAATTAACTAGATATATATCCTTCTATAATTAACCCGCTAAAACATAGTCACCTTAAAACATGAGAAAAAGTAGGAGTTATTATGAAGGTAGAAAAATATATACATGGAAATTATTTTGTGAATGTGTAATTACCAGTTACAACTTCTTTCTTGGCACTGGTTTCAGGTTGCTTATTGTGATAAAGTTGGAGAGTACTGGAGTCGTGTCGAGCAGATCCAGAAGGCATAATTCCAATGTCAAGGAAACCAAAACTGTCTCTCAATGACATCTGAAGCTGATGATTCTCTTGGCTATTATTATTCTGCCTATGGATGATATTCGGATTATTATTAATATTAATATTTGTCGGATTAATAACATTAATCCCAGAATTACCGGCCAGAATCGATTTGGCAAACTGAACGAGGCTCCAATCCTCAGTGATCAAGTCAGAAGATCCCAATTCAAGAACACCATTCGGCATCGGAATGCACACCAACGTCTGAATCCCATGCATGCGAGCCTCCTTCACTCTCTCGCACTCGAAGTACTGCATCTCCTGGTTTCCCGTCAGCCAGACGTACGCCCCGGAGCTATACGACCGCCCGATGGCCCCGCTCTCCGCTGAGAAAGTCCGAGTGACCGACATCGTGTAGAACCAATCGATATCGGTGAGAATATCGCCGTTGACGACCAACCTGTCGACGTCCATCTCCACTTGGACGCTGGCCTTCTTCTTCTCCAAATCGAACCCGAATACCATCTGGTCGTTTCCCTTGCATGCGACGTCGTTGTTGGGACCGCGGTAGTGTCCGCCGCGCCAGGACAGCAAAACGGTGCTGCCGCCGCCGCCGCTGCCGATGGTACTGTTGTCTTTGAAGGCGTGCCAGAAGATGGAGTAGGCCCACCATTCGGGTCGGCTTTCGAGAATGAAATGGAGTCGTTGTTGGATCGTTGGTGTCGTTTGGTGGTCGAATTGGCTTATTGACACCAGTGAGGACGAAGAACATGAAGACATAAGCTCTTCCATTTTCCAAAATAATTAAGAAAAATATATATATATATATATATTTTTGCTTGAAATTTAGAAAATATAATTGAAAAGAAAGAGAAGTCTCTCTCTCTCTCTCTCTCTCTCTCTCAGGGGAAAAAGACACAGAATCTTTATAGATCAAGAGTACTACTAAAAGTGGAAAATATTTATGTATCGAAAGAGAAGATGTAGAATTATATCAAGTGTTCGATATAATTTGTGGGAGGGTCTAAAAAGAGAGGACTTTATAATAGGTTTCTTTGACTGTTTAATTTGCGTTGTTTAAAAGTAACTGTTTTCAATTGGGCATCGTTTTTATCACACACGTGATAAACACAACGGACTGATCTGTTGCACAGAATTGGAATCTGTTAGATGCAAACGACAATCAGCTGTTGTCCGTTGGATCAAAAGCGAATGGCCATGAGCTGCCGCTGACGTAGAGGGGGCATATTGGCAGGGGTAGGCTGGCACAAAAGTCCAATTTAATAATATTTTGTCGGGGAAAGAATTACTATAAAAAAAAATGGAAAAGTAGTTGGAGGGGTAGAAATATTGCAGTAAGGAAGCAATTAAGAAGATGCTGACTCTTGTCGAAGATATGTGCTTGGGAGATTGGGATAAGCACGTTGGAGGAGACGGGCAGGCGCTACGGCGGAACTGAAAAATAGGAAATCAGAACGAATGTCGACTCTTGTAGACCTCTGTATTTTCACAAACTCTACTTTTCACATGCTATGCTATCTGAAATTTTTTACCGTTCAATTGCTTTCTCACAGCTTTTGTCATGTTTATTTGCTCTATAACGGCTCTTCATTTGATGGTCACACATTTTTTTTTTAACAGTCATCCCCTCACACTGGACCACACCTGATACAGTATGCATACAAATTTGCATCAACTACAAAAAAAACTCTAATCACAAGCACAGACGATTTTCATGTACACAAGTTCCAAGAGTTTTATCTCTCTATATTGCAGTGTTCTGCATTTCTTACCAAGACACTCTGGTCACAGTCATCTACAATTTTTATACACAAAGCCAAGAGTTTTATCTCTATCAACCGTTTACAAGGATATCCACTTCCTTCACGTTCTCCCCCTCAGCGAGCGTTTTTTTTTTTTCCCCTCCCTACAATATCCACCTCTATCCATGGTTCATGACTGAATATTAACACACGTGGTACATTTTCACAATGACGACGGCACATACAAACACAGCTTTGTTATATTCCACTCCATATCGAATTACAATCCTTCTTTACGCTTTCACACTAGGGCACGTTTGGCACGCCGTCTTATATTGTATTGTATAAAATGCATTTTATTGTGTTGTTATTATACAAAATGATATTTGGTTTTGCATTACATTACAATATTATACAACACAGTACGTTGTTTGTTTATCATTGTTTTGTAGTGTATTAAGAATTGAGCTTGCAAAAAATAAAATTTATGTTATGACCTCAGGACTAGAGTCGGGTTTCAACATAGGGACCAAAGACGGGTTTCATGATCCGGGTCGGGGTCGGGGTCGGGGTCACCGTCGGGTTTCAAGATGGTGGTCGGAGTCGGGTTTCGGGACATGTGTCGAGGTCGGATTTCAAGACAGATGTCGGGGTCAGGGTCAAGTTTTGGAATGGGGGTCGATGTTGGGTTTTGGGACGAGGGTCGAGGATGGGTTCCAAGACGGGAGATCGAGGTTGGGTTTTAAAATGGAGGTTGGGGTCGGGATCAGGTTTCGGAATAAGGGGTCGGTGTCAGGGTTGAGGTTGAGGATGGGTTTTCGTACGGGGGGACGGGGGTTCAGGGTCGGGTTTCTGGATGAGAGTCGAGGTCGTATTTCGGGACAAAGATCAAGGTAAGGTTTCAAGACAGGGGTCAAAATCGGGTTTCGGGACGACACCAACCCTGAAACTCGACCTCGACCTCTACTCCTATTCCAAAACCTGACCCCGACCCCGACCCCCGTCTAGAAACCCGATCACGACATTGAAACCCAAACCCAGCCCAAACCTCAACTCCCATATTGAAAGTCGACCCTAACTCTTATCCATAAACTTGTCCCCGACCCCATCCCGAAACCCAATCCCAAGCCCCATCCCAAAACCCGACCCTGACCGCCAACTCAAAATTAGTCCCTAACCCCAGTCCTGAAACTCAAACCCGAACCCGACACCGGGTCCCGAAACCCAACCTTGAAACACCGTAACACCGAAACCCAAAACCTCATCCCGAAACCCAAAACCCGACCCCGACATGTTCCGAAAACCGACATCAAAACCTGACCCTGACTGCTGACCCAAAACATGAACCCGACCACAGTCCCGAAACCCCCAACCCCCGCCCCAAAACTCGACCCCGATCCTGAAACCCGACCTCAACCTCAACCCTCGTCCCGAAACCCAACCCCAACTTTTGTATTGAAATCCATTATATTTTGTTTTTAGATATAATTATATAGATTAAACTATACAATACAGCCTAATGCATATGTTTTTTCTTGTATAATATATTACAGTCCGTATTTTTTTAATTTTTGATTCCGTATTAAACTATATAATACAAAGATGTTGCCAAACATTGTATTATGTTAAATAATATAATACAGAGTTCTAATACGATATACCAAATATGCCCTAGATGTTTATCCAGATGCAAAACTTTGTCGAAATTACCTTTCACCCCCTAAGATGATTATTTAACCATTTTGACAACGACTAATTATTCCCAGACCAGCCTACTCCTGCTATCGGTGGCGCACAGACGGCAATGCCGTATATGTGAGCGCTCCTAAACACACAACATATCTTGACCTATTGAGGTGTGTATTTACATACTTGTCTATACTTTTGTTATTTATGAATATAAACAGTAAATGAATCGGTTTTGCCGTTTATTTGCAGGTCAAGAACAAATCATATAAGGCATGTTAATCAAGGACCGGACCTAAGGTATCGTGCAAATTTTGCTTTGGTATCTTTGTCCAAAAATAAGAGGTGCATAATTTGTAAAAACGTAAAAACAAAAACTTATTTTAACAAAAAGGTTCATTTAATTTTTGTCCCCAAAATTATAGATTCAATTTAATTTTAGTCCTTAAAACTTAATAATATCCTAGAACTAATAAATTCTCGAATTATTATAATTTGTCTCTTAATAGTTATTCCTTTTAAAAATTATTAAAAACTGGACAAATCATGGAAGGCAGAGTGACAGAGCGGTGTTGGGTGGGAAATGGCCTCCATCATGTATATATTTTAGGAAATCTGTTGTAATCATCATGTATATATTATTTTGTTTTTTGTAAAACATCACCATGTATATATTGTAATCATCATAATTATTCTTAATTTTAGGAAATCTGTATAGTCTTTGTTAGTATTTCCTTTTGTATAAAGCTTCACCATGTATATATTGTAATAATTATCATGATTAATTACAATTGCTTTACAGATTTCCTAAAATTAAGAAGAATAAATTAATTAATTACAATTAGTTTACAAAATTAAGTAATTCCTTAATCATAAGTGACCCTAATGGTCCCATGGCATTCAAATCATAGCGTTCACATTCAAACTAGCTATTGCCCTTGCTTTTCCCTAGCCAGTTACGTCTATAAATAACAAGTGATTCTACCGAGTGTTTTTTTTTTTTTTTCTTGGGTGAATTATACTCCTGTTCTTTTAGTAATTAAACTAGAAATGATAAGAGAGAACAACTACTTAAATCCTTATAGTGACTAGTGGTTTGTGATAATTCGCTCAAAAACGATAATATTAGTAGAGTATTTCAAGAGTACTTCTAGTTTCGAATCCTTATATGCAAACTGAAATGAACTTTTTGGAAGATCATTTATATACGCACGAAATATTTATACAGTTGTCTTTGGATTTTTATAGGACCAACTTGGCATTTCAGTACCCACTACCCCCGATATGGCCAGGCCTACTTTAGAATGCTACCTTAGGACTTAGGTAGAGAGAGAAACAAAAAACAAAAAAACAAAAAACAAAAAAAAAACACAAGATTAATGTGATAATCACTTGAAAGAGACCTCTGTTACTGAATTAAGATTTTACGAGGCTTATGTAAATTAATAGCTCAAGGTTTACTTGCAATATGCACTTCATGTGGGGCAAGTGTCTTGATAGCTCAGAGTTTGTACAGGTAAATATACAGTTGCAAAACAAGTCCTAATTTACTGTTCTCCGTCCTCGACATATATATATATACATACATATATATATATATATCAAATTATTTTGACACCCGTACATTGTACAATAATGACAGCAAATATCTGAAGTTCATTGTATGGTGTAATAAGCCTAGATAAATCAAATATTAGACGTCTTTTACACTTATGTCTTTTTCAATGAAGAGAAGACTCGCAATATGTATGAGATATTATTTTATTTTAATATTTATCGTTTGATTCATACACTAGTCTCTAGTCTAATTAGATGACAGGACGACATTTGGATCCTTAAAATACTCCACAATTTTTCTCGCGATGTGATAAAGCCCTTAATTTTTTTTTTTTTAAATTTCGTTTGCCAAATTTTTATTGTTATAGCTGAATGATAAATATATGTAATTATCGTCCTGAAAATTGATGCCACATATCAGTTCATAGATATCTAAAACGGTACTTATAGTTCGGTTGGAATAAAATAAGATGTTGTGTGGCTAGCTACTGGCTTTACAATTTAACTAATATAATCAAGTAGGCTAAACTTTAGTGATTCAATCAATTTATAAATGATTGTTATATATAATAATTGGTCAATTTATGACTGGAAATCACAATAATGCATCTAGATACCAATTTATGAAACATAACTATGTGTATTGCTTATGATACAAATGATTAATGTATATTAGGTAATTATCACAAACGTTCTCAGAATTATTTATTTTTTAATAGGGGAAACAGACATAGAAAATTTATTGATCAAGAGCACTAAAAGTTGAATATGTGTACAGAGAGAAGATTGATAAGAAGTGTTCCTAGTGAGAGGAGAAGAAAACTTTGCAAAAGGGTTTAAAAAGAGAGGACTATATTTATCGTTGGTGTCTTGACTGCTTAAACTGAGCTTTTTTTTTTTTTTGGCTGCATTGTTTTCGTCATACACGTGATAAACACATTACACCTTGAGGGATTGAGGTGTGTATGTACTTGTCTATACATTTATTATTATTATCTTATTATTAGTAACAACACTAACAATAAGATTAATATTATTTTTGTTGTTGTTGTTATTGTTATTATGCAAGTTTTTGTTTTTGTTTTTGTTTTTTTTGGGAGCATATTATCATGTAAGTACTTTGTTGGCGGTTGAATCGGGACCTCGTATAACGCTTATGATTCTAGGAATAAAATTCGATTCCGACCATGTTTTGATGATGTCATGGAATCGGTTTCGCTGTCTCTTTGCAGGACATGAAAGGAGTGTTAATCAAGGAGAAGGACCCAATTTTAGTCCCACATTTTATATCGTCTCACAATTTGTTCTCGAATTATCAGAAATTATCCCATAAAAATCATTATCTTCAAAAACTAACAAAAAAAAAACAGGATAAATCATGCAATTCAGAGTGATATTGAGCGGTGTTAGGCGAGACTTCGCCACCGAAGGAGTAAAGTGCCCAAAGGGCGGCGATGACACTAGCGCCTCTATTATCTAACCCTAGCAAATCACGTATTCTCTCAGATAGACCTGATAAAAATACAAAATTGTGTGCAAATAGAATTATTTTCTCTGTGCATTTTGAAATTAAAAAAAAAATGAAGGCAGATAAATTTAAACTCATCACCTTATGAGTTAAGTGTGGATTTGACTAAATCTGCTAATATGAGAAATAGATGGTACATGATACTTCTCTTTTTAACCTAATTTTGTGCGAGAATAATCTTTAGATCGAATGAGTAATTAGTCAATTATAACAACAAAATCTAGGTTAATGCCAATTTTCAATAGTCGTCAAACAACATAGGTAGGATGGGGTGGGTTTTAGTGGGGGAAAGTCAATTTAATCTAAGAACTTTCTGACTCGAAAATAATTAAACGGAATGAATGAAAATCAATTTTCCCTTTTTGTGTAATCAAATGGGCATGCGAAATAATCCAATATGAAGACAAGCAAATAAGCAAAATAAATCAATGCAATCAATAAAATCATGACACCAAATTTTTACCCGAAAAAAACCTTCCAATGTGAAGGGAAAAAACCAAGGCTATAGGGTCACCAAAATACTGGCAATAAAATAGAGGAATTTACAATCCAAACCGTTAGTGGCGTAATTACTTAAATCATTGATATACCCGAACATCGCCTCATCCTCATCATCTCTAATTATGATTTGCCCTGATGGTCCCATGGCATACTAACATTCAAACTAGCTACTGCCCATGCTTTTCCCTAGCTAGTTACTAGAATTAACATCTATAAACAAGTGATTAAACCGAGTTTTTTTTTTTTGTAATTTTATTAATTATAAAAAATAAGAGAGAACAACTAATATCGAAAGTAAGTAAAATCTTTTGATAATTCACTCAACCACGATGATATTCGTTGAAGTATTTTAAGAGTACATAGTTTTGAATCCTTATATGCAAAGTGAAATAAAGTTTCGAAGATCATTTAAGGTTGTGTTTGGATTTTTGTAGGACCAGCCTGCCATTATAGTTCCCCCAACGAACGGCTAGGCCTCTAGCGTACTACCATAGGTAGAGAGAACCAAAATAAGATTATCTCGTCTCTTAGTTAATGTGATTTATCCCTTCAAAGAGACTTCTGTTTATTCATTTTTTGTTGATAAGATGATCTGGTGGCTTATATTAATTATATTAGCTCGAAGTTAGCTGCCATATGCACGTCACGTGGGGGCAAGTGTCTTTATAACTCAAAGCTAGTACATGTAAATAAAGTTACAAAAAAAAGTCCCTAGTGGGCATTTAATGTTTTGTTAAATTATTGTTAAGTTATAGTACGTAGGCATTCAAAACCATATGTAAAAAGTCTCACCCCAGTGGAGTTCTTGACATAGACACATATATATCACAAACATTTTTGATACGCGTACGTTGTATGATATCGACAGGGCCGACTCAATAATTTTTGGGGCCTTAGAGCAAAGTTTTAAAAAGGGACCTCTTCAAATAAAAATATATATATTAAAATTTTTTTTTATATCATTCAAAATAACAAAACAGTCCACTATATATAGAGAAAAGGTAATATGAGGGAATATATGCAAAGAAGCTGGAAAAGAAGAAAGAGATCGTTGCAGGTCTTTTTTTTTTTTTTTTTTTTTTTGAGTAGATATCGTTTTTTTCTTTTTGAGGGAATAGATAGATGACGTTCAAAATTTTTTTTTTTAAATTTTAATCTTTCAGTTTTCTTTTTATGTATTTTTTAATATTTTATTTATTAAAAAAAAAAAAAGGTAACGTTGTGCCTGTTGTAGTTCCAAATAAATCTCAACTGAACATCTGCAATTTAAAGCATTGAGAGAAAAAATGTAATTAAAGGGGGAAAAAGAAAAATCTCAAGGGATATTAAATGGGGATATAAATAAGGAGACGTACGAATTAAATCCTTTAAATGGGGGCCTTCAAAAAATAAAAATTAACTCTCATAAAATGGCATTTAGGGAGGGAAAAAAAAAAGAACAAAATATCAGGAGAATATATTATTTGAGGGCTTTCAAAAAATCAAGGCCCTTAAAAAAATCTCATAAAATATATATAGTTGTGAATTACTTAATTTTTAAAATATTATAAAATTAGTAAAATGTATTTTTTAGGAAAAATTTGGGCCTCCCTTAAAAGGGTAATTAAGCAGTTGGGGAGGTTAAGGCGGCACTGAATTTTGAGAGCAAATATCAAAGGTTTATTGTAGTGCAATATGTTTCCATCATTAATGTATGTAAAGCAAAGACAGTTTTGGTTCAAGTCACCTTCCTATAGTATTTACCCAAAAAGTCACTTACCAGTAGTATATGGTAGCCATTTAGCATTCTTATGTTTGCACATGGAAAAGGCAGGGTGATAAATATTTCATGTTTTTTACAATTATTTGTCTTTTTATATTGGAAGAGACGACTTACGATATATTTATGATTTACTGTTTGATCCATACATTAATCTAATTGTATGATACTGTGAGATTTCGACCCTTAAATACTTCCCAAATTTTCTCGCAATGTGATAAAGCCCTTCTTTCAATAAATATATATATCTTTTCTTGTTTACCAAATTTTTATGGTCACAACTAACTAAATGATCTATTTTTGTACATGTTGTACCTCTCGAAAATTGCTAGCTCATATTTTAAAGGTGCTTATAGTTCTGTTGGAATTTTAAATGATAATAATAACAAAGAAGTCGTGTGACTTCAGGCTTTTAAATTTTTGACAAATATGATCGAGTACGCTAACCTTAAATGATTCGGTTAATAATATTGTCTACAGCAGAGAAAATTTAAAAACGGTTGTTGGATATATTATAATTGGTCAACTTGTGACAGTAAATTACGATTACGATATATAACTATGGGTCAATTTATGACAGCAATTTACGATTAATATAACTAGATAACAACTACTTTATGAAACGTATTTATTCTTAGTTGTGGTTTTTTTTTTTTTTTTTTTTTTTTTTAATGTTTCTTACAAAGATTCTTATATATTTAGGAAAAATACTCTTGATTTCCAACACCATCCATCGTACTAAAAAAAAAATTCAAAATTTCAACTTTGATCTTACTAATAGTATTTTGAAAATAGAGGTTATAACTATAATTTAATGATAATTTCACACTTAACTACATCAGAAGGTGCATAGTTTGAATCTCCATCCATAAAAAGAAATATATTGTTTGAAAACATTGAGATTATATCGTATACACATATGACTACAAACAATCCAATTTCTTCCTTAATTTCATTTCCTATTCGATTTTTCTCTCTTTCTCCCTCCTTCCCCCGTTTTCATATGGTTCAAGGCTTTCCATGCTGATCGCGACCAAACATGGATCTGGCGTGAAAAAATGGCACTCCTTGCGTGGGTTTTCATCGAAGAGAAATTGATGGAGAAAGAGAGGAGAGATGAGATGAGAAAGGAAAAAAAAAAAAATTTCCTGACAAGAAAAGAGGATATTAGTGTCATTCCGTCCTTCATCTTCAAAGCTATATAGTATATAATTATGGTGTTTGGATAACGTTTACGCAAGGACACGCATAAAGAATTACTTAATTTTTCTTTTTCCAACTTAACCATTAAAGGGAATGAATTTATAGTACATTTTAATTATAAAAAAATCGTAAATAGATATTCATAATTATATATTTATAAATAAAGAAAGCTTTTTTTTTTTTTTAAATACAAGTTTGCTGTATATATATGTGTGTGTGTACACCCACATATGTATGAACATATTTGTGTATCTATTTTTCTTACATCTCAAATTGATTATCCTCATAAGCCTGCACTAAAATCATTACACTTTACTCTTTACTCAATTACACTCTAAGTTTGCGTTTGGTTCATTGGTTAGAGATGAAATTTTTAAGTTGGAGTTGGTTGACTTTTCAAAAACTGGTTATAAATTTTGTTGACTTTTCAGAAAAAAAAACAAACTGAGATGAAAATATACAATTTATTTGGAGTTAAACTTAAACACCAAATGAAACCTAAATGCTTATTAGTTGACAATTAAAACCTTACTCCGCTTTCGTTGGTCTCGTCCGGTCACTGTATTTCTCTTTCTTCTCTATCGTCGATCAATTGGGGGTGAAGAGTGTGGCAAATAATGGAGGGCAAGAAATAAGGAAGTGGAGTCGTTGGCACTGTTGAAAAAAGTGGGTGGTGGAAAACTGTTTTGGTGTAAAGATACGGAAAATCAAAGGGTTTGAGGCGTAGGAATTACTTTCCTTAAGGTTTTATTTGCCCCAACTATAAACAGTTTGCTATCGGGTGTTTTGGCAAATTACCTCCAAGATACAACAAACCCACGAATTTAATAAGTAGCAATCTTATTAAATTTCAGAACAAGATATAAAACTAATATCAGAAATTGGAGATTTATAGCCTTTGATATGCCTGTTCATGAAGCATTGCAACAGATACAACAGTCGCACCTTTTGACCCAACAATCGCAACAGATACAATAATCGCACCTTTAAATTAAAAGGTGTCTTTTCAATCAAAAAACGTATCTGTTAAATGGTGTCTTTTCAGTCAAAAAACATATCTGTTTCAACAGACATACCTGTTGGTCATCAGAAATAAATATGACCGTTAGATTGAAATAATTCAATTAACAGTTTAAATTAAATCTGAAATTTCTCAAATCCGACCGTTAGATTGTGTCCGATCAGATCAACGGTCCAGATTTAATTTGGAAAAACACTACAGAGAAAAAAAAGGATTGCTCCTTGACTCCTTGCGACGATGCGTACGTGCTACGTGCAAAGTGCGCCCTAATAAGCGCCCAATCGCCCTCGCGCGCGTGTGGTGGTGCATAGTAGTAGCATAATCCCCACTATACACTAGTAACCTTTACACTTCACTTGTTTTATTTTATACCACTATGCTTGCTTGTGCTTTTCCAATGTGGGAGTTTTGTTTCCACTACCCAATGGTAGTACAAGAGATATTACAATCTCTCTCACAGGCACACATTGTCAATCCAGTACGTACGTTGCTTTTATTTTTTCCATTCAATACCTCATTCCCGGTTGCATCTGTTCTATTCAGTCAATTCCTTGTGCTCGCTTATTGAAGTAAAGGGCTGACTTGTTCTGCCGTTATATATATAATTACTGGAGTGACAAATACATATTAAAAAATTATACTAAATCTTTTATTCTAAGTGACAAGACAATGGGTTTTTCTATAAATTAGGGTACCTTAACAAGACCTAGATTTTCGACTTGATCATTTGTCTCCTTCAAATTATTATATTTTGTGGCTTATTTTCTTCTTTTGGGTAGTTTTATTTTCCTTTTTGCATGGTCTTCGGAGATATTAATCTTATGTTATCCATTCATTTCACTTTTACCTCTGACATTCACCATTAAGGATCTAACTACCCTAACGTTGCTAAATTATAAGGTTTTAACCTTCTGTTAATATAGTAATGTTTGGTTTTAGTCAAAATATATATAGGGATAAAACGATAATACAAATTACGAAACAAGAGGATCTGCAAAAAAAACCAAAAAAAAAAAAACCAAAAAAAAAAACAAATCTAAAATAAAATTAAAAAAAAAACAAATTTGGAATAGACGTAATTGTGAGCCAGACAAATCTTTTCTTTTTTTTTTTTTTGTTTTTAGAGTTTAGCATTCGTTTGGTATCTTAGTTCAAACTCAAATTTTTCATCTTAATTTTTGTTATTTTCTAAAAAATAAAAAAAAATTATAACTAGTTTTTAAAAAGTCACCAACTTTAACTTAAAAATTGCAACTACAACCGTTGAACTAAACAGACGCTCAGTCTATTGTTCATCTTGCGTTTTTGGTTAATGGGCCAACCCATATAAAACTTTCTCCTTTACATACACTCTTTTTCCTTCTACTAGCTAGAATTTCCCACTAGGTTTTTTTCTCTTTTATAAAAGTTTCAATGAAACCTCTTTTAATTCTTAATTTAGAGAACATATCTTTTCACACACTTATTGTTTTTGTACTTTTTTTAGTTTAATGATTGCTTCTTATTTCTTGTTTTCTTAATCTCGTGGTTGGATTCCATGCTTCTTGATTTATTATTGTAATTTTTTCCTTTTTACTAATAAATTAGAGTGTTATATCTCATTTTCGTACCAACTCAAGATATTAATGCTTGTATTATGAGTGGGAATTGTCAAGGTATTTGTGCAAATAGGTATAATCCATGTAACAACAACAATTACTGAAATGAAAATATAAAGATTAATATCATCTGTATCTTTCGAATTTTAGGATTAGGATTATTTTTACTTTGCCTTTAACTTAAAAAACTTCTTTTTTTGCCATATGAATTTTCATTTAATCCCATAATCTTTTATAATAGAGTTTTCATTAAAAATGAATTAAAAAAAAATAGAATTACATATTAGTCTCACTTAGCCTTGTTTGTTGAAATTTCTCTTACAAATTTTTAAAAAATAAAAAATAAAAAATAAAAAATAAAAATAAAAACCCCAACAATACAACGCTTATTATCTCTTGTTTTTTTTCTGTTTGAATTAATAAAAATTGAGAGTTTACAAAATTCAAGCTAGGAGCATAATGAGAATAAATTTAATTTTAAAGGACACGTATAAGATTAATCCTAACTATAAATATACACACACAAAAAAAAAAAAAAAAAAAAAGCTCTAATGTAGGACGGATTGTTTAATAGATATTAATTTAATTGAGATATGTTAAATTTCTCTCGTATGATCATCCTTCCTTTTTCAAAGAGATTTGGATAATCATAAGTCCAAACCTACAACCCTAATTAATCAATACTTGATTTCGACCCAACAAAAGTTAAAAATATACAGATGCAACTTATAATAAAGTCCATCCGAAAATGCAGTCAACAGATCATGATTCCCGTATATATTGCAATACTAATGTCTTTGTTCTCTTGGAAATTTCCCACCATATATATATATATATATATATATATAAATACACCCTTGCTATATAACCACCTCTAATTTAGCCGATCATAAAGTTAAACTTTCTTTTTCAAGAATCGTTGAGGGCTTTGCTTTCCCTTTCAAAAATCTTGACTTAAACCCCTACGTTGTAATTTGGATTACTCTCTAGGTGTATGCTTATGTTTATGTGGTTGGAAAAGGTTTAACTGCTTCATCGGATAATAAAACGCTAGCTAGCTTATAGATAGAACAATATTTGCGTTTGGATTGGCCATTCAAAAGACAGGAACCTAACTAGCAAACATCACGTAATTAACAATTGTAGTACAATTTCTATCACAACAACAGACAATTTCCAGGCCTCAGCCGCAAAAATAGGAGAAAAAAGATTAAGGAAAAGTCAAATTTCCAATTTAATACTCTAGCTTATTTATATATATATATACATATATATATATAAAAAGAAAGTTCCAATTTTACCCAAACACAACTCTAGCTTCTTTCCAACCAAAATCATTTTCGGCTTGCGTGGCCTTTTGAAACTTTTTTTTTTTTTTTTTTTAAGTCCCCAACTAACAGTTTGATGCTCAAACTTACGCCATTTTCAATAAGAATATTGTATTAAGAAAGCCACGTATATATAGCTAATAATTACTTGTACAAGCTCCAACATGAAGAAGACCCACATTATATATCAAAGATTTGAAGGCACGTCAAATATATCATTTCTATTTGAATATTGGTTACTTCCTATTGCTACCGTGTACGGGTATTCACATGAAGCTAGGTTACAAGATTAGTCAATTTTTAGTTTCAAATTCTTTCGAGTCTGGGATGATGGCTGTCTTCTTTTCACATGATTTCTCTTACTGATAAGATCATATGACATAATGTGTCAGGCATCAAACCTCGATGTGTGGCTTCAAATTCTCATGACCAAGCATCATGGAACCACAACAGTGTTATGACAGGTGTTACATTAAACTTGCTAAAAATATATACTGCTCCTTTCAGATTTTAAAAAATCAAGCACTTTCTACTCTTTGATAGTTTTACAAAGATACTTATTTTTTTTTTTTTTTTTTTGGCTAGAATTACAAAGATACTTTTTCTCCTACTGTTAATGTATTTATAATATTATATATAAATGTATACAAGTGTTTTGTTCTTGAATTGGCTTTATCTATAGTTTATAGGTATTAACAACAATATTAAAAACTTAGTATTTTTTGCTTAATTTCAAACAAAAAAAAAAGGACAAGAAAAAGGTTTATTCATTTGTGCTTTCTTACTTATTCATGCAAAGTCAGGGATTCTCCAACACATTTAAAGCATACCTTGTGGTAGCTACTTTGTAGTCGAACTGTTAGTGGATTTGCATGTTGTACTTTCTTTGCATACCAAAAAAAATGATAGTTATTTGGTGAGTCCCACATCGGCAGGGAGTAAGAAGATAGAGTAACTTATAAGTGTTCATATATTCTTTTTCAGTCAGCAATTACCTAAGAGTTGTAACTTAGTGGTCAGGATCCACTTATGAGTCAACCTAATTCCTTTTCTTGAAAGTCCTTTATGATCAAACTATCAGTGAATTTATATATTGTACTTTTCTTGTGTACAAAAAACAAAAATACATACCTAACGAAATGTCAAATCTCCACACTAAGAAGAAATTTAGCATTTGGTTAAGAAAGTTATTCTCCAACACATGTATATATAGTGTTGAATTTAGCAGCACTAAGTAAAGCATATGCCAAGGTTTAACATTTAGTGGTTGTGTTGATGTTTTCACTTAGTAATTATCAGATTGTCTTTTTTAATTCGTATAATAATTAAAAAGTTTCCTTTTACTAGTTTCAAGACTAGAAATATTTTACCAAAATAAATAAATATAACATTTGAAATTTGTGCCGAATACATTTGCCATTAGTTTTTAGTCTGTAATTCTCTTGACAACATAAAAGGAGACAAAAATAAGATATATTTTGTTCAATGTATATGTAGTTTTTAGTCTGGAGCTAATGTCTATATATTTTGTTCAAGGACGTTTGGGATGAGAAAAAAAAAAAAAAAAATTGTTCTATATATTAGCTTTTTCTTTTTCTTTGTCGGCTCTATACATGTGACCTTTTTTTTTTTTTGGGTTGCCGGCCGATACTCTTTTCCTTTGACTTTATATATCAAGTTTGGAAGGCGCTTGTTAAAATTCCACAATCTCCACTTACTTGTGAGCGTGGGCTTTACATTGATTAAATATAAAGCTAACAATGCGACTAATTTATCCAACTGTAGATTCCTTTGATGATACTGAGATAAAGATAATAGGTCCTTCTCTTCTTCTTCTTCTTTTTTTTTTTTTTTTTTTTTTTTTTTTTTTTTTTTTGTGTTTAAACATATCTTAGGGACCAAGAAGGGAAAATATAATATTTATTTTTTTACGGTTTTGTTAGGTTGTTGTTTTTACATGTTTTTATCGTTTAGATTTGTAAACAAATTTTTTTCTTTTTTTTTTTTAATAAAAGTTTTCCCTTAGATTGAAAAATATATGATAAAAAAGAATCAGGTAGTTACTAATTAGTCAACATTTACTTAAACACGTTACTAATTAATCAACATCCTGGCTTGAAAATAGATTGCGAAGCAATGATACAAATAAATGGAAAATGGTATATAAATATATTACAAACTTGAAATGAATGAAAAACACTAGAATAGTACCTTTTGTCCTTGCCTCCAAGCTGTCACTTGATGGATCCTAAGCCTGTCATGTGACAATTTGAAATAAAAAATAATTTTTTTTTATTTTTGTTTTTGCTTTGCTTTGTTTGTCTATTCCGCACACACAAAGTATATATAATACAATTAATATATATATATATATACATATATAGGGCTAGTGATCTAGAATCCATATAAAATGACACTTGTAACTTTTTATGGGTTAATGTTCTATCAATTAATTCTTATGTAGCATTTTTATTATTTTACATGTCACGACGAGGTGAAGTAAGAGTTGGCCCCCAAGGTCAAACAAAGCAATTTTCCAGTTTTCTTAAGATCTGTTAATGTTGGTTTTGGATGGAAAAATACCTTTTTTGGGTGGAAATAGGCCAATAAAAACAACTTGTTGTTCTGCTGGTATCTCGTTTTACAGTCAAATTCCACCGTTTAGGCGTTAAAAGGTTTTAGCAATTTCAGGTTTTTTGTATTATGTTGATCTAGGAATTTCGGATTCCTTTTTTTTTTTTTTTTTTTTGGAAAATTTCGGATTCCAATTCTAATGGCTTCCTTGAGTCTAATGGTTTTCATTTCTGCTTTCTGTGCCATACTTTTCATTTTTAGAAAATTTCGTATCTTATTATTTGTTAATTAGGTTTGGCTGTTTTTATTTGTTTCTCGATTGTTTTTTTTTTTTTTCCCTATAAATAAGAACGCCATTTTGTAATGAAAACTAAAAGTTGATTAATAAAATTTTAAATGTTTACATATCTCTTTTAAGTTTTAATATTTTATGTGAATTAACAAATTTTGATGTCAACTTTTGATATTATATCCCAATCATTAGATTTTAAAGCGGTTTTTCCTGATATTTGAAGCGATTTTCTTGACGTTACCTATCAATCAATAGGTTAATTGTTAGAAAATAATAATTATCAGACCTATACAATAGCCAATAGACATATCTTACATGTGTTTAAAAGAAGGCCTGAGCCCATGTACAAGAACGTAGCACCATCGCTGATGGGTTAATCTAAAAATATATAGGTGCTAAAAGTCTTTGGTAGCCCACATTTCTTGAAAAGTTTCCTAGCTAACTTTTTTTTTTTTTTTTTTTTTTTTGGGTTTCTTATAGTGTTTATAAATGAAGGTAACAACAATAGGGTTCAACTAGAAACATTCCTAAATTTTTATATTCTTTATTCTTTATTTTTTTTACATAGGAGTATATCTTCAGTACTATTTTCATAAAATTAAAGGTAATAATTTTGTAAATATATAAAATACGTGGAAAAAGGGGGCAATCAGCTGGTAAGAGTAAAAAAGTTCGGCTTTTTTTATTTATTTATTTTTTGGGTAAATAGTGGGTACACAATAAGGAATGAGAAACGTGGGACTAAAGAGAGAGAATGGGGACTCTAGTAAATAGTATGTTTAAAAATTCTTTGTTATCATAATCATAATAATTATTTTTTTGAACTATATGATAACATATTTAAACTCTACACTTTACGATTAAGTTAAGTATAAAATTACTGTTGCCTATTACTGTGATCATAATTACAGTTTGATAGGTGACTAAAAAGAACACACATATTTGGGAATTAATGCATGGTATGGTGCGTAGAAGTATGTCGAAACAAGGATATAGAGATGGCTTCTCTATATAGAACTCCTAATTACTAAGAGAAAGCACAAGGAGAAGGCTTACTCTCAGTTCAATTCCCAGAACTTAATTATATAGTTCCTTTGTATTGTATAGTTCTTAACTTAATTATAAAGCATGCATTCGTGTATTAGTAAAATGACAGAAAAGGAGAGGAAAAAAATTGGAGAAGGAGATCTTCAATCTACTAATGTTTATGTACCTAATAGTGAAAAAAATAAAAATCAATTTCCTTCCCAAAGTACAGCAATTTTAAGTCGAGAGAGAGAGAGAGAGAGATCAGATAGGGAAGTAATTCAAGACGCGGGATGATCAATATTGCTGTTCACGATTAAACACGACGTTAAACAAGAATTAATAAACATTAACTAATACTCATGTTATGATAACCTTCACCAAGTAAAACAACCATTTTTTTTTTAATTAAACACGATAGAAATGTAAGAGTGGTCGATTACAAGAGATGCTGCCTTTTCATCATAACCGTATATATCAAAACGGAAAGTTGGCTTGGCTAATACTATAAAAATTACACTAGAAATAGGAACTGCATATGTCCATTTATCTCCTTCAACTACAGCACGAAGAACTCTAGTTACCTGAATATCACTATATATATATATATATATAGAAGAACTCTAGTTACCTGAATATCACTATATATATATATATATATATATATATAGAGTTCAGCTTTGCATTAGTCGCATAACATCCATTCTCATGGCCTCTTCATTTGAAAACCTTTCAGGAACTCTCACGACAACATCTTGAAGCACCAATTCCTTAACGTTGGATACACTGACATGAAGAATCTGAAACTCAAGATCTCTCAAAGCGTTCATCAACCTCGCAGACGGGTAGTTCACATCCGGGCACTGAACTCTAATCATGGCCTCCGTTCCCACAATCTTCACATCCACTTCCATCGAACCAACCGATCCATAACTCGAAAACTGCCTCGTCTGATCCGCAACTGTTGCACGGTTGGAACCAGTACTCATGGTGAGCCCCATTTTGAGGGGTCTATTCGATTTTGATAACCGTATTTTGGTCTCCAATTCATCGACCTTTCCCTTGAGTTCGTTGATGTACACGACCGCGTCGGCTAGTAGAGAGGCTTTGTCCATCTTCGACACGTTGGGGACAACGGCACGGAGAGCATAGAAACGATGGTTGAGCTTTTCCCTCCGTTGTCTTTCCGCTTCGACATGGTTTACCGGCAAAGTACTGCCAATCACAGGCTTTCTCCCTCTCTTCTTGGACCGGTTGCTTCCAGTTATGGTAGACGCTAAGTGTCCGTCGGAATCTGAAGGCCCCGAATCCGATGATGATCCACCTACATTACCATATAATAGATACCAATCAGAACAAAAATATTGAACATAAAATCCTTTTATTTTTTTCATTAGTATTTTTTCTGCCTATGATTGAGCAAAAGAAATTGAAGAAAAAGATGATATTAGAAAACTTTAACACATACGTAGTGACTAAATCCTTAGAAAATCTAACCAAACTAACTAGATATTTCCTTCTATCACCCGCTAAAGCATAGCTACCTAAATATAAGAAAACGTAGGAGCTCATAGATTCGAAATCTGAGAATGTTTCATTTCTCTTTAATAAAAACCAGGGATTTGAACTGGTTTTTGAGAAAAGAAATACGAAGATAAAAAATAAAAATAAAAATGTGTATATAAAAGGAAAATTCTTTGTGAATCTGCAATTACCGGTTACAACTTCTTTCTTGGCACTAGTTTCAGGTTGCTTATTGTGATAAAGTTGGAGAGTACTGGAGTCGTGTCGAGCTGATCCAGAAGGCATAATTCCAATGTCAAGGAAACCAAAACTGTCTCTCATTGACATCTGAAGCTGATGATTCTCTTGGATATTATTACTCTGCTTATAGAAATTTGGACTATTATTAATATTAATATTTGTCGGATTAAAAACATTAATCCCAGAATTACCGGCCAAAATCGATTTGGCAAACTGAACGAGGCTCCAATCCTCAGTGATCAAGTCAGAAGATCCCAATTCAAGAACACCATTCGGCATCGGAATGCACACCAACGTCTGAATCCCATGCATGCGAGCCTCCTTCACTCTCTCGCACTCGTAGTACTGCAGCTCCTGGTTACCCGTCAGCCAGACATACGCCCCCGAGCTATACGACCGCCCGACGGCCCCGCTCTCCGTGGACAAAGTCCGAGTGACCGACACCGTGTAGAACCAATCGATATCGGTGAGAATATCGCCGTCGGCGACCAACCTTTCGACGTCCATCTCCTGCTGACTGTTGACGTCGACGTTGTCGAATACGGCTTGGACGCTGGCCTTCTTCTTCTCCAAATCGAACCCGAAGACCGTCTGCTGGTCGTTTCCCTTGCAACCGACGTCGTTTTTGGTGCCGCGAAAGTATCCGCCTCGCCATGACAGCAAAACGGCACCATTGCCGCCGCCGAGGCCGGTGGTGGTGTCGTCTTTGAAGGCGTGCCAGAAGATGGAGTAGACCCACCATTCGGGTCGGGTTTCGAGTATGAACTGAAGTCGTTGTTGGATCGTTGGTGTCGTTTGGTGGTCCAATTGGTTTATTGACACCAGTGATGAAGAAGAACAAGAAGACATAAGCTCTTCCATTAATTTCCAAACAAGTTAAAGAAAATATAAGAGAAAAAAAAGGGAAGACTTTTTTCTTTCTTTCTTTCTTTCTTTATTTCTTAAATTTAGCTTTCTTTATTTAGGGGAAATGGACACAGAATATGTATAGATCAAAGAATAACAAAAGTGGAATATACATATATATATATATATATATATATGAAGAGATGTAGAATGATATAAAAGAAGTGCTCAGGAAAATTTATGAGAGGGTTTAGAAAGAGAAGACTTTATAGTCGGTGTTTAATTGAAGCTGCTCATGAAAAGAACTTTTTTCATTTGGGTTCTTCACACACGTGATAAACGCATTAAAATATATCTTGACCGATTGAGGTATGTGTCTACTTGTCTATACTCTTATTTTGTTAATATGTCACTATTAATAACAGTAACATCATTATTATTTTTAGTATTATTATTTGAATTTGCCGGAGGTTGAATGCGGACCTCATAACGCCTGTGGTTCTATAGGACTAAAATTTGATTCCTACCCACGTTTCGATGATGTCATCATATTGGTTTTATTGTTTCTCTCCACGACATGGACAAAATCACTAAAGGAGTGTTAATTAAGGACTGGACCCCATTAAGATATCGTGCTAAATTTATTTTTGTAACTTTTTTTGAAAATTAAAAAATAAATAAATAATAATAATAATAATAATAATAATAATAAACTTTTGGCTGCAAAATAAGAGATACGTACAGAAGCAGTTCTCAAATAATTGTTAGAATTAGTTTGTCTTATTATATATAATGACAGAGTTAGAATTTAAATTTATTGCGGACACAAATAAAAAATAAATAAACAACTTCGTCATTAATATTTTAGTTGCAAAAAAACCTTTTTTTTTTTATTTTTTTTTTTATAGTGAGACCATTTTATCTCGATTGTAAAATAAGATAAAAACTAACGTTATGTGATACATGTGACTAAGCTATGTAAGAATGTTTTAACATTACCATTACACTTTTAACATTACCATTACACCTTTTTTCATAAGTATATCGTCCATTTAAATAGGTTGGATCTGTAATATATGAACCTATTACTCCCATACTGAGGTGTTTTATTGTAGAATTTTATCCCAAAGCACAAAAATTTATAAAGATGAGATTAAAGACAATTGATAAATTAATCAATTTAAAAAAGTTGAAAATTTCTGAAAAAAAAAAAAAAAAAAGTTGAAAACTGAAAAGTATAAGAGGGAGAGAAACGAGTATAAGTGTAGGAGTAAATGTTTTGAAAAAGAAAAACTAAAAAGAAAGTAGTGGAGGAGTAAAGCAAAAAAACAAAGAAAAACATACATCAAAAAATTTTAAAAAAATAAAAATAAAAATAAAACAACATTAAAAAAAAAAAAAAAAAAAAAAAAAAAAAAGGGTGTGCACTCCATTTATGGGGGGCAGAAATCCAGAAGAAAGAGGGAGAGAAACATGTCTGTGATAGAAGGAAGGCTCTCTAACATGTGGGGGAACAATTCCGAATTAAAGATCTACGGGGCCTCTCTAAATATTTTACAAAATGCTGAGGGGAAAATTTTTTGTTTATAACTGCTCAATAGGGAAATGTGCTACATGGCTCCGTATCAGATTATAGTCCTTTGTTTCAAAAACTATCAAAAACCAGACAAATCATGCAAGGCAGAGTGACAACTTAGAGTGACAGCACGGTGTTAGACGAGAAAACTCACCATCAACGGAGCCAGATTGCCCAAAGGGCGATGCCGCTGGCGCCTGGCACATTCGCTCATTTTTGGGTGCATGGAGAAAATAAAAAACACAAATTGAGAGCAAATAGAGTTTTTTTTCGTGCATATTGAAAGCTTTTATACACACATATATATATTTTTTATTTTAAAGTCACGGAATTTAAACTTTACACTTTATAATGAAACTAAATGTGATTTTAACAATAAAATATGTTTATGTGAGAAATATAAGGTGCATGATTCTTCTGATCTTTTCAACATAATTTTCTGCAATAACAATCTTAGATCGAATGAGTAATTAGATAGTTATTTAATAACAAAATCTAGGCTGATGCTAAATGTCAACAGATCAAATAGCATGGGATAGGATGAGGAGAGGCTTGAATTAGGAATATTAGTGCGGGTTCAATCTTGCATTACTTCTATAGGGGGGCCAAAAAAAAAAAAAGAAAGGAAAAGAAAAGAAGACAGACAGGGTAAGCAAGCAATTTAGGTTAATCAAGATTGGAAAGATCAAAATTAAACATTAGCTAATCGCTCTAAGCATGCAAATTTAACGAAACAGGAGTTTTTTTTTTTTTTTCCCCCCCTTTCTCTTGAGGGGAAAAAAATACAAAATCTCATTGATATATCCAGACATCATTTCATCCTCTTCATCCCTAATTACGATTGACCTTGATGGTCCCATGGCATTCAAATCGTAGTGCTAATATTCAAACTAGCTACTGCTGAAGCTTTCCCTAGCTAATTACTAGAATTAACGTCTATAAACAATTGATTGTACCGTTTTTGTTTTTTGGAATTTTTACTCTAGTTTATTTGTATTTAATAAATTATAAGTAACAAGAGGCCATTTGATTGGTCCTCTTGAGTTGGAGTTTTGGAGCTAATTTGATTGGGGTTAAGTTGAGTTCAGAATTGCGCATTTGATTGAAAAATGAACTGTTTAATGTTTATAAAAAATGTAAAAACTTGAAGTATGTTTGAAAAAAAATATCAATATAGATATTGTTTTGTTCTTCTCAAAATTCTATATAATTAAAAAAAAATCTCACACTACAACAATTAGAGCATTCAGAGACTACAAATGTCGTCGCTAATCAATTTTAGCATTCATTGTTGTACTGTCATTTTGACTTGAAATAACAAAATTATGAGCTTTTAGAATTTGTATTTTTGAGTTAGAATTAGGGGAAAAAAAAAAAGATAAAAGGATAAAAAATATTTAAAATTATTTGGTTGGAGTGAACCAACCAAACATGTACAGTAAAAAGAGAATAACTTATATCAGAGATAGGTAGTATCTTTTGATAATTCACTCAAACACAGAAAAAATAAGTCCAGTATTTCAGGAGTTATATTTTTAAATCCTTATATGCAAATTGAAATGAACTTAATTTGGAAGATCATTTATGCACGAAATTTACAGTTGTCTTTGGATTTTTTTAGGGGCCAGCCTGGCAGTACCCCCAACGGCTAGGCCTCTAGAGTACGACCATAGGTAGAAAGTGAACCACAAAAATAAGATTATCACTTAGTCTAGTCTAGTCACTTAATCAATGTGATTATCCTTTAGCAAAAGGAAAAAAAAAAAATTAATGTGATTATCAATTTAAAGAGATTTCTGCTGAATTAAGATGTTCACGAGGTTTTTATTAATTAATAGCTTGAGGTTAGTTGCCATATGCACTTCACGTGGGGCAAGTGTCTTAATAACTGAAAGTTTGTATATGTAAATACAGTTTAAAAAAAAAAAAAAAAGATCCTATCTTTGTGAATTATTGTTGAGTTCTAGTAGACTTTCAAAACCATATATATAGAGCCCCACCTCAGTGGAGTTCTCGACACACACGCATGTTTGTATGTGTGTGTGTATATATATTACGTTTTTATTTAATTCGTTGGTTGGAGATAAAATTTTAAATTAGAGTTGGTTAACTTTTCAAAAATTAGTTATAATTTTTGTTGACTTTTCAAAAAAAAAAAAAACAAGAACTAAAATAAAAAATATATAATTTAATTAGGGTCAAGTTAAAATGCCAAACGAACCCTACATTTATTTTTTACACTCGTACCGTTGCACAATAATGACTGCAAATATCAAAAGTTTATTTGTATGGTGCAATAAACCTAGATGTTCTATCAATGTATGTGGGTAAGAGCAAAGCAAAAAGACAGTTTTTGGTTCATGTCACCTTCCCGTAGTATTGGTATATCCATAGCATTTTTTATGTTTTGCACATGGAAAATGCAAAGGTAATAGATACTACACGTCCTTTATAATAATTTTTGTCTCTTTATATTGAAAGAGAAGACTCACATTATAAAATGAGACACCATTTTCTTTCTATTTGTTGTTTAGTTCACGTGCTAGTATAGTGAGATGAATATGTGCCCTAAAATACGTCACCATTTTTCTCCAGATGTGATAGTTAAAGCCCTTCCTTAAAAAAAAGAAATTATTTTTGTTTACCAAATTTATTTTTGTGGCCATAAACAAGTTATCTATATATATGTGGATATGTTGCACGTCTTGAAACTTTATGGCACATATCGGTAACTAGCTAGCTGATCATCGTATTTTAAAGTGCTTAGAATCTTGAAATAATACGGCCAATGAAACAAATTGTCTTGTCACGTGACTGCTGGCTTTTCAATTTGACTAATATGCTAACCTTTAATTATTCAGTTAATGAAGTTACTCTACAATAGTGGAAATTTATAATGATTGCTGATAATTGGTCAATTTATGACGGCAAATTATGATTATAGCTAGATAACATTTATAAAACATTATGAGTATTTTAAACAATACGAATAACTATGTATATTCATAAATGCACACATATAACTATTAGGTAATTATTAATTATTACAAACGTTCTCAGTTTCTTCTTCTCCCCCCCCCCCCCCCCCCCCCCCTAACAAATACCCTCGCTTGTATATTTGGGGCAAAATTTTTTTCTTAAAATTCTAATACCAACCCCTTAGTTTATAGTAAGAAACAAATTAGGCAAATTGTAGTAAATAGCATTAATTTTATGAAAATTATTGAAGTAAGTAACAATATTTTAAAATGTTTGAAGTAAATAGCAAATTTATTAGGTAGATAGAAAATTTATTTAGTAAACAATAAATGAATTTACTAGGTAAATAACATATTTACAAGATAAATTTATTTTTTACTGTTATTTACTCTAAATATTTTTAAACCACACTATTTACTTTAATTATTCATGTCATAATGTTATTTACTTCTTTCTCTTTTAAAAAAAAAAATTTATGCCATTTTCAACTTTACGCTTAGTAAATATTTTGAAAACATTTAAAATTATATCTTAGACAAATGAATACAAACAACCGATTTCTTCCTTAATTTCATGTCCTATATTTGATCTTTTTCTTTTTCTCCCTCCTCTTCTCTCCTCCCATATGCTCTCTCTCTCCTTCCTGTGTTGATGGTTCAAGGCTCACCATTCCGACCAAACATATATCTGAAGCGAAAATGGCAATCCTTGCGTGAGTTTTTACCAAAGAGTATTGGAGAGTTGATAGAAATAAGAGGAGAGGTGAAATGACAAAGAAAAAAAAATTTCTTCCTTATTTTTTTACCGATAAAAAGTGGGATATTGGTGCCATCCCACCCTCCATCTTCACAGACATGCCATATAATTGTAGCGTGTAGATAATGTTTATGCAAGGGCACGCACTTTGAATGATTAATTTTTCTTTTTCCAATTTATCCATCAATTGGGGATGAATTTATAAAACATTTCAATTTATAATAATTTTGAGGGTGTATATAAAAATACGTATGTACGTAAAGAAAGCTTCTTTTTTTTTTTTTTTTTTTAATGTTAGTGTGTGATATATAGTTATAAAAACACATTGTGTATCTCTTTCTTCTCTATCATTGATCAATTAGGGAATAAGAATAGGGAAGTAGAATAGTTGGCACACTGATCAATCTAATATGTATCTTTCGCTCTTTCATTCAACATCTCATTCCTCGTCGTATTTGTTCTATTCAGCCAATCCATTACTGCTCCTTTATTGAAGTAAAAAGTTGACTACGCCACTAATTACTATATAATTTGAGTAACACGAAAAATATATCATAAAATAATTCTTCTTTTTTTCTTCACATTATAAGTGACAAGATGTTGTGTTTATTTATATACACAAATATATCAATGAGGAGTATAAATTTATCTGCATCGTTAAGTTATAGGTTGTTATTTTGTTCTTATATAGATTATACACTCATTTTTCTTGAACTAGTTGTTGAGATGAGTTCAATTCGTTTTCATTTAACATAATATTAGAATCATACTTTTACCCGCAATGATGGGTTTGGACTCCAGCGCATTTGCATGCCACGCTACATGTGAGACATGGTGTTAGATTGTGAATTTGTTCCACATTGTTAAACTACTTGATTGGTGTGGTGTTTATTTGTAAATTGGACACCCCTCTAATTGCTATAAACTTTTGAAGATGAGTTCTATCTAAATTTATATAACATTAATCTTACATTACCTTTTTATTTATATTTTTGATAAATTCAAACAGAGAGATAGCGTAACTAATGTGAGATGTTGATTAGCTAAGTAGGTGCTAACAGGCTAATTATAGGATATTCTGCCAGTCATCCTCTCTCTTCAATTATGAGGAGAAAAAAAAAAAAGATCGAGTTTTAGTTTTCTAATACTAATCAGTTAGATCTTCTTCATCAATTACATCATGATGTTTACTCATAGAAAGATATATAACAGCTTTTCCGATATACTATTAGTACTCTCTTTTTTTTTTTTTTTTGGATAAGATAATATTAGTACTTGATGCAACAAAGATTGAGATAGTTATTGTTGTACTATAACTTGTACTCAACTCCTTATAAGATTGTTTTCAGAAAAGGAGAAAAATCCTTTTACAATCACTTTCTTATTCATAATCACATTTAACCAATTTTCTAGCCGTATATAATTTTGATAATCTGTGATCTGAGGTTTTCTTACGGTGAGAATTACAAAATTCTACCTAATTAGTTCTTTGCTTAAAATCATACCCTTTTTTTTCTAGTTTTAAGCGGAAGGTTAATATCTAACCTTATATTTCTCGAATTTAAAAAAAAAAACCTCAAAATTAAGGAATTACAAAGAAATTTTTTCAAATTATCAACTTTGACTTTCAAAATCTATCCTCTCTGATACTTTAAATTTTGCCGACTTATGTTAGATTAAATACTAATTTCACATTGATAAATCATTTTATTAGGGATATGCAGAGAAATGATCTTATTTTAAGAATTTATTGAATGAATAAATGTTGTAAGTTTGTAAAATTAACCAAATAATCATTTTTTTTAATATGATCTATCAATTATTGATCTAATTGATCATAATTAATTAACGATTGATCAATATTAATATGTATTTTTATTAGTTAATCATAAATTAATTACAATCAATCATTGTCAACCAATTATTTTTTCTAACAAAAAAAAATTCAGTTATTTTTTTAAAATAAGTTTTGAAAATAAATTAATATCACATCAGGAGTAGAAATGTGAAATACGAAACGGTACTCTAGCAGTTCACAGGACTTCAGAGTGGGACCTCAAATAAGAAAAAGAAGGGTTCGTTTGGATCGCAGGTTCAGTTTGAGTTGAGTTGAGATTTTTAAGTTTGCATAGTAAATTTTGTTGACTTTTTCAGAAAAGACAAAAAACTTTTTCAGAAAAGACAAAAAAACATGATGAGATTTGAGTTGTTTAGTTTGAGTTGAGATGGTGAGGCAAACGGAGCAGAAGACTTCAAAAGTGGGACATTGCATTCATTTCACTTAAAAGTTGGAAGTTTTTTTTTTTTTTTTTCACCTTTTAGTAATTTTCTTCTGCCTTGTTTTTGGCATCCAGCTCAAGGAGCCCTTAATAACTCGTCAATCTCTGTTTTTAGCTTCGGTTTTGATTAATTTATGATATAAAATCCTGTCAAGAAGAAGAAGAAGGAGAGAGAATAAAAAACAAAAAGGAGCTGGACCAGAGAGAGTGTGTGTGTACTGTCTTTTTCCATGAAGATAAACTTTCGGTGAAAAGCTGCCAGTAAAATATTAGTCAAGATTCTATGCTTAATTAAGTGTTTGATTACGTACATGAGTCTAATAATGTTGATGATCTTCTTTTGTTTTTAGTCTCTTTTTTTTTTTTTTTTTGGTTTGTTTATCCACAACCATGCATGTACTTTGCCATTAAAATGTATTTGGCAACTGGGGCTTTGTTAGTTAAAATATTGTTTGTCGTTATGAAGTTCAGAGGACTTAATGTTTTTTACACAATGCAGTAGGAACAAAAAAAAAATAATTTCCCCTGAACTATGAACTTTTAATTAAATTTAAATAAAATAAAATATAAAATAAAAAAAAATAAAAAAATAAAAAAGGAATTTTGGGCCCACCGGAACCTAACTCCGCATCTCACAGAGACGACCCCACTTGAGTAGGGCCCGTTTCTGAGAGACACGAGCCCCCTGCTCCGAGGAGCTGAACTTTGTTATGATAGGCCGCCACGTGGAAAACATCCCTATATGCGAAGATGCCTACGCCATAGCATAAGTAGAGACCAAAAAAAATGAATTAGGTTTTGTTGCAATTGAGAATAAGCTTTCTATTATCGCAATAAGAAAATTTATCTGCTATTGAAAAAATCCCAAGAATCCCTGTTATTTTTATATTTTTATTGTATGACATCTAATTTTATATATCTATCTTAAAATTTATAACATAAAGCACAAAATTATCTTTATTCATTTATCACGTTTAAAAATATATTAATTGAATAACTAAAATAACAATTCTTATTATTAGAACAAAATGAAATCTCTTACTGTAGATGTTCATTGATTTTTTATTCCTTTGTTCCTCAATTTGATCAAACCCTTCAATCACTATTGATTTATATCTCTACTATTCATTATTATTCACTATTATTTTGAGTTCTCTTTTCTTTAATTATTAAGGTTGAAAGCGTCTACAATATCGAGTAATTGGCAGCCGACCATCTTTTGACTTATTTTGATGCTTTGTTGATATCTAAAATTTAGTTCTGCACGTGACAATAATACGTTTGCATTAGTATTTTATAGCCTCACCCTCACGTATGGTTTTAGAATTGCTATTTACATCCGAGATGGTCATATACTTTACAAAATAAAATTCAAAAACTATGTTTTTTCTATTGAAAACTCCATGGTAGAGTGCAGTCTATTTGAAATTTTAACCCGTAATGTCTATATCATTCACTGGATATTATTTCTCTCCCTTAAGAAAAACTCTTTCTGATCTTTTTATTAGTATTCACACTTTTTTTTTTTTTTTTACTTTTAAAATTAGTTACCATTTCGAATCTTAAATATTAAAAAATAACTAATTTGTTTATACTCGGGGGAGTTTTATAGTAAAGTAAAAAAATAATGATAACCTATCACTAAATCACAGTTTGCAAAATTTTATTTCAGGTTTTTTTGTTCTTATTATTATTTATTGTTTTTGCAAAATTTATTTATTTTTTAATTATCAAAGCAACAAAATAGACATTCCCAAAACCCACGCTTTTCCAATTATTTTTCAACCAAACACAAATCTCCAAATCTATTTTTTCCCAAAAGTTTTTGCAACAAACTTACATTTTTAAAACTCATCTAAATTTCAATTCAAATATCTCAAAAACTCCGTCTTTAGTTGTCTCCTAACGGACCGTAATATAATTTTAGCAATAATTTAATGGTCCAAAATATGACCTACAGTTGAGTATCTTATTTCATGCCATACTTCAAAATTTACTTCAAAATTCTCATATTTGTTATTAACAATTTTATTTATGCTTCTATTTAGTACCATTCAAGTACCTCCTCTAGTTAATTATGGTCAACATCTTCTTTTTCTTCCACCAACCTATAGCTTGGCAAGGGGGGGAATGAACATACCATAATTTTCCAAACTAATCACATAGCCTAATCAATGCATTTGTAAAACATATATATACAACGCTAGAAAATAAAACATTAAGGGGCCAATATCCTTATCACTAATGCGTTGTTCCAAAATAAATAAATATATGTATATATTTTTAATTAACAGATCAGTTCCACGTCATATTGTTTGTTTTTAGCTAGCAGTTATTTTAATCCTCTTACGAATATTTATCATAGGCCAATGAATACTGACTTTATACCCACATTAATTTTCCCATGACAAGATTTATTATGTTGGTCAATCAACACTAGTTTCCAGCCAAGGAGTCATCATAGAAATTAGAGGCCAAGAGAATCACGGCAGATTAAATCCCATGCAATGTGATTCTCGTGCATTCATAATTTGAGAACCAGTACACATTCACTTGGGAAAAAGAAAAAAGAAAAATCGTCCGTGCATGTTGAGTTGCACCTTTTTTTTTCTTTTTTTTTTGGCTAGATCCTAATTTTGCCGTTTTATATCGTGAATCACCACCAAATTCAAATGCTTAATTAATCAAGTCTTCGAAATTTTGGAAATTAGTGGCACAAATATTCCAATTTTGGAATTTAGCAATGCGTCATCATTAGTTAATTCAATATATAAGTGTACTTATTTTTTTCCTATCCTTCCATTATTGCTCTTTGTTCGATTTTGTTTTTTTTTTCTTTTTTGAAAGTCTCTTTGTTCGAATTTCAACAAAAGAAATTGAACCTTTCTCAACCTTCAAAGTTCTTCAAAGTTAAAATATTTTAAGATGATAAATGCACAAATCTTTTATCCAGAAAGCAGATACATGAGGCAATTGTAACTTTTTATTTAAAAAATTATCAAACTATCTGATTTATATATAATTTTCTATTTAAAATCTTGTTAAATGATACTATTTAGATAATAATAGAAAGAATAAGTATCACTGAAAAATATATACTGAAATTATCCGGTTATTATAATATCCCACAAAAAAAAATAATAATAATACAAACGGCATTTGTAAAGGTGCCAAATAGCAGCTCGTCTTATATCCATAATAATTGAAAAGGCTTAAGAACTATAAGGTATATTAATATGTAGATTGAGATTTACTTCATTTATATGGTTAATCTTTTTCATACTAAATTGGATCAAGTTCTCTGAAAATTTCATAGTAGATGGCCTCATTTTTTACACTATCAGAGGATCTGGGGTTAGAATCTCTCACATTTTCGTGCAGCTATACATAGAAAAATTGGCAAATCATTTGATATTACATCATCAGTTTCAATTATGGTTCTCAATTTCAGAATTATTCTCGTTTTACTTTACAGGGATATGACTGGTATTTCGTCATATAGATTTCCTTCGCGTTTTTGAAGTGGTTGATTTGTCCTAGATCATGCACTCTCTCTCTATCAGATTTTTTCCTTTGGGATTTTTTTGACACAGGGTTTTAATGAGACACCGGATATGTCTAAGTAGATTCTATAGACCAGTAGTATAGTGGTAGTGATTGCGTTTTTCCCTTCTTTTTTTTTTTGGAGTGGTTGTCGTTTTAGATTATCATCATTGTAATTTTTTTAATTATTAAAATCATGTGAGATGGATAGATAATAAGGGTGTTAAAAAAAATCAACTTAATCAAAATATCTTGATGTACCTAATATTCATGTTACCAACATTTATATAAACATATATATATATATATATACATATATTGAAAAGGGTGACTAGAAACTTTACTGGCTCTAGTTGGTCACATTTCCCTTTCTCCTTATCTATACGTGACTCTTTTATATACGCACATGATTCATGTATGGAGAGCTGGCCCTAGTCGCTGGCTCTTTTATATTTCTTTAAAAAATTATTACTTTGTACTAATTCTTTTTTCTAGTTTTACTCTCTAAAGTTTTTGTTTCAAATTTTGTACAGAATGTTTTAAACATCTCATTTACACCGTTACTTTTGATCTAAAAATTTATTTTTCATCCCTTAAAATTTATATTTCTTAATTTTCTACATAATTTTTTAAAAGTTTCATGATCACTCTTAATTTTCTGTGGTCCAAATTATATCACCTGTTTTAAAATTAGTATAACATATATAGATACATATATTAATTGAAAAACGAAATAAAGGGACATATAACAAAGAAAACGAAGAATTAGAAGATTTTAAAGTATTTATTGCAGTTCCAAATTTAGATCAACAATAATTATCTTTATTATAGACTTCGATCTTCAACAAATTATTTATCTTTATTATAGACTTCGATCTTCGACAAATTTTCCCATGCATGTATCTAAAATAATGTGCATCCCGTCTTGCCAAGGCGTGGATAAGAAAGATCCCTAGTACTTTTGCTAAAATTAAGGTGGAGGTCAATTCGAAGTGACGACATAAATTACATCAAACCTCAACCATGAACAACATGTGCCTTAATTTTTTTTAGCAAAAAAAAAAAATGTGCCTTAATTTTTGTTGGAGATTGAGTGAAAATTTGTAAAACCAAACGCCCCACCATCTATTATTATTGTTGTCGTTGTTAAGTTAACCACCCCTTCCACCCCCCCCCCCCCCCCCCCCCCCCCCCCCCCCCCCACCAATCATCTATGTGAAGAAAGATTTTAATTTTTTTATTTTTTTATTGGTCCAAGTCAATGGATCTAAACTAGCCAGCATTTGAACATGTAGGAGAGTTCATCGAATCTGTCAATCCACTCAATCCATTCAATCCAGTCCAATCAGCCCAGATTAGATTGGGTTGAGAAACTAACGGATTGGTTCCCAATCCAAAGGTTAAGGATTGAGTTAAGATTGATGATTTCTCAATCTGTATAGTCCGTGAATTCGAACACTATATATGTATATATATATATATATAAATTTATAAAGATGTATATACTTTTTCTCTAAATAAATTATGTATGTATATGTTAAAGTGTGACTTCACTAATTTGAATATGTGCCTAAATTCTAGTTAAGTAGTTCTATTACCTGGCCTAAAATATTCGAGTTCAATAGTTCTAGTATCTGGCTTAAAACTACTTTTTATTTTGAGTTGATGAGTATGAAAATTTTATTGTGAGTTTAGTTGATGTTTGTTTATTAATGTATTATTTTGCTACAATTTTTATTCTTATACTACAATTTAGCTTATAATCGAAAACTAGAAGTTAATTGTGCATCAATTTTATTGAATTATTTATGTTTAAATATTTTATTTTAGTTCCTAGAGTAAACAGATTAAATTCGTCAATCCGATCCGTATAATCCAATATTTATGGATTGGATTGGATTAGGATGAGAGTTTCACAGATTGGTGATGGATTGTGATTTTCCCAATCTGAATGTCATGGATTGGACTACGGATTGAAACCTAATCTGTATAATCCGATCCGTTAACACCCCTAAGGGCTGATCAACTTCATAATTATTTCTTGCCGGACAATAACAGTCTATATATATATATATATATATATAGTATTAATAAATAGTAAGCATATAATGGAATGGCCTCCTTGACTTTGAGATTGAATTTCCTTTTTTCTTTTTCTTTTTTTCCTTTGGAAGGACTTTCAATTCAAAGAATTTGCCTCGAATTCAATTTCGTCAAAAGATATTATTCCCCCAATAAGTTACACGTTGTTTGCTGTACATTTTGGGGGTGTTTTTGTTTCCAAAAACAAAACAAAACAAGAAAAAAAAAAAAACAAAAAGTCTTAGTAAAATGCGGTAATAAAATACTTTTTCTCACAACAAGCGAAGTCAGAACTTTTTTTAAAAGACATAAAAACAACCAAAATTCTGAAACTAAAGGGCAATATAGATTTAGTATTTTTTTTTTTTTTTTTCGTTTTAAATCTGTTTTTCTTTCTCTTTTACGTCCTTTTTGTCAATTTTCAGCCTTTTTTTTTTTCCTTCCGATTGAGCCAAGCCTTCGATACGTTTAATTCACTTTTTAAAGTTTGAAGTCTACAAATTAACAAGCTTATGAACTAGTAATAGTATAGTTATTTTTTTATTTAATTTGGGATTTTAAATTTCAACTATGGTTTTTTTTTTTTGGAATAATTATTATTACATTTAAAATTCAAAACCTATGATATACTCATTTACATTATACTTCTCGAACAGCCATTTAAAATGTTGAGTCATGAAAAGTTTAAAATGTTAGGAGATTGTTAAAACTAATGGAGAAAATTAGATTAATTTCAAAGGGAAAATCATAAGAAAAAGTTTTTGGGGGAGCTCTTGTCTGCAAAAAGTGTCAGTTATCCTTTTTGATGTCGTTAATAATATAGCTATGAATATTTTTTTCTCAATTTTGATTGGTGAATAAAATTACCGTGTAGTTATAATGACAATTCAACCCTCATCAAGTCATATGTGTAACATGCATGAACAGCTAGCTCATTTCTTTAAACAAAATTGAGATTGTGTATATATTATAAATTAATAGTTCGAATGCCAATACTAGTCAACCCCAAATATTTGAGGGATTATCGGATAAATCAAATTCCATCATACAAATATATATATATATATATGTGTATAAATCAGGGCTAATATTACGTGACAAATGTCAATGCATAGAAAGAAAGTACAAATTGCCCTCAAAAAAGAAGAAAAAGAAAACAAGAGCCTAAAGGCCGTTTAGAACACGCATTCAATTGAAGTTTTCCAAATACTTTGTCTTTTTTTTTTTTTTTTTTCCTTAAATCAATTTCTATGTTTACATCTCCAAATCTCTCTTAAAAACTCAAATTTTAAAAGTCTATAATTTTCTTATTTCAAATCGAAATGAGATGTTTTTTTTTAATTACATAGAATAATGAGAGAAGCAAAATAAGATTCATATTTGCTATTTTCAAACGCATTTTAATTTTGTTAACCATCACAGTTCATTTTTTAACAAAACACACAACTCCAAACATTCTATTATTTTTAATCAAAATATTTCAAAAACTTCAATTAGAATGTATGCTCTAAACGCTCCGTGATTACGAATTACACGCTGAGAATACAATGCTGTGGGAATATTGGCTTCAAAATGGTTTACTTCTTCACCTAGAAAAAGAAAAGAAGTTCAGGACTTTCTAAAGTGTTCCCACCTGAAAAACATTTCCCTTCTTATTCCTCTGTCAATTCTTCAAGCTAAAGCTAAGCCAGATTTTTAAAAATTTAGGGGGGGGGGGGGGGGGGGGGGGGGGGGGGGGGAACCTATATTAATAGTTTTCGGATAATAACTACTTAGGAATATGCGAAAAACATCCCCCAAAGACTAAAAAGCTAGCGATAGTAACTGGATTTCACTGTATTATTGTGGTACATTAGTATATGTCAGGATAATTTTAAATTGGGAAAGGGAGATGAATCCGGCAATAACACATGGAAGTCCCTTCCATTCGTGTGAGATATTTTTAAATATTTGTCTCACAAAATGTAAAACGAGACACACGTGATTTTCATGGGCGGCTTTTGAAGCCCTAATGAGTTATAATGCCCCCAATCTAAGTCATATCAACATCCGTACACACCAAGTGTCAATTGTTCATTGCCACTTTCCTTTTCTCCTTTGTCCTCTCCTAAAAAAATAAAATAAATTTTAAAAAAAAAAAAACGATAATTTTGGAGTCACGCTATCGTAGAATGAGATGGATAGAATTCGTGGGTGGGGGAGTTATTGGTTTAGATGCTCGGTGATGGTTTCTGTTAACGTAAGCTAAAATGCTGATTCATTCACCACAAAAGGAAAGTTTTAGTAAAATAATTTATACGAAACTATGTACAGCAACTACTATTGATATCTTATTGATGCCCCTTTTTTTCTTTTTTCTTTTTTTCTTTTTTTTTTTTTAATTGTGTGGGGGTATTTTGGAGCTGTTTCATAATCATGTGATGCTTGTGAAAGTGAGTGAAAAGTCTCTTAAAGACTAAACACCTCGAATATGATGGAAATTTGACATTTTTAAAGTGGGAAACCTTCTGTTGTACTCCTACAAAGATTTAGTGGGCTGGACCAAGTCTAGTCTTGATATTAACAAAACCAGGCTAGAAATGGGCTTGAATTTTTTTTCTTTTTTGTTTTTGTATTTTCTGAAAAATCGGAGTCAAAGGTATGGCCCAAGGAATTCTATAATTTCGGCTGATGGTCCCGATCGAACAGACATTTATTGTCAATGTCGTATTTGTTCTTCACAGTACTAAATAGAAACACTAAACACATTTCTTTGCTTTTTTTTTTTCCCCCAAGCTAAGTTGTTGAAGGGTTGATGTTGTTGTTGTTTTTTATTTTTTTTAAGTTGCTGAACGGAGTTGGCGTTGCTAGTTGTAGAAGCTCAAGAAATGGTAAATGACCAACTTAGAGCATCTCCAATGCTATGATCTACTTTTGTGCTAATTATAAATTTAGGTATTGGGATTAAAAAGGTGCTCTCTAATGAAGTTCTATATTTGATGTCAAATTTGTCACAGGCTAAATTTTGGTACAAATCTACCATAAGACAAAGTTAATGCCAAATTTGACATTTTATTCTTATTAGGTAGTGTCTTCACTTTTTCATGTAATCAATACAATCTTTTTATTTTAAATTTTATGGATATTAAAAGTTCACTTTTATGAATTTTAAAGCATAATAATGATAGCAAAAAAGTAGATAACATGACATAATAGAGAGCATTATACATGATAAAAGTATTTTCACACTATTTATAATAGCAGTTGTATGGCACGCACTCGTGCGTGTAGAATATACAAGTAAAGGAAAAGCAAAGGAAAAAAAATCCATATGACAACCATGTGGTTGTCACATGGCAAGCAAGGCATGACTTTTAATTTATATATATATATATATATATATGTATATATCTATAACTATATATAGAAAGCACAATGTGCTTTATTGTGCAAAGTGTTTTCGTCCAAACGGTTCATTTTGGACGAAAATGTTTAGTATTTGTTTTTTAGTCCTTCATTTTTTTTTATTTGGACCCAATTTTTTATTTTTATTTTTTACAATTTAGTCCTTTTTTAGTCTTTAAATTTTTTTTTATTTCGCCTTTTTTTTAACAATTTAGTCCTCTTTGGTATTAGACGAAAATGTTTTGTATTTACTTTTTAGTCCTTCTATTTTCTTTTTTTATTTTGGTGTAATTTTTTATTTTTTTACAATTTAATCTTTTTCTATACTGGTCATTTTTTTTTTTCCATTTTAGTCTTTTATCGTTTTATCTTTTTGTATTTTTCTTGCCTCTCTTTTTTTATTTCTTGGTCTTTTTTTTGTGGGTCCATTTTTAAAATTTATATTTAATTTTCTATATATAGATAAAATTTTTCACTAGTAAACTATAGGTAAGAGAAATATATAAAGGCCATGAACAAATGTACTGGAAATGGTTTCAGAGAGTTGTGCACATTGAGATGGAGTTAGCCGGTACCAAATTTCGAATGGGCTATTTTGGGTCACCATTAGAGGAACGAAGGCCCAACCCCCCCCCCCCCCCCCAGTCACACCTACACGAACCTGGCCCGTGGAATATTTACAACGTACTTATAAAAGAATTCCATAAATTACACCTCCTCCTTGTATTCATGCCTACTATAATATTAAATATAATAATTTTATCATTTCATTATACTAAAATTATCAAATTTAAAATTAGAGTAAACAAAATTATAATTAGGTACTTAATGTTAATCCTATAGCATGGGGTGACATCTCTAATGTTTCTTAACATTGTTCTTTACCGATCCAACTCACCTAGGATGAAAAAAAAAAAAAAAAGACCCTTTTAATGTGAAAAAAAAAAAAAAATTAGAAAATGTGTATGGAAATCTACGGACTTGTGTAATTTTATTATTATTTTTTTCTTCTTATTTAGTTAAGAAATAGTGGCTTAAAAAATGGTTGCAGTTCATCCTTAACTTAATTGTACTAAACAAGGAAAAACAACGGATACTTTTGATAAATGCCACAAAATCATGTATTGGATTGATCTTTACTATGCAAAAACAAACTTTTATAAGAAATATTATAGATAATATTATAAATATTTATTTATTTAAAATATCAATTATAATCATTAATTATTATCCATTCTGCAACCACCTGGATTATCAATTGGTTATCAACCGCCTGCGGGTTTGTTATTGGTAGCCACTTATTGACTACTAAATTGTAACCGGTTAGTTACCGACTGCCGACAGGTTTTCGACCGGTAACCGCCACTGCTAGCAGATTCCCGGTTAACTAGCAAATGGTAACTAATTAATTACCACCGTTGACGAGTTTCCAATTAGTAATCACCACTGTCGATGGGTTACCGGTTGATTATCAAATGATAACCAGTTGGTTACCACCAGCGGATTTCCAAACGATAACCAACGCCACCGGCGGATTAGTGGTTGCCTATCAAATGATAACCAATTAATTAGTTATTGGCCGGAATCTTTTGATTTTGCCGGATTTTCCACAATAATTTAAAATAATAAGCAGATAAAAAAGGACACTGGAGGAGGAGACGGATCTCCGGCGCTCCGGTCTCCACAGATCCGGTTGATGGCGGCAGCTCGGATGGCGGCAACTCTCGAAGATCCGGCGATGACATCTAGCTTCGATCCGTACCGAATAGTCGCTCGGTTCTCCTCCACGGCGGCGAGCTTTAGATCTCACAATGGCGACCAGCGATCTGACGAGGAGAACTGAGAGCTGCTCCAGTCTCCACAGATCCGGTCGAGTTGGGAGCTTAGATCCCGCCGTCGGTTTTGGAGCTGGAAGATTCGACTCTTTGGTCGACGCGAGATGGCAGATCCAGCTCGAAAGAGATCAGCGTCACCGGCGCTGCGTCGGAGCAAAGATCGCAAGGGCTGTCGCGACGGAGGCGGTCGCCGGAGTTGAGAGCGGCGGACGGCGGTGTTCACAAAGAAGAAAGAAAGGCTGAGAGGAGAAAGAAAGAGAGAGAGTTGTCGAGAAAGAAAAGGAGGAGAGAGAAAGAGGAGAAAAAATATGATTATTTTGTATTTTTAATTTTTAAATTTAAATTATTATAAAAATGATGTCATCATTTTAGTATTTTTTACAAAAACTTTTTAAGGTGCGGCAAATATCAATTTACATCTTATTTTTGTGGCACTCCCCCTAATTAGCCCAAAAAGAACCCCAAGGGTTTGTTTGGTAAATGTGTTGAGTTTAAGTTGAGTTGATGAATTTAAGTTTAAATAGTAATTTTGTTAACTTTTAAAAAAAAAAATAAAAAACTTTTTCAGAAAAGACAAAAAATATGATGAAAAAAATACAGTTTAGTTTAAACAAAGTGTGTATGCCAAACAAACCCTAAGAGTTCAAAAAACGCCACATAAAATGAAAGAAATTGTCCATCCTTGTTAATATAATACGACTAACTCCAAAATCATAAATTCCATCATAAAAAAAGTAACTATGACACTTATGAAAAAAAATACCATGCTAAGAGTTTTTGCAATAGAATGTTAAATTGACATGTTGAAGATAAATATTAGTATTAAGATTTTTTTTTTCAAAAAAAACTATTTAAATAGAGTGTTATCTTTAATGTCAACTTTGTCAAATGATAAATTTGATGTCAAGTTTATCACCAAGTATAGCAAATGTCAAATTTAGTGTATTTGATTTTATTTGATTGGTGCTTATTTCATCTAGACATTAAAGAATTTTAATTTTTAATTTAAAAAAATACTAAACTAATAGTATTTTCAACAGTTTTAGATTGATATGAGAACAGTGAGTTTTTACATTTAAATTTTAACAAAAAAAAAAAAAAAAGCTCTTTAATATAGTGTTATTTTTAATGTCAAATTTATCATATGATAAACATGGTAACAAATTTGCCCCAAAATGTAAGTAATGTCAAGTTTAACATTTTATTTTTATTAGTTTATGCGTGACCTTTTCATCTAATCATTAAAGTATTTTTATTTTTTAGTTTTTCAAATATTAAAAATTTATTTTTATGAATTTCAAAGCTTGATAAATAATGATAGAAGATAAAAATAACATTATTAATAATATAATTACTCATTGTACCATAAAGTAGAAAAATGTTATTTGACAAATAACTCTGAAAATGGTCTAAAACATGAACATTTGAACTATAAAAAAAATAAAAAAAAAAATAAAACACGAACATTGAAAAAGCTAAGTAATGACTATGAATTCAATTACAACATGAACATCTACTACTTGATCCGGACCCACATTCCCCTACTCGGCACACCGTCAACCACCACAAAAATCAAGTAATACCCCGGCGGCGCCAGCGCCGGTGTCGGCGGCGCGTAGCCATCAAACACGTACTCATCACCCTCCTCTCTTCTGACCACTTTCCCGGCGTCCAAAACCAACAGCCTCTGGTTCATCGCCAACGAATGCGTAGTAAACGACGGAGCCACCATCGTCACGTAAACCTGGTCGCCATTAACGCTTTCTTTGCCCTCCGACCGGAACCGCACGGAAACTCTCTGCTTGTACCTCATCTCCGTCTCTGGCTTCATCTTCGTGATCAACGGCCGAGATTGGCCATCCAAGTACGGCGGATCAAAGGCTTCGAGACTCAGCTCTGTGGGGAAAACCGTAGAGAAGTTGTAGTTCCTGTTGGGATTGCTTCCTCCGACCAAAACCCGACCGTCGGCAAGCAAATGTGCCGTCGAATGATACAGACGAGGAATGTTGCTCGGGGTTAGTGTCTCGAACCGGGTTTTCGCGTCTCTGCCGGTTCGGTAAAGAACCGGGTTCAAAGCCGGTTCTCTCGCGACATCCCAACCGGCGGTTCCTCTTCTCGCGCCGTTTATGATCAGAACGTCGCCGGTCGGGAGCAGAATCATGTCCCCCATGACTCTCTCGATCGGCATTTCCTCCATTTCCCATTTCGGCTTCTCGTCGGTGATCGAAATCCGGCCGCAAGTCTTCGCCGCCGGAATGTACTCTCCGGCTGACGCCTTCACGTTCGAGTCCGAAGCCGTCCCACCGCAGACCAAAACGACGGCGTTTGGAAGAACATTGCCGTCGTTTTGGGAGAGGCTAATCGGAAGCAGAGCCGACGAGCCTGTGCTCGGATAGTTCCTCGAAACGACACCATTTCCGTCCGGCATCGTCGGGAACCGCCGGATTACTCTGTTGTTCACGTAGTCGAGAAGAATCGCCCTGTCGTTGGCGAATACGAAAAGATTTCCATCCGGCGAAAGGTGAAGAAAAGGGTACAAATTGTTGGGGACTTTCGCCGAATAGCTGGTTTCTTGAAGAAACGGCAATTCGTGAAGTTTCTCCGATGTCGTTTTGGGAATGAACTCGTAAGAAAACTCCAATCTCCCACCGACGACAATAATCCTCCCGTCGGGCAAAACCTGGTTGGAAGCGTACCAACGGGAGGTGATGAGCCCGCCGGGATTCTCCACCCAATCGCAGTCCGAGCAGGGCTCGAAGTAGCGAACGACTCGTTCGCCGGCCTGGAAGCCGCCGGTCTGGACCAAGACGCCGTCGGAGGACAGAGCGCCGGAGGAGCACCAGGTGTCGGTGAGGATGGTGAGGGGCCGGACAGCGCGGTTGGAGGGGTCGAACTCGACGGAGTGGGCGAAGCAAGAACCGCCGGAGTAGGTGGTTGCGGAGTTGATTCGGCACTTGGATTGGGGCAGAGTTATGTTGGAAGGACCGAAGTTTGTCCTGTCGAATACGATGATCTTGTCGTTCGGCAACAATGCCATGTGCATCGCCGAGACTCCGATGCTTCTTTTCAGCAACTTCCATTTGCCTTGATACGTCGTCGTTTCAATTGTACTTGTACCATGAGTTTGGGACACGGTGTTCAGACAAGTTGTGATTGCTATTAGTAGAAAGACACAGGTTTTGGCAGCCATGTTTGTAAAGCTTAGAATACACATGTTTGTGATGAAGAATACATATACACATATATTCATTATATAATGTTGGTATTAATATGGCCCTGCATTAACGTAAGTTTGTAGTGTTGCATTAAAACACTACAGCGGTAGGTTCTGACCAGAGTAATTATTTGGTGATCACAACTAGATATACGTGAAAATATATGTTGATGAGATTTATCTTTAGGGATGGTGGGTTAAGTTTTTTTTAGTTAGCATGATTGAACTGAAATTACTTCGGTTCATTAAGCCTATTAAAAAAAAAATTTGTTGAAGAAAACACTAGATTCCAAACCATTGAAACAAATTAACAGGCTAGTAAGTGTTAATATCTACTTTTGTTGCTATTAAGAAGATGCTGAACACCAATAGAAATTAGACAATTTGGCCGATCATTATTAACACCAACCTCTTATGAGTTGATGATTACACAATGATTTATTTCTTCAGAGATAGTTATATATTTATATATATATATATATATATATTTTACGAATCAACTTCTCTCTCCAATTTTGGTGTCCAAAATGATGTCAAACCAATTATATTTTGACACGTCATTAAAAGAAGTTAGTTTTTAAGGTAAAAAAAAATCAGTTATAAATCATTTTAAATTTTTTAACATAACGTGGCGTAATATTACTGATTAGACACGATTTGGGACACTAAAAATTAGATAGAGTACCAGTGATCACTGATGATCAGTAGAGCTAGGTACAATAATTAAATAGACTTAAAATAGTGTAAATGCATGAGATAATAGGCATAGTAAATATAGACTTAAAAGACTAGTGTAAATGCCGGAGATCGCCCAATTATCGGCCTTTTCGGCCATAGCATTTATGGCCCTTCATGGTTGAAAGATTTGTGAAACGACGAAAGCCTATGAACAAGTAGAGAAGAGATGACCCAAAGGGGGTACATTAATGCTAGTTTAATTTTTAAAAAATTTGTGTGCCATTTAATAAACACAGCTATATAGTTTGGTGTGTGGAAGAGCTTATATAATTTACTGCAAGAAGTGTCGGTGAAGGTGAATTTCTGGCATGGACAGCCTATCTAAACAGTGCATTGTCCCGTGAAACATTATGGAGAAATGACATATTGATTCTGACAGAGGCAAATAGTTAGTTAAGTTTTAAGAATTGCGCATGAACATCGTCATTAAAAAAAAAAAACAAAACTGATAAAATCCAATAATAACGACGCATGATTTTTATTTTTATTTTTATTTTTTTTTATTTTTTTATTTTTTACAAAAACATGAGGTCAGACCGAGTACTCAAGTAATTTTGAGACCTAAAACAAATATAAAAAAAATTAGGGGAACTTTTCATTGGAAGCTTTCTATTTGATAACGATATCTTATGGGTAGTGCAAATTTTTATACATTAGATCTTATCAAAATATATCATCTTAACATATATTAAAGAGTCAAAAACTCATTCTTTTTGACACATGACATTCCCTCCTTTTCTTTTTTCTTTTTTAATTCTCTTTCATTCTTTCCCTTTTCTTTTTCTCTCTTTCTTTTTTTTAATTGCTAATTTTTATTTTCTCCTTTACTTTATTTAAAAAATTCTCTTATATATCTCATATTCTCAACAACTATTTTTCATAATATTTTGCCTTAGTTGAATATTGATCCAAATTCTGTGAAAATTTTAATAAATATATATATATATATTTTTACTCTTTAAAATTATTATTTACTTTCGCCCACATGCCGATCTATTTAATGTTTGCTTTCTTTCATCATTTTTAATTTTTATTTTTCATTCATTTTTGCCCATACTAAAGTAAATTTTTTGTAAATGTATCCTTACTTAGATAATTTTTTTACTATCTCAAGTATTATTTTCTCATAACACCACCCAATTAACTTTCTATTACTTAATTATTTTCTCCTCAATATTCTACCAACAAATATTTTATAATAATACATCCTAATTAATTTTTTATTTAACAAATTGATTAATAAACACGTGCGTGATACATGTCTACAACTAGTAATAAAAAAAGTGTGCAAAACTGATATAATCTAATGTAAATTTGATGGTTAACATCCCTCTCGAAGGAGTTTTTTTTTTTTTCCCCCATGTCCTACCATACAATCCTCGTTTTGTAAATAGGAATCAATGAAATATTTAAAACTTATCTAAGAACTTAAAGAAACTATTAAAGATTATATGAAATTCAATTAGATCTTTTGTTTTTGTTTTTAAAGCCGTAACATATTAGAATTAATTTGTAAATTCAAACTTTGTCAACAAATATTTTTAGGACACAGTCGATCTCAAATAAAATTTTGTTAACACTACGTATGAAAGTCTCAGATTTGATACTTCTATACGTATAAATTTATTTGGTTTCAAGCTTATAATTTAGTTATTATATGCACTATGCACCTGTTTGGCCCAATTTTCAAACTTATATAAATAAGTTTTTCAATAATTATATGTGTATATATATACACAAATTAGTAGATGGACAATAAACATAAATAGATATACACAATCATGTAACTAATTTGGGGCCTTACATTGCTCAGGGACCTTAGGCGAGTGCCTAACTTGGCCTTGCCCTTGAGCCGACATTGGACAGGATCGAACTTAGAACTTTATCTAAACTCTCGATGTCACTAGACGAAACTGTCTGAGGCTATCTCGACACGTAATAATATATTATGCACGTCCATCGTTTCTAATAATGTGGCATGTAAAGTCCTTTTTAGCAATTTTTATGGCACGTGACATTGCAGTGAATGATTTCTTGTAGCGTCTAACATTATAGTTGTTGCTTGAGGCCTAGTGAAGGCTATATCTATATGTGTGTGTGTATGCAGTTACCTAGCAAAGCAAATTGAGTTCATGGTTAAAGTAGCAGCTGATGGTGAGCAGTGAGGAAATGTCGGCGCGATGGAGTAAAGACTTCAACAATATCAGTGGTGTGGTAAATTTTAGTGGTTTATTATTAAAAAAAAATTTTGTTCCTCTCCTTTTTTATTTTTTTATTTTATTTTTTATTTTAATGTAGCATTTAGAAATAGTACATTGTGATTAAGCCAGATATACTGCAATTATCTGATCTCCTGCTGACAATAATATCAAAAAATCCCAATTCTCATATTTCGATCTCATGTTTAGAAATTATCTCAGGCAATTATGAAAGGATTGAAAGAGATAGCATTGAAACTTACTACTCCACCTATCATAATCAATCTGTGGTGGTTGCATGTGAGTGTGTATAACGATATATATATATATATATATATAGATAGGCCCGGATCAATAAATGTACTAAGTAAATGTATACATATATAGATCCACGTTTTCTTTGGTCATTGTTTACTATTTCGTTTTGTGGGGGATGGTAGGTGTAATATTTAGGTCGAAACATTTAAGTTATTTGGAATTCATTTTGACAAGTGACCACTTCCCTTGTTAAATGCACCTGAAGTTTGGGCTTCCGTTATATATTGTTGAGGTAATCCCACTTGTGAAAGGGGTAGGTGTGCAGTTTATAAGTGTGAGGGAAAGCCTCACATTTTAAGTTAATTTTTGGGGTTAAGAAAGCCCAATACTATTGCTGAGGTAATCCCACATCAATTGTGGAAGGGGCAAGTAGACAGTTTATAAGTATTAGGGAAAGCCTTACCTTTTAAGCTAACTTTTGGGGTTGAGAAGGCCCAATACCACTCAACACTGGTTTCAGAACTAAGTTAGCCAACAAGTCTTATTTCAATCCGGGTGACATAGGTTGATGGTAATCTGACTTAGGCCTGATGTGTGATAGGGAAGATTGTTAAGGTAATCCCACATCGATTGTGAAAGGGACAGATAGGCAGTTTATAAATGTGAGAGAAAACCTCAACTCTTGAGCTAGCTTTCGGCCTTGAGAAGGCCCAATACCACCTATATATGTCAATAATGTTAATGTGAGACGTTTATGTTACTGTTCAGAATAAAAGCATTGATGAGGACGGCAAATATTACATACTTAACTTATAGCCATCACTTAGAAGATTCTTTAAATTAATTGTTACATTTATATTATTTCATTTTAACTTTTTGTAGAAACTAAGACATCTCGTATAGAATATTAAATTCTATGTCAATGGTAAATTTTAACATTTAGATTAAAAAAGTACTCTCTAATATCGAATGCTATATTTGATGCCAAATTTATCATAAATTAAATTTTGTGACAAATTTACCACAAGATATAGCAAATGCCAAAATTAACATTTGATTTTTATTAATTGTTGTCTTGACTTTTTCATGAAATAATTAACACATTTTTGTTTCTAATTTATTTCAATAATAAAAACTCATATTTAGAAGTTTTAAAGCATAATAATCATGACAAAATCACTCTAATTTCGTAACCAAACATAGTATTAACATAGACAAATAGATTGAAGATTGTCTAATTACAATAGATCCGGACCACATGAGTCTTTTTTTTTTTTTTTTTTGAATAGTAAGAATAACATATTTACTGACTAAAGGAATCATATATTACAAATACTCAAGGAATCATATAGTACAAATAATAAAAGAATCCTAAAGCCATATTTTTCTAAACCATGAGCTACTTTGTTAGCAGTAATATGATCTTAAACACGAGACAAATTCCATTAGACAAGTGAGATCCAAAATCAAAAAATTCTAAGGTGGCAAGTGGATATTGTTTGTGGACGTCACCATTTGATAGGCCCAAACCTGTGCGGCCCATGATACAAGGACACAAGTAGTTTTTTTCCTTTTTGGAAAAATATAATAAATAGTATTTTTACGAAAATGATTACAATAAATAATTAGGACTTTAAATAAGTCTTAAAATATTTAAAGTAAATAGTAAATGTATCATGTACATGAAAATTTTACTAGATGGATGACATATTTGCAAGTCGTAAACAAATTATCTACTTGATAAATCTCTGACTTATTTTAAATATTTTAAAAACTTGCTTTTTACTTCAATTATTTTATGAAAACTTCTATTTACTTCTTTTTTTCTTTTTTATTTTCAAAATTTTGAGAAACTGATGGTGATCAATCTTGTTTCAAACATCCCCTTCAAAAAAATAAAATAAAACAAATTTTGTTTCAAAAATAAGAGAACAACATATAGATAAGATATTTCATGGGTTCTGAATGACTAAATACAACGACTCAGATTTTTCATTTTTATAATTGATTAATTGTTCTTTGTACTGCATTAAAGCAATCCTATTTTGATCCCCATCTCATATATATGATCTTTTTGTGGAAGCAAATCCTCTATAATGTGTTTGTCTTTAAGTTTTTGGTGCATCATCTGAAAATTGAATGGCCACTACACATGGAAGTACTTCACGGTTTTGCAAGATATCAAACTACTGAAGGTGGCAAATTAATTGAGTGAACAAAGAGAAAGATGAACAAATTAAAAAGATGATTCTCTCTTCCCCTGTGAATAATAACTTGTTTTCCTTGTATGATTACTACTTTTTTGTTAGACTACTTCTGCGACATTGCAACATGGGTATCTTCTAAAAAATGAGAAATTATTCAATATATATTTATAGGGGGTATATCGCGTCGTCGAATCCGATAGATAAAAAAAAATATGGTTGGTGTGTAAAATCTTCAATAGATATTATAAGCATAAAATGTTAGTCTTATTGGTTAAACCAGGCACACGTTAACTTTTATTGATTGGGTATGCCACGTATGCTTAAAAGCAGGATAGACCGTCTATTTATAAATAATTTCCTAAAAAAAAAAAAAAAAAAGCCAACCGTTGCTATAAATTAGTCCCATTGGTAAGATGGGGAGGGTTAAGAGAGAAATTCCAGACTCAAATTTTGTTAACAAGCGATATATCATTAAGGTTAAAAAAAAAAATACACATACATTTTAGTGATTACATGTATATTTGAATAGTAATTTCATATTGACTTTTTCGAAGGGAAAAAAAAAAAGCTTTTTTTTTCTTTTCAGTAATAGAATTCATTAATCAAGATTAACATGATTGACTATTTGATCCCTACTTGGATGATGGTGCCTTTGAACCATAATAATTGCGACTTTTGTTTCTCTATAATATATATAAAAATATATGTATGTATTTCAATACATCAATTTGGAGGAGGCCAAAAGAATCACTCCTTTAGCTAGCAAGTTTTGTCTATCTCAAACATCCAGGGTTTCATTTATATAGATTATAGTGAGAAGTCCATATAGCAAAGGGGAGAAAAACAAAGAAATCCGTGTCAATAATGTTCACTATGGTACAAAGTTTTCACGTGCAAAAAGTACACTATACAGTGCCTACTCGGAAGGATTTTTTATTTTTATTTTTAATTTATTATTATTATTATTATTTTTTGGCATGTAACCTGCTCCTGAAGAGAAACAAAAAATTAACGTGGAATATTCCCCAAACGTCTCATTGCAGTTTCAATATGATAAATTTATAATCGCAACGGTTATAAAGCCAGTAGGTCAGAAATATAATATTGGAGAAAATAAAGAACTTTTGCTGGTCTGTCCTCTACCGGAGATTTCAAACCATAACAACGCATACAGGAATCCATAAGTAACCCTGTTCTACCTCGTGCGAATTAGGACAAAAACTAAAAGAGGCCTAAAAAGCAATAAATTAATACAATATGAGGAAAAGAACAAAACAAAAGTTCTCCCACGCGTGCCCCGTACAATATCAAGTGTCCAACAAAGATGTGTCACACAATGTACCCACTCAAACTTATTCAAATCATAATTCATGGTAGTGGGATAAACCTGGCTCCATATATATATATATATATATATATACATATTCTCTTATGTACGAGACTTTATTTTGTATTTTTAAGAAAGGCTTATTTTATGCATTTTACGAGTATCAACAAGTTACATATACTTTTGTATTTTGGATATTGTATATTATATTATATTTTTTGATTTTGAATTCTTATGCTTTCGAATTTACATGCTCAATTATTACATTTTCTCAATCAATGGTCAATTTTGAACGATAAAAATTTTCTAACGCCCTTAAAGAAAATAAGAGAAAGAACAAGAAAAGAAAATTCAAAATGTGAAGGACATTTAGGTTTTTTATGGTCAAAATCAACATTTGATAAAAAAAAGATAAGGATTTAGCATTTACTTAAAATGTAAAGGCATGAATAGAACACAGTTTAAAATATATATAAGGAATGGTATTTGATCATCTCAAAATATATAGTATAGGGGGGGGTAAAAAACTACTTGAAATAAGATACACAACCTCTAGACTAGCTTTGCTTTTTTTTTTTTTTTTTTTTTTGCATGTATTCTGAAACCTCAATAGATAGACTCAATCTATTGCTATAAATTTACCACCGGTGGTGGTAGTGGTTTGGTGGCCTAGTAACAGCTTTCGCTTTTCTCATATTTAAGGTTCAAGTCGTGATGCATGTCGAATCTAGCTTTCTGTTAAAAAGATCATGCATTATATGTTCTTTAAGACTGGGGTATGATAATTGTGGGAATCTATGATCAGGTTTTCAGTCATCCCATTACTACGGCCACTAGACTCACTCAATGACCATTTAGATATGAATATGAGGATATTACCGATCTTCTTTTTATTTTTTATTTAAAAAAAAGTTGCTATAAAATTACTATTGTTGTTGTTATTATTACTATTATATACATGAGGTTTTGGGACAACTTATATCAATTTGAAAAGCTATGTCGATGATGACTCCTCTCAATCTTGTGATGATCACATCAACAATTCAAATCTCTCTCTCTCTCTCTCTCTCCCTCTCTCTCTCTGATCTCTGCGCACACACCAAGGACTGAGATATCAAACAAAAAGTTCACGGCCTCTGAGGAGTACTTGAACATTTTATTTACCAAAGAGAGTCAACAAAATATTACAGATTAATCCTGAAAACCAAAGAGGTCAGCATAAATATATATAATATTAATCAAAAAGCATATAAAAATATATAATTTATATTTATATGTACGTAAATAGATGAGAGAGAGCATGCACGTTAGCACAAGTTCCAATGATTCGGTAAGATGAAAATCATTTAAATTGAATATTTATGAACTTATAACAATGCGTGCAACACGAACTGACCAACTCCAAGAGGCTTGCATTTACGTTGAGTAATAACAATATAGATCAATCTCATTTTGGACTTGGGTTTTGCACCATACAATACAACAGATCCTAACAAAGCAGGAAAAAGATAGAAAAAGGATGACTTTTATAATTAATAACTTTACGGACTTTTTGTACAGAATTCTTAACAAGTTTTTGAAATACCCAAAAAAAAGAAAAAGAAAAGAAGTTATTCATATTTGATTTACTCCATTTTAAATGTTTTTTTTTATGATACTTCTCGCAAGAATTTAAACTCATTACTGATTGAATTATGAAGTTGAACTTATATCCAAATAGACCTTCAGTAGTGTATTGTTTTAGACGTTAAAATTTTATGATATAGATATGAGGGTTTGAATCAGAGTCCTTATTAAAGTTACTTTCCTTTTTGTTAATATATATATATATATATATATGGTGAATGGATACAAAATAAGAGTGAGTAGCTAAAGAGAGGGGGAAATAGATACATCACATTCCGTAATAAATATGAGAGTCAGGAAAAGAGGAATCCATGGCGTAACTGCTGATGTTGACCCAACCGTGTAATGGTAAATGATTCAGATATCAGAAATTAAGAGCAAAGAGGGAAAGAAAGTGCCAGCAGTAACAGCAGCAACAGAAGCAGAAGCAGAAACAAAAAACACATTTAATTGGGCATTCAGTGGGTTGCATATGCACCACCACCACCGCAAACAGCTTCATCAAAATTACATTTATTAATGACAGAATGAGACACCCATCATGGCCCTTTACTGTGTGTACTGCTCACTCATCACTTCATCATCATCATCATCATCATCATCATCATGATCTGATCATCGTCAGTTTTCACTTTTCCAATCAACTTTTGTTATTGCTTTTCCCTCAAATCTTATTTCTTTCTAAAAACCATCTTCTGTTCCTTTCACCTCATGACTTTCCATATGCAACTACACGAAACCCCTTTTTTCTCTCTATGAATCTATCTATATATCTATCTATCTATCTATCTATCTTGCTCTTGCACAGCCCCACACACATTTCCAAACGTCACCCTTTTCAGTAGCTTTCTATGTTGTATATGGTTTCTCACTTTTGCAATCCCACTGGTGCTAGCTCGGCGGGTGGAGTGAGGGATTTGGATAGGAGTTTCTATGTTTCTCACTTTTAAAATCCCGCTAGGACTAGCTCAGCAAGGATAGAACAGGAGGAGTTTGGATAGAGCTATCAGATTCAAAATCTAAAAGTGCTTTCATTTTTATTTAATAAGTGAGCGCTAAACAGTGAAAAAAAATGTGGTTTCTCACTTTTGGAAAGAAAGAAGGTAAATTCTATATATCCACAAATATTTGATGCCGGACTACTGAAACTTCATGATATGTATATATATATATATATATATATGAATTCCATGTGTGTGTATATATATATCATACATATCTGTTTGTAGTATAAACTTCTAACATGTACAAGACAATTAGTTTTTGTGTGTAATTTTTTTTTTGTGAGAAACTTGGATGGAATTAGATTGGCCAGGAGACAGGACATCTCAACAAAGTTTTATGCCTTTAAATATTTTTCCTTGGCCACATTGTATAGATCAACTGAATTTTTGAAGCTTAAATAAGGATTAGACAGATGAAAGTTGAGCTCAAAACTTCAAGTTGCTTGTGCATAATGCAAAGTATTCAGGTTCAGAAGCCAAAATCAGAGATTTCTCTATTACTGAAACAAGTTTAAAAAAAAAAAAAAAAAAAACACTTAAAATGAGAAGTTTCATAATAAGGGGGGATGAATATTCCTCAAATTCAACACCGTCAAATATATCATCAATGTCTCTTAGACCATTATTCTTTTTCACCTTCCGTTATAAATAATCTGTCATCCCAAGTTCTATATCTTTTACGCAAATATTGTTGAAACTTGCGCAGTACTAAAATGCAACAAACGTAATTGGAGGAAAGTCTTGGCAAACATGGTTTTCTATTTTCACGTTCTAGACTTACTTGTAAAAAAGAGATAGCCAAATTCAGAAAGAAAACTCTAAAATGAACCCAATGTAATATTCTATAAGCCTATATATATATATATGTATATATAAACGTGTATATAGACAGATCTGAAAGCTGATAACCAAACTCATGATAAACCAGGCAAAAGAAGAATATACAACTCGATCAGATCTATACACAAACGTAAAATAAAGTTAGAGAAATTGATAAGGCGGAGACAACACAGCTCTAGCAAGTAACCCACTATCACTATACACATAGCCACAAAAGAACAAAAAACCAAAAACTAAAAAAGGCACACACACACACACATATATATATGTATAGAAAAGATCAAGCCATACAGTTATATGCGTTTTAGTCCAATGCATGACTTGAAAGAGATGCATAGTCCTATATCGTGTGTGTATATATATGGTAGATATAGAGATGGTGAAGTAAAATCTGAGAAACAAAAATAAAGAAAGAGATCTTTGTGAAAGATGAAACCCTAAACAAAAGTAAAGAAACAGGGTGTGTTGAAAGTGATAGAGAAAAGAAGCCAATTTAAGGGTTGTAGATTAGGAAGGTAGATATATATATATGTATGTATATAGAGATCAGAAACGGACAGAAAAGATTCGTGAAACCATCATGGAAGAAAATCAGCCCAATGATGAACTCTAGAAGAGTTAAAAGGACTGACAAAGAAACGCAAATTAAATTAAAAAATAAAAAATGCACCAAACTGAACAACATCCATGAAATTTAGAGTTAAATATAAGAGAGAGTAATGATGATGGTCTTTCCCACTTAGAGTCAGAAACATAAAAAGTTCAAAACAGTCAAAAACCATCATCATTACACCAATCTGCTCTTGCCCAACAACTCACATATATATATTTTTAATTTTTAATTTTTTTTTGCCTTCTCACGACTTATATTTAAAAACCCAACAACAAAATCATCAGTACAACACAATAAACAGTACATGCATATTTAATTTCATACATATAGATATATGTAGATATATTTATAGAGAGAGAGAGAGAGAGAGAGAGAGAGAGAGGGGAGCTTACCCTTGGAGATGAACATGCGGGTGATTGGAAGCAACAATTGGGGGGAATGAAGCCTGGTCCGACGTCGCTAAATTCTATAAATCAATGACGATTAATCTCAAAAAATGGGTTCTTTATAAAACAAAGATCCGTAAGAAAAATTTTTTAAAAAAAATTGAGATGAAAAATCATTAGATCTAGTTAATATATAGTGGCCTCGAGCCAGACAACATTCCCCTCAAAAGAAAATCAGGCTTCCACATCATCATCATCTTCTTCTTCTTCTTGTTCATCAGCTTCTTCTCTTCATCTAACCTAATTGAGAGAGAGAGAGAGAGAATTGGAGAGAGAGAGAGAGAATGAAAAATGAAATGAGTGTGTGAAAATGAGAAGAGAGGATAGAGAGATAAAAAGAGGGGGGGAGAAGGGGAGAGAGACAGGGTGAAAAGGACAAAGTAATAAAAGTTGCAGACCCCCTGGCCCTACCAACTGCGCCTTGGGTTCCAGAAATGACCACGACCCCCACCCCCCCACACCCTTCTCTCTCTCTTTCTCTCTCTTCCTCTCTCTCTCTCTCACTCTCTCTATCTCTTCCTCAATGCTCTATCTCATCGACTTCGTCTCTGCCATGCAATATTTATAGTCAAAAAAATATGGTTGTATCACATTTGGTTTTTCTCTTTTCTGTTTTTTAACCACTAAAGACATATAAATGTGGTGATATCATGTGAATTTGTAACGTTAAATGAGCCACTAAGTTTTTTTTTTTTTAAGGAAAATAGCCAGAAAGATTTTTACACATGAATATTTTACATATTAAATTATGTGGGTATCTGTGTGAGTATACATAATCACATATATTGATATATATATATACATGTATAAATTGTAATCTAATTAATTCAAAATTAAAAATGCATTGTTATCCTTCCAAGATTATTTTGTATGAAAAAATACCTTATCAATAGGACACTTTAAATTATTTTATAAGGTGATTTCTTTTTTAGTCTAAAATTTTATTCTGCAGTTTCAAATTGTGTAGTGTGTCCTATGCTAAGTTTTTTTTTTCATCTACTAACATAGACTTCTCGTTACAACTATTAATTTTATTATTCAAGTAATAATTTAAAGATCCTCATATTGATACCTGAATATAAGTGATTAAAAACCACTATTATTGTGAAAAAGAAAAAGAGATTGTACTCTCTAACATATATAAATATAGAATTCAAATCTTTACACCATCAAATTAGTTCAGCACGTAGAGAAGGGGTTTTAGGATCTTATGTCTTAAGTTCAAAACATAAAGATCTTCGTTCAAATCAATAAATTTAGGTACCTTTAAATCGACATATTAAAAAAATGTAAAGTTGTTTTTTTTTTTTTTTTTAAGTTTTAAAATGTAAAGTTTAAGCTCTTATCCTAAATTTTATAAATATACAAATATTATAAGAGGGATAGCTCAAATCCCATAACCATCCCCCTTCTTTTTTTATCTCTCTCACTTTACACGTTATAATCTCAAAAATCCCACATCTACCGGAACAATGGAGATCATCATGACCTAATCAAACCATCACTAACATAATTATTTGAAAATATGTAAATCTCAACATGAGCTAGCCCATCACACAGATAGGGTTTTGTTTGTTTGTATCGTATATATACCATCTAATACATATATATATGTACTAGTAGATGTATAAACCTATAGACAAAGAAAAAGGCAACATTTTGAGCCGTAGGATTTTGGACAGTGATGATGATGATGACCCCATGACGAGACACCGAACAAGAAACCAAGGGAAGAGTCAGAGTGGTTCCAGTGGTTTAGTTGAGCTAATTCACCGACCCCCTAATAAGGGCAAAACCTTTTGGGGTCCTCTTAAGATTTAGATACATATATATAACTCTTTATACATATTATAGATATATGCATATGTTAGCAGTTAGCAACAGGCTATTTTACACTATTTTGGTGCTGTAAAAAAAATTTAAAAAAAGACTTGGTTAAGGAAAAAAAGAAAAAAAAAAAAGTAATTGTAATAATTTTCATGGAAAAGGGAATCGCTTTCCCTCGTTCAGTGCGTCCTTCACTTCTTTTTCTACTGTCGCGGGGGATTCAAGATGACGACAGGCGAGTCAGACAAATGAAAAGTTGTGTGAGGAGTCAGCGTTTGGCCTTTTACTCAGGTGGGCTAAGGTCCATTCTTGTTATATTGGTTCTCCCTCTTGATTCATTCACACATTACCTGTTATATAATTAGATTAGATCAATATCATATATATCTCTATTAAATATAGCCCAATAATCCACTTTATATAGATTACCCTCGAGGAGGGTTTTACCTTTCGCGTAGCTGTTTTTAGGTTTAAAATCTGAAAGTTTTTCATATTATATAAATAATGTGTAAAATAATGAGTGAAGAGAAAAAAAAAAAGAGAAAAGAAAAGATGCAAATTGTCAAATCTTGGCCAGCCAACTACAAATTGACCTTTCATATAATTGTTTGAAATGATATATATGTGTGTGTGTATATATATATATATATGTATATTAATGGCCCCTATAATTAATATGAATGTCAGTAGCTGATAACTTTTAAACAGAAGCTTTCCCAAACACTACCATACTAGTACAACATGAAACTAGAAACTAGTTGTTTGATTGATTTCGAATTCTGAGTAAATGAATCCAAAAGGATCCAATGTTAGATCTATAGATCAGAGAGAGGTTGTGTTTGAGTTATATTTTCATGACATGATAATCCAGAAATATATATATATATACACATATATATATATATATATATTAAGAATTCTATACATTTTCACAGAGCTATGTCCATGTACTCTAGTCGCTATGAGAGTACTAAAAAACTTGAAAATTTCATTAAAATACATAAATAAGCATCTAACGGATCTTATGAAAAGGTCACTATAGTTGGTAGTTTTTATTTTTTATTTTTCTTCGTTTTCATTTAAGTATCAGCTTAATTTGAATCTCAGGACCACTGATCTCATGAATGAAGGTGTATGTCCCAACAATACTCCCACACTTATATTAATCGTGGGTTGGTTGTGAAATTGTGATAATCAAACGCCTTAACTCAAAATAATAAAAATAAATAATAATAAAAAAACATTATGAACACATTAAGTGGTATGAAAATTTACCAATACAACTGGAAATATTATTTATAAGTTCGAGATAGATGAGGTTTTTTAATATATATATATATATACATATATAACAGGGTATGTACTAAGCAAACATTTCATTGGATTCGGATCTACATAAATGTCTCCATTGACCTAAAGTCACGTCTTTGACCCCAAGCTCTTGAAAAGAACATGAAATTATTGGCATATTTCTCTGTTCCCAAGCGCCCTAATTTCATGCTGATTGACCTAAAAGCATCTTTGGAGAGGGACACCAAACCCTTTGCCTAGATTTTAGTTCTTTCTCAATTCCCACCACAAAAGTATTAACGGCATTGTCTCCTCCTTCCCCTTTAATAAACTAATATACATACATAAATATATATATATACACATACACATGTATAAAAACAAATACATAAAATCATATATTTGTATATATTATTATATTATTGATCTAAAATAGTAATCTAGTCGACCACAGCTTCCAACATACTGTGACAGTTTTGCTGTCACACAGTCCATACTTTACATCCTCTCTCATGCATTTAAAGAAAACCAATATACACTTAAAATCCCACATGTCACGACCCCACATGCACCAATTGCATTCTTTTCAAATCTTACCGTGATCTCTGTGCGGCATTTTATCAAACAGGTGGTAGATTTTAAAAAACAAAAATTCATGCACTTTTTTTTTTTTTTTCCTTCTTCATCTTTTGTCCTCAAAGGGAGGGGGAGGGGGGGCGGGGGAATTCAACTCTCTCTCTTGCCCTCTTTCTGTATAAATAAAAGAATGATAACTTACATATTATGTAGATTGATTTTCAAAATTTAATATTTAATTGGTGTCACTGACATTTTTCTTAAAGAATTAAATGGCTACACTTTTTTTTTTTCTCTCTCTCTTTTTCCTTAGAGGAAAAAAAGTTTTTAAAAAAATCATCTCTCTCTCTTGCCCTCTTTCTACAGAAATATAATAAACATAAGAAAATGATGAATGTGGAAGAGTAGTTGAAAAGTGGGAAAAGGTGAGGGCCCTTTTTGGTTGTAGCTTTTAATTGGCGCCTAAACCCAAGTAGGCCTTGATTGAGCAAAGAAAGATTCCTTGCAAACTAGGCAACGTAGAAAATAAAACCAAAACCAAAAGCTTTGGTGCGTGTCCTATATATATATATATCTCCTATGTAATGCAAGTTTTATGTTTTCTTTGTTCTCACGTTTGAATTTGTTCAAGATTCAAAGTGAAACAAACATACCACGACACCTAGTTTTACGCTTTTTTTTTTTTTTTTTTTTTTTTCCGGTTTATGTAGTATTTTATAAACATATGTAATGTGAGCAGGTGTTGTGTTGTAGATATATAGTTTATTCATAAATTTATGGCAAATCCCTTTTTTTTTTTTTTTAATTTGATTTTGGTTGATTCTCAATGTACTGGTTTGTTATTATATGTTCCTCTGATTTACTTTGTTTGGTACGTAATTATTTGGTCTTTTAGTCATATATATGTTCCTCTGATTTACTTTGTTTGGTAATTATTTGGTCTTTTAGTCATATAGATTCTTGAATCTAGATCAAACATCGCATGAGAGCTCTAGTCAATATTACTTTCAAAACTTAAAAATCATATACATATATTGGTGTTGTGAAAAACTGCCATGCGTGTTTTTTTTTTTTATTATTTTTTTGTTGCGAAATTGGCATTTTATTGGTAAGGATATCAACTCCAATCTTAACTTTAGAGTACTAACTCATATGACGTGAGTTGTCATCTTTTCATTGATAGATACAATTAAATGTGGCAATCTTTTAAACACCTACCAATAAAAAAATAACAATTCATATGTCATATAGATTGATACTCAAAAATTAGGATTAGAATTAGTGTAGTCCTAGCATTTTTTTTCTTTTCAAAGAAGTGTTCCATGGTATGATGATTACTAAGGGCATGTTTATCAAATTGTAACAGAATGTAAATGAAAAGATAATGAGTTCGGAAAAAAAAAAAAAAAGAAGAGGGTAATAAAATAGAAATTATCGATACTCTTTTTAAGATTTCTACCTTCTTATGAAAAAAAAAAAAAACTTAGGAAATAATACAATTCCCTTTTTATTATGTGTTTACTTGAATAGAATAATCACAAAGATGGTTATTCTTATGTTTGGCTTACCAAAAGGATCCATAAGAATGATTGTTGATCTTACGGAAATGGTCCTTACATAACTAACTTATGGACTTAATGAGGGTAAATAAGAAAACTCGACTTCTTTCTCTTTAATCAAGATCAACAGCGACATCAGAGAATATAAGGATTGATATTTTGTTCTCTTGTTTCTCATATTACCAAACTCCTTTAATTTTGTAAGTAAACATATCATAAAATGGGAAGGAAAAAACTTCCTTCTTTCCCCCCCCCCCCCCCCCCCCCTCATTTTCTTTCATATGAAGCAAAGTCACCTTAAAAACTCTGTAGATCAAGGACAAAGTACATGCCTAGTAAAATCAAATGCAGCGAGATCTACTGCTATTTAATTACTCTCTAATTTTCAAAATTTCCTTTAAAAAAATTATCAGGAAGACCAATTCTATTCCTGACAACTAACGTCGATTACTATTAGCTTTTTAGTTTTAATGGAATCATCATGTTAGGCGTAATACCGTTGCACCTTATTGATCAATAATCTATATATTATGGGCAAAAAAAAAAAAAAAAAAGTCATGTAGAGTGCATTTGGTTGGAGAGAAAAGAGGAAGGAGAGGGGTAGAAGGATTATTGAAAGGTTTTTTTTTTTTTTTTTTTTTTTTTGATATTTAAGGTTGTTTGGTAGGAAAGAAAAATAAGAAGAAAGTGATTAGAAAAATGATATTATACCAAATATCATTAGAGAAATGACCTCTCTTTTTTTTATTTTCCTCACCTAGGCGATCTACTGCTCACTCCTTCCAATTTTCTCTCCTTTCGTACCAAACATACCCTTTTAATGCTCAATACTACTAATTATGACAATCCATGGATTTATTGATCTTTTCAAAATAATTTAATACATTAGTTTTTATGTAGGTATACACTCCATCTTTCTTTTTTGGTAAAATTATATATGTTTATAAAATACTAGGATGTAGGTGAAAATGTCAAACAAATCATGTGATCAAGTCTGAAGAGGTGAAAGTGGCAAATATTGAGCTTAGACTTGGGGACCATTCCCTTTTCAAAGGGATTTAAAACACAGGCTGGCTTTATTACTAATTTTGGGCTTTTGTACTAGTGTACATAACTGAGATTATTAAAGGTGCCCACCCAAAATTTTCAGATTCAGCCCAAGTCCATGAAAAGTTTTCCCAACAACAAAGGGTGAGTTGGATATATAGCATAATCTTACTAATAGCAAAGTTTAAATGTTATAAAAAAAATTTTAAATACTTTTAGATAACAAAAAATCATTATAATAATTACTACGTAGTTTTGCAGTATAAAAAGTGAAAATCATTATCATAATTATAGTGTAATTTTGCGATTTCTAAAAAATATTTCAAAAAAAATTGCTACGTTCCAATTCCACCTATATGTATAAATATATGCTACGTGATATAATTTATCAAACAAGAATACTGCAATAACAAACATTCTTACCGAGGCATCTTGTTTGGTTATTATCATCGGTACCATATATTATTATTATCACTTTTATTGAAGTGAAAAATATTATTAATTGATAAGTTTAGTAAAAGATCTGCAAAAAGAAAATATATATTGACATGATTTCAGTGTGAACAATGTGTTATGCAATGTAAGTATATCGATACAATTTATTCTACAATTAACTTCAGATCAAACCTTACGTATTTTTTATTTTAAATAACTTCGAATCAAACTTTATCCCCCTTTTTTTTTTCCTCCCTTTTTCACCATTTGCTAAAGGTTGCAAAAATAGGGTGGAATTCCTTTTCTTTTACTTTCCTCCTACCAGAAATGAAAGAAAAAAGAAAAAAGAAAAAAGAAAAAGAAAACTAAACCGTGCTAATTTCTGTTCGTATTTTTGCCTAAAAAGGCACAATTTTCGCTTTTCTTAATTGCTATTTACCCTACATTTTCTGTTGTTTAATTGCATTATCAACCATTTGTTAACCTTTGTTAGTTTTGTTTTGTTTTGTTTTTTTGTTTTTTTGTTTTTTTTTATTATCACACAGGCAGAACGTGGACTTTTAAGAGCAAGTATTGGAGTTTTACCAAAATATTTCACTGTTAGAACTGTCCCACTGCAGGAATAACTGCAATCTTTACCAAACTATATTAATTTATTTCCTACTTTACTGTATAATTGTAGACAATAAATTGGAGTCATCTACACGCCATATGTGTTTAAAAGATAGCTCACGTGGTAAATTCCATTGAAAGAGTAAAGCAAATTGTTGATATTGCAAAAGATTCAAAAGTATGGGGGCAATATGCAATTCTACAATGGGCACGTGGTAGAGCCACTCAAGAACAAGTTGGGGCAGCCGCCCTCACTCGAAAAAAAAAATTTTTTTTTTTTCCAAATAAGTTTTAATGCAAATCTATTTTTACTTCATTATGATTTTGTTTTCGCATGTACATCGCTACTGAACTTTACATCTTATGTTTTGATTTGTATATTAAAAAAAAAAAAAAGAATTATTCTATAACCCCACTACAGTAGAAGATTGACTCCATTACTGACCATAGTTGAGAGGATAAAGTGCAATCTTTACCGGACCTTTTATTTTTGGACAAAAAACACAGTAGCTACACTACTTTCTCTGATTAATTAAATTAATAGCTAAGCAAGAATGTAGAACAAAGTTTTTCGGTTACTCATAAAATTTTAGTTAAGAAAAATAAACTGTGATCATGTACTTTTTTTCTAGTGATATCGGAAATAATCCTTAAGATAATAATCAAATATTAAACGTAGATTATAATAAACAAAATTTGGTGTTTTGAAAAACTTGATGATCCAAGGTTGTTTTCTTTTTTAATCTTTCCCCAAATACGAACTTTTTAAATTAGCGAAATACAAATGTGACATACTTTTTTAATTAGCAAAATGACAGGGGTAAATGGATTACACGGAATGATCATGTATAGCTCCCTTAAAATATACTATTCATTGTCCATCAAAAAAATAATAATTATACTCCTTGTGAACTACTTTCAGGAACAAAGACTTCGAAGTACTTTGAGGAGAAAAATCTATAAGTTGCACTTAAAGCAAGAAGATATAAATGGCTCTCTCTCTCTTATTTATTTATTTATTTATTTTTTTGAATTCTAGATATCTAGAAGAAAATGGTGTGAATACTTACATTCTAAAACTCAATACCACGTTATACACGAGAGAGAAAAAGCAGCAAATTTTGACTCTAGGCTCTAGCTTCTAGTCTCAACTTTCAATCAGGGGAGAAATACAATTACTTTATGTCCCTACCATTTTTTTTTAAAGCAAAAAATGCATTAACATTAATAAAGAATTACAAACGGAATAATATAATGCAAAGATTCTATAATTGTGTCATTATAACCCTCAATTATCAGTACAAACAACTGACACACAATAGAAACGACATAAGTTTGAGACGCGAAAACAGGAAAATACCTCGACACGCCAGAAACGAGCATGTACCAACCTCTACTTAACAAAGCCCCAATCAACGATGGAGACTGCCGAATAATTGGGAGCCACGACATCAGATCGCTGAGATCACCAAACATCCTGCATAGCAATAAGTCTAGCATGACCAACAAATCGCCAAGATCTAAATCTGGCGAACAAACCATGAGCTCGAACGATGGGAAGACCGTCGTTATTATTAAGGACTGAATACAAACACACCAAAACAACAACAAAAACTAGATCTGCGTATGATACGCAGTTATTACATCTACACACAAACGTACCAAAACAAAATGGAAATCTAAAGCCGCAGGCAAGAAGATGACTATCACAGCCAAAGTAGATAGCTTGAAAGTGCCGTCAAAGTCACGACCCTTCCCCTCCTCCATTTTGCCGAAACATAGGCCTCTCAGCCTCGCAGTCACCTCCACACCTTGTAACCTCCCCGATATGGTCAGGTCTTCATCTTTAGGGCCGCAAAACCGACGGCAAGCAAGGCGCCACTACCTGTTCCCGGCAATCCGAGAGGCACACCCTCTGAAAACACTAAACACCCCACGAAGAGAGAGAGAGAGAGATGTCCCTACCATATTTAACAGTCCACATGAGGCATTTATATGATAAGATACCTATCTATTTATAATACATGTTTCTTATTAATAAATTTAATCAAAAGCACATCGAAACATGTAATATTAATGAAACCATATACAAATCTAACAGACTTCACTAAGTTACCAAAAAGCACAATTAATTTAGCAAAATGAATAAGTAATTAAACAAACTAATAAATATGTAAAGTTTCTAATGTGTAAGAAGGATTCTTGTTCATACTTTCTTTAGTCTCTATGTTTTCAAGAAACTACTGACTTGGAGAACGGAATCTTAAGGATTGTCCAGTACTATGTGATTTGTGAATTTAACATTTCTTAAGAAATAAGATTAGTGTCAAAAATTAATGAGAAAAAAAAAGAGTACTAAATAAAAATTAAGGATACAGCAAATAATAGCATCAATCACGCAAGCCATTTCCAGAATACGGAAAAAGAAAAACATACAAAGTCGATCACTTTTTTTTTTTTTTTTTTTAATAGGAAAGTCCTTTTAAATGTAAAATTTTGAACCAAAGTTCTTATAGAAAAGAGTTCTTTGGAAAATTAATACTCGTGTGAAATAGTGAAAAGAAATTCCAAATAGTACGTTTTACAAATGCAGCAAACCACTCTAACAATTTTCAGAATAAAAAAATCACTCTAACAATTTCTAAGCAATCAATTCCTTTATATTGCTTGTTTCAGTATATGTGTCGTTTAGAATAGGAATAGGTACACTATTTTCTCTATATATACTTAAATGTAATATATATGTTATAGAAATCTTTATAGGTAATAAAAGTTTATAAAATTAAAGTGGCTGGAAGTATTAGACTAATGGTAATTTTATATCTACCTACTGGTAATTTTAGATTAATGATAATTTTTTATCTGATTTCCTATCAACGTGTAAAGTTTATATCCCCAAATCCAATTTAAAAAGTAAAATTTTACGAGCTTCAATTCATAGGGTTAATTTATATGCATATATAAAGACACACACAACACTAACAAACAAGTATTTTATGAATGACACATATTGATTTTTTTTTTTTTTTGTCACTGACAAGTCAATTATTTAAATAATTATTGTAGTTATCATAGATAATTATAAAAATGCACTATCATAATTGTGGGTAATTATTTAACTTAATAAAATAATATGATGTGGCTCTTGAGTAGAAGAAAATAATAATAAAAAAGTTATTAAGGTTATTAAAGTTTGGTGTTAATCGGGTATAGACATGTAGAACGAGCTTGTGACCTGATTGGCACAATGTAGACATGATATTGTTTTGAACCTTTCAGTAGTGTTTTTTTGCCATTGCATAGAGCACGATGCTTTGTTAGATAATTTCCCCACACAATAGTGTAATGGATCTGTTTTTAACACCCCTATACATTCTGAGTCAATCGAGTGAGTCTAGATGTGAGAATCTTCTAACTCATGCAAGTTGGAGTGTTTAGAATTTTTTTTCCCATTTGTTTGAAAGTGTAACATCACTTGTATATAGTGATAGACGGAAAGGACGAAAACTATATACAAGAAAATTTTGGGTGATTAAGAGATTGGTGAGATTTTTTTCTTTTAAGGATGAATTTTGGGGACATAAACTCAAAATTAAATAGGAGAACCTTGGCCTCTCCCTGAATGCTACCTCCAATCACCCAAACCCTAACCACCGCACAATACTTCCAAGTATTACTTTTTTTTTTTTTTTTTTTTGAACTTATGGGTATGAGATTCGAGCTTTACACCTTTAGGTAGGGTAATATTTGATATTATTGCTAGGCAATGCCTGCAACCACATACTTTGAGTATTTATTTTCTTTTTTTGGTGGAAAAGGATTCAACATGCTTCGAGTATTATGAGTTCAAATAGGAGTTGTTTCAATTTGATGTCAGTCATCGGATTATGTAATGTAATCTCATTACTCGTTAGCCCTGTTTAAGTTGTTAAGTGTTATGTCTACATGAAGATGAAGAAATCTAAGATCCCTCTGTAACCAAAATGGCATCCCAAAAACAATGGGTATTTAGCACTATGCCCTCTAAACTTGTCACTTTTTGATAACTTACCCCCTAAATTTCTAATTTTGACAATTTCTTGCTAAATTGTAGCAATGTACCCCCTACCAATTAATTTTCTATTAAATTGATTATAAAAACCCCATATATGCCTTATGTGAAGACCCAAAAAAATTCATTTTCAATTAAAAATTTTCAGATAAAATACAAACCCTAATGCAAATCTTCTAATTTTAGATATTTAATTTAAAGTAAAATTAACTTAAAGGGATATATTGCAACAATTTAACAAGTTCAGGAAGTGGATTGTCAAAATTAAAAGTTTGAAAAAGAAGCTACTAAATAGTATTAAGTTTGGAGAGTATTAGTGCTAATTACCCCAAAAACAATCGACGTTTTACATGTAAGTGAGTTAAAAAAAAATTAAAAATCAAACAGCCTTTTCCTTTTTATTTTTAAAATCAAACATAAAATCAATGTGATTTTTTTTTTTTTTTGAAAATCAAATCAATGTGATTTGAAAGATATACTAAATGACCAGTTTTATTTATACGTATGACAGGTGACAATTATTCTCTTGCCCTTGAACACGTTTTGATTATAAATACGAGAATGAACTATACTCTAATTACTGTTTAAGACCAACATTCCTTCAAAATCAAGTGAAAGACGTAAATATTACTCCTAATAATGTGTTATTTTAAACTACATATAATATCAACAGAGGAGATATATACCTAAACAAATAATTCTGCTTTCCAATATTTCCAAGAGCCTAGAGAAAAAGCCTGCGCAACCTATTTGTAACCATTAATTTTAAGTTATGGTTTCACGTGTGGAATTAACGAGCACCTTAGAATACAAACCAGCAGTTTGTTGCCACGTCATGATAGAAATCGTAATGAATTGTAACATTTCCAACACAAAGGACAGGCAAGTGGACCTAGTATTGTTGACTATATATATATATATATATATATATATGCTGGTGGGACGAGTTTATTGGTCCCCTATGAACACTTTAATCCCTAAGGAATAATCCTTTGCAGCTATGTTTCCATGTGGCGTTTGACAAAGCATGGAAAATGGTGCAGCATTGTGCAACTTCTTTCTTCCAAAGAAAAAATGTTAGTTATCAACTTATCATAATGATGATTATCGTCAATATTAGGGCATGTTTATGATACCATTTACAAATGTAATTTTATTATTTGGATTTTAAATTTCTAATTTTATATCAAACTTTCTCTATCTTCTTTTAAAAAAAAAACATAAATTTTAAAAGTTCGTAACTTTTTTATTTCAAATCGGAATGGATGATTTTTATGTCAAAATACTCATAATGATAAGACGAACAAAATAAGATTCAAATTACATTTTTTTTTCCAAACACATTTTAAATTTTTACACTATTTTTTATATCACATAATTTTTTTAAAATTTTTTCCCATAAATATATATTTTTAATTTAATTTTTAAAATATCATCTCCAGATATTACCCAAACGGGTTTTAATTTTTTAATCGGTTAAGATTAACATATAAGACTGTTTAGAGTCTTATATCATAATTGACGAGTTCCGTACTTAGACACGTGACTGTAACTAATTGAAAAGTACTGTTATAATCACCTTGAGTGATATATAGGTCGTTTAATACCTTTTTTTTTATATATATATATATACTTTTAACAAGTAAAAAAGGAAAAGTAAAAGTTATAACTTTTGAATGGTTATATTTTTAAATTGTTTTATAAATTAGAATGATTTTTAAACGTTTTAATAAGTAAATAAAAATATTAGAATAAAGTTTAAAATATCTTTTTTAAAATTCTGGTACATTTTTTTTTTAAACAGCATTGGACATATAAGTTTTAAAGGTCGGACAAATAATCTAAACTCTTTAAAAATAGTTTTTAGACTCAATAAGGTTTTATTTGGCAAAATTTTTGTTTTTAATTAGTGGAAGTAAAGAAATAAAAACTGTAATTTTTCAGTAAGTATTTGAGTATCATATTTTAAAAAGAATTTTTGAAGTTAAAATAATTTTAAAGTTTTTTAATAAATAATCAAAAAGTTAAAATGAAGTTTATAATACCTAATTTAAATTTTAATAGAGTTTTTTTTTTTTTTTTTCTGGAAATCTTATTTTCTGGATTTGACAAGAAGATTTTTTAGAGACTGAAAATTCTTCTAATAAATTAATTAAATACTTCCAAAAACAGTTATTAGATTCAGAAAACCAAAAATAGCTTCTAAAAAATTATGCGAAACAGACCTTAAGTCATTCCAAATAAGCCCATGGTTTTGCGCGTTTTCTAATAGTATCAAGACTCGACATAAAAAATTAACAAAAATAAAAGCAGCTTTAGAAAAAATGTCAAAAGAGAAAAAACAGCTTTAAGGCAAATGTTTAAGATTTCGCGCACGTCGAGCCAAATCAAGAACAATCATTTTCTATAATAGTAAAGATTCCCTATCTTTACAGCTTTGGATTTTAGCTAGGAGTATAGTTGATGTTGAACCTAAAACTTAGAACGGTGGGGCCTAAAAATGGTGTGATGTTAAACCAACTTAAAACGACACCATTTTGGCCCGTTTGGGGTATTTAAATATGGTATTTTAAAAGTTAGGTTAAAAATATATATTTAGAAAGAAAATTTTCAAAAAATTTATGTGATAGAGAAAATAATGTAAAAATTTAAAATGTGTTAGGAAAAAAAAAATATAATAGATCTTATCTTATTCGTCTCATAATTACGAGTATTTTGACATAAAAATCATCTCATTTCGATTTAAACTGAGAAATGTATGAACTTTTAAAATTTAAATTTTTGGAAAGTAAAAGAGAGAAAAAATTTGATGTAGAATTAAAATTTTGAAACCTAAACGATCAAATAAAATCTTTAGATGATATCCAAAACAGTTAGGCCTTGTTTGGCCATGAGTTTAGTTTAAACTAAACTGTACTTTTTTCATCATGTTTTTTGTCTTTTTCCCTAAAAAGTTGTTTGTCTTTTCTGAAAATTCAAAAAATTTCAAAAAAATTTACTATTTAAACTTACAAATCTCAACTTAAACTTACACCCCAAACACCTCCTTAATGTTAATGTGTGAAAATGAAAACATAATTTGGCGGTAAAACTGAGATAATCATCACACAAAAAGCACCATAATGAATCTCAGAATAGCTGACGACAAGGACCCCAGCAGCCATTAAGAAGGGCGATAAAAGATAAATGAATTGCAAATTAGTTTAATAATTAAGGAATTGACTGAAGGACAAGACCACAAAACAAATAAATATATCATTTAGTCATTTGGTGAAAATGAAGTTCATACCAAACAAAACAAGTCATCAAAACTATTTTCGTTTCCGTTTGGATATTTGTTATAAACCCACTTTTCAGACTAACAAATCAAATTTTTACGAAGGAAAATACTGTAAATAATAATTATAAAAAAAAAAGGTACGAACAATGAGTCTAAAACGGAGATCCAAACGGGGGGATAGGCTCCACGAGAGAGCATCAAACAGTATGTGTAACGTGTTTGATGTTTCTGAAATTCTCGAGTACAAAACTACAAATCTGACATCTTAAAACCAGCAAGAAGGCCCACACACACACACACACACACACAGAGATGCTCCGACTACTTCTTTCAATTATATATGATTTACTAAACCCAAAAGTCTAGCATTTCATCGTTCAGTTCACACTCTATACCTTGCAAATAAAATCCCACTTTAGTGGCATACAAAGGGAATCAAAGAGACAGAAAAAACACAAACACAGGAAAGAGCAGTTCACGCCAGCAGCATCAGCAACAGCCAACGTCCTCGGCCATGAACTCGATGACTTGTGCTCGGAAGAACAAAAAGCGATTCAGCAACGAACAAGTCAAGTCGCTGGAGATCATCTTTCAAACAGATTCAAGGCCGGAGTCGAAGACCAAGCAGGAGCTTGCGGTGGAACTCGGGCTGCAGCCTCGCCAAGTCGCCATATGGTTCCAGAACAGGAGGGCTCGGTCCAGGACCAAGCATGTTGAGAGAGAATACAGCATGCTGAAGACTAGTTACGACACCTTGGCCTCTAAATTTGAGTCTCTTAAAAATGAGAATCAAGAACTGAACATCCAGGTATATATTTTCTCTTTTGTTCCTCGAGTATCCCGGCTATTGGCAAATTTCAGAAGCAGTTCTAACAAGAAAAGAAAAACGACTTTCTGTCTAACCTTTTTTTTTTTTTTTTTTTTAAATCAGTTGCAGGAAGTGAAGACTCTGCTGGGAATACATCATGAAAGAGACAAATCTGGTTCGGAAAAAACTGCCAAAGCTGAAGGTGGAGACGGGGCGTTTGAATCAAAGGGTGCGGCGAGCCATCCATCAGAAGGTTGCAAAAACGAAGTATCGAAAGAAGAAGAAGCTTTAGAATTGGCAGAGAGTAGAGATGGTTCTTTGTCATCATCAGTGGACTGGAGCAGTTTCGAGTCGAGCTGTTATGTCGATGAGACAAGTTGTTCACAGTGGTGGGAATTCTTGTCTTGAGCATTGACTCAACCGAGCCAAGTGACCAACAAAAAAGAGACGACAGTTTCCTCTGAAAGTGCAAAATCATGTTCACGACTTTCTCGAGAGCGAAGATTGCAAACGAAGGAGCAGTCGGAAGACCACTTCTGTGCAAGAAGTTTCAACCTCCTCTCTCAAAGAACACAGCCAGTGAATATTTTTCAAATTCAACCTCCCATGAGGCCTGAGAGAGTGCTGTAACGATGAAATAAAATAGTCCTAATTATGACTTCTTATCTTATGCTTAAATTTGTATAACCACACTAGGCACTACACTGCACAGAATTTCAAATTATAACTAGATTTTTAGGAAAATTAGAAGGATCAAGTGAGATCCCACAAGTTTAGGAAGAATTGAATTTAAAGGGGCAAAAAAATAAATAAAAAATAAAAAATAAAAAAGGACACCGAACCAGGCATGAGGTAACTACAAAATTTCTACCATATCAATTATTGAAAATCCACAATGAAATTCAAAAGTTACCCTTAACCAGGTTTCCTTTCTGGGTTTTGAGTTTGACTGCTGCTAAGGCTTTTAATGAGCATCAGGACTCTCCAAAACCAAAACATACTCACAACTTCAAGTCAACTCGCCATTGGCGCCTACTCTGTCCGCAACGACACAATAAAATTTCGGCTAAAAATTCAACATTGCATGAACATAACAGATTAGAGATTCCAGTTTGCTTCCAACGATCAGAAGGGTGCAGAACTTTTACCCTCAAAATCTTTACACATCTTTCAACGATTTAAGAAATACCCAAGTGTGGACTCCTGAAAACTAAACTTTTATGCTCACTACCTTTCCTTTCTGATTGATTCGGTTATTTTGGAAGCCTAGGTAAGGGGAAATTACCAAAAAAGGTAAATTTTACTAAATAAAAATGTGAAAGTAAAGCATTGAAAGCCTTTACAAAATTCTATTATTTCCGATGAGCTTCTGTCATTTTTTGTATCATAAGAAGATAAACAAAGTCATTACATTCTCATTCGTTTTCTCGCCATGTACTGAAGGAGTTAAGTTAAGCAACCGAAAATGCTATGATACATGAATTTTTGCATCTGGACTCGTTTAAACAACCTCTAGGATTACGTACATGGAAAGCGGAATGTCGAGAACCTCATACATCCATAGACACATACAATTAAAGCTCGGGTTTAACCTTCACATCTCCATTTGGCATCATGCTTTGTGCTTGTGCTTGCCGTTTCAATTCCTGTATGTAGAGATGTTAAACAATAAGCAAAAAATAAACAGAACACATAAAGAGACAGACAGTGGCTTGATCACAAACTGCAACAAAAAGGATGAGTGTAACTTTGACGAAACGACGAAACTTTGAATTGAAATACACGTATGAAAATGAACTACTGCTTCAAAAAGATATTAGTGGGTCAAGATTATATAACTTACAGCTGCAGAAGTAGCTCGTATCTCCCTATAAGATTCAACTTCATCAGGAAATGTTTGCTCAAGTTCCTCTAGAAGATGCTTCCGTAGACCCTAGACAAACAATAGCAAATTTTACAAATAACAAACTTGGAAAAAAAATTATAGAAACCAAACAAATACTTAAATGCATAAAATCAGTTGAAAAGAGGTCACCTTGAAGGCATCGGTCTTGCCTTTGGTGATCTGGTTTTTGGCAATGCAGCTGTTTATCACATCCCTTGTAAACTCATCGGGATTCTTCCCATCATCAATTAGGCTTAAAAAAATAACAAAAAAATAAATCAAATATCGAGTAAGAAATATGAAAGGGCTAATAAAATTCTCAGAAAAACTACACCAATGAACTTACTTGAGAACCTCCATAGGAACTTGAATATTGCATTTCTCCGACAATTTAACCATGTTGTCGAGCTCCAAAACAAGAGAATTGCTGCAATTTTATTCACACACAAAATACCATCTTAACATATGAACACCGAACAAAGTCCAGAATTTTTAAACCAAGAAAAGTAAACTAGAGCCAAGGGGGCTTTGGAAATACAGGCGTTGGAGAAGGGGCAGCTGAGAGGAGGCATTGAAGGAAGAGACAGTGAGGTAGAGTTGGTGAAGAAGGCCTAAAGTTTTCTGTATAGAGTTGATGACTTGGTTTAGGTTCTGCTTTGGATCGTCCACAACTGAGGCTGTAGTTGCATTGTCATTAGCCTGAGGAGCCATCATTCCATTTCCGCTACTCCCACCAGTCACCGTTGCTGTACTCTGCGATGAATCCATCTAAACACCCACTTCACACCTCGAACAGAAACACGTATCTGCATATCTCATAAAAACAAAACACCATTAATATAACTCGTCTATAAAAGCATAAATCTGCCACGAACCCATTACAAAAAATTCAAAAAAAAAAAAAAAGATAGGTAGTAGGCTCAATCGAGGAACCGTTGGACCCGTTTGGTTCATGATTCCGTTTTATGTGTTTTGGAACTATTAAAACTGAAATTGAAATTTGGAATCAGTGATTGAAAATTGTGTTAGGAAAACATGCTTGGTTACAACTGAATAAAGTTTCGTATCTCCATTCCCTGTCCATATCATGACCAAAAGTTTCAAATACAAAAAGAAAAACCAGTCAAATTATGAAGAAATTGAGCAAAAATTGGGGATTAGGGCTCACACAAATTTCAGAACTAAATTCTGTCACCTTCTATGATAGTGTGAGCGAGCAAAGACGGACACCCTGAAGAGCTAGCCCTTGACTTCGCGAGCGAGAGAGAGAGAGAGAGAGAGGGGGGGGAAAGATGTGAGAGAGGGCATAGAGAGAAGAAATACTGATAAGGAAGATCCTAAATTGAATAAGGGGTTGGACAAAAAAACGTGTTTTAGAAAATTATTTTCTGAACTTGGGCTACTAAACATATTTCTCTTGGGGTACCAAACGGCCCTTGACCTCAGTTAATAGGATTCTGAGGAATCGAAATCTCACACAGACATCAAAATGTCAAGTAATTCATCCACTCGTTAATAGAGAGATTTTTTTTTTTAATTAAAAAAAAATGAGAAGAATGTTTGTCTCAACCATTTTGTCAAATGAGACGTAATCCATCTAGAGACCCTATCTACATGTGTCTGGGTTATCCAAATGCTCCATTTGGATTGTCCATTCTGAAATTTCACCCAAATTCCAAAACCCCATGCCAGAAAGCTAGTCCCATTCCAATTTTTGAGATTGACAAATGAAAATTTTCAACCAACTATCCAAATATAAATTCAAATGTTTCTGTTCAAATGTTCTTTTCTAAATGTTAACATTCAAACATCTACTCAAATGATAATCCAAATGTTCCCGTCCCAAATATTTCCATCCAAATATGAAAATCTAGATGGTTCCCCCAACCCCAAGCATAATCCCACTTAAAAACCCACTTCAAGCATCACAAACAATGCCGAAAATCTTGACATAATTCCCTGACTCCTACAACTAATATTGACTATGTCAAATAAATAATAAAATCTAAAAATCGAGCTGTAACAAAACTCAAATGGGTTTTTCCTATCTAACCGTCTGTTTCAATTCCAACAAACTTGGCAAACACTAGTAGTCCTTAATGTCGGAAACAAGGAGAATATTTATTAAGAAGCAAATTTGTAACTTTAAATTTCAACCAAAAAAAAAAAATGGTTACTTTCGAAGATTGAATTTCAAAGGAGCCAATTTTATGCGTAGAAAACTCGAAAATTGTTTCCTTTGAATTGGAATTTGAACAACATAATGAAGAGTAATTAAAAAAAAAAAAAAAACCAAGAAATCTTACTGGCAAACGGGGTTTAGGAGATCCAAAGTCCGAAGGAAGTTAATCTCTGCCTCGCTTTTGAAAATTGATTGAAATCTTTATTTAAAGAGATAAACCCAAATGAAAAGAAACCGCCAAGTCTCTGAGGATTTCAGATTTCCCAGACTCAACTCTTGATTTTCAGAACCTCGACCTCGCGAAAATTCGCTCCCTTGTACTCTTTGCGGATTTTGTTCCTCTTCATTTTCATCTGTAACCAGTGGGCCTAGTGGGCCATTTTAGAGGAATGCGCAAGGCCTAGTTGCCTATTGGACTTCTTATTGCTCCTCTTCTTCTTCTTCTTCTCCTTCTTCTTCTTTTTTTAATAGAGATTTTATTGAGAAAATTGTGGAAACAGAAATATTAGAGTCCTTTTGATTGGTCCACTGATCTGTTTGAGCTATAGAATTGGAGTTATTTTCATTGGAGCTGAGTTGAGTTTTAGAATTGTGTGTTTGGTTGAAAATGAACTGCTTGAAGTTAAAGAATATAAAAATTTAGGATTTGTTCGGAAAAAAAAAAATATGGATTTTGTTTCGTTTCTCTCAAAATTCGATGCAATTTACAAAAAAAAAAAAAAAAGACATCTTATTTCAACTTAAAATAATAAAGTTATGAACTTTCAAAATTTGAATTTTTAAGTTAGAGTTGCAGACATTAATAGTGAAACTGAGTTTCATTTTGAAGAAAAAGATAAAAGACAATTGGAGTTGATGGATTCGAACGAACCAACCAAACACCCTTTTTATATTTTTTATTTTGTTTTATTTTTTATTTAGATTTTTGACCCTCTCTACTTATTTTATTGAAAGTCAAAAAGGTTGAAGCTATTATTTGGAGTAATAATTGAAAGATGTCTTTATTAACAGGCAATCCTATATATCACCTGAGATTATTAATCTTTTTTTTTATTTGAGAAAAATTATATTACATGGCACATTTATAAGTTGAAATACAACAGTTTATTTAAATATTTTACGAATGAAATCTTTTATATTTTCTATTACAAATAACTATTAGAATGATGTGAAGTTTTGCTATTTTTGAGATATTCTTAATATTTTTAATTCAAAAATTTGATAAAAAAAATCAAGTATGGTCAAAATATAACATTTTTGATTCAAAAATTTGTAAGGATAAAGCGTTAGCTAGGACATAGTTTTGATTTTAACTTTTAGAACTAAAAAAAAAAAAAAGTGTCATGTAAATACAGAAAACATGAATAAACTATGAATTTTAAAATATTGTGAAAATAATTTTGCATGAAATATTGTCACACCAGTAGCTAATTAATGATGATCAACAATAATTCGATCGTACTATAAGGCTATTATTGTTGGTCTATGCAGCTCAGGCTTATAATTAAAGTGGAATGGACACTGAAATATAGGAATTTACCAATAAATAAACGAAATCTTAAAGGTGTTTCTGATTCGATTTCCGACCAATTTCACTGGAAAAGGGAACAATTTGTCTACCATAAGTCATGACAAAATAAATCGAATCTAAATCCTATAAGATGGCTTCCATATATAAAAGTGACTGCTCTTTCTTGACCTCATCTTTAAGTGCTCTTAATTATATTATCCTCTTTCTTTTCATGAGAATGACTTCCTTTGTTATCTATCTGATATTTAAGATCTATGAAAATTAATATTATTGTTCGCTCAAAATATTATTTTCAAAGATCTTACGAAAAGGAAATGACATGAACCAGAATCATACTGCGTGTCCAAGATATATATTTGGCAGATCATAAAGTACGGCCATATCTCTTAAAATGAGATGATCATGGTTTTTCATGGATATATATATATACATATATATATATGTATATTAAAAATCATATTTAAAATGGCACGAAAATCGTACATTTAAAACTTTATGAAAGCATGCATGTTTACGGACGCAAAAATAGTTCACATTTCTAGACACTAAAACGTTACAAAAATAGTATCCATATTTCGGACATGAACGTACTGAAAATTTGTAATTTTGAAAATTCAGTTTTAGGTAAATTTAAGTTATTATCCTTTGGATATATATAACTTTGAAGTATAGGAGAACCACAAATTATGGCTTCATTACGCGTCTTAAAAATGACAGCCTTTATATACACATAATTGATCTTTATGGTTTGGAAGGTGCTGGAATAGTAACCCCATAAGTGGATATATAAATATATATATATATATATCTATATATATAGTCCCCACTTAAACTTTAGTTGTAATTAATTTGTTTGAGACGTCAAAATGATATAATATTCTTCGAAAATAGACAGAGAGCAGTAAAGGAAAAGTCTGGGAAAATGGTATTGTATATAGTTATTGCATTGCTGATGATCATCTAAAGAAAACAAATTAAATATCTATAAGTAATACATATGAGGTGACTCTGGTTATAATTATGGACTCAAATCTGAAGGCGTTCTCTTGGTTTGCTCCTTTTTTATTATTATTATTATTATTTTGCCTTTTCTAGCTATATGCTCTAGGTTTGAAAGATCTTTTTCTTTTCTTTTTAATTAAATTTCTACTGATTTACATATAAATGGTTTTAACCGGTATAAATCTTCCATCATCCACATACATATCAGAATACAAATTCTGATTAAAAAAAAAGTATCAGAATCTTGGATGGTCCGACACACACACACATATATGAGAGAGATACTTATGAACCAAATTAGTAAATATTTCCTTTTGATCACTAATTGATTAGTTTGATAGACAATATATGTTGATTAAGGTAACTTTCAAGTAGCTAGTAAGTACAATTCAATGTAGTATTTGGTCTTGTTAGGTTATACTAACTCTAATATCAATTTCGAAGTACTATATATAGTGTGTATTAAGATAATTCCGTATCAGTTGTGGAAGGCACTAGGAAAGCTTAATACCACTCAATATTGATATCATAGACAAGTTAGCCAATAAGTCAATTTGGGAGAAAACGAGTTGATAGTTATCCTACTCAAGGTCTGATGTGTAATGAGATAGATTGTTGGGGTAATAACACCCAATACAATTACAATCATATGAGTTAGTACTCAAAAATCAAAGTTCAAATAGATATAAGAGCACAACCAAAAACGTCTATAATCCTCATTATTTCAGTAGTTTTTAAGCCACCATTTTTCTTTTCATTGTGAAGCAATATTATGTAATATATATATAATTACTTTTTTTTATTAAATTACGATATAATTACAAGTTCTTATTGTTAAACGGGGGACACAATTTTTTAATTTTTCTTATTAAATTGAGGTACAACTGAAATTTAAAAAAGAAAAAAAGCTTATATAATAATTAAAACTTCAAAATTTAAAGTGTGGGTATTTGCCCAACTCAAATACATACTTCACTGTAAATGGCGTGATTACAAATATAGTATAACGAGAACTTCACATATATGACAAAATTCGAATACTCTTACCCTTTATATTTAAAAGAAAAAAAAAAAAGTAAGTACGTGTGTGATCAGTGAGTGAGTTTTCCTACGTAAGGAAATACAGAATCATTGTACATTTTTTTTTTTTTGTTGGCCAAGGACAGAAGCAATGTATGTGGTGCTGAAACAAGGATTTGTTCGTTAGTCATGATGGCAATGAATCCAAGCCTGAAACAAGTCTGTATCCATTCCATGTCACGGAAAGCCTCCCTTTTTTTGTTAAGCGAATCTGCTTGTGCATGCCCTTCTCCTTTTTGTTCTTTTCTAAATTTGCTTCATTCCTTGGGATTTTCTTTTTTGGATGAGTTAGTAAATGTATTTGTTCATAATTACTTTGTCAAAAAGATTATGTTTTAATTATATATATTGTACATGATCTTATCTATAGTTGACACATCATGCCAACTCAGAAATTCTTTAGTTTATAGTTTTATTATTAAAAGTGATTGTGGTTATTTAGACCATGCACTATAATGGACTATGTGAATTGTAAATGGCACATATTAGGATGCATTATCGAGTATGGTTTGTGATCCAAATTTTTATTATGGATCTACTAATTTTGGGGTTATTTCTCATTTCCTACTTATTTGTCCATGTAATCTGGTTAATTACAAACTTAAAGTTTGTTTGGCTTTATTTTCTAGAAGTTAGTTTTCAACTTCCTAAGTCCAAAAATTATTAATGAAAGTTTATATATAGTTTTTAAGAAGAGCTTTTAGCCTTTTACAACAGTTTGCAGTCAAAATAAAAAATTACGACTTTTGATAAAATAAAATAAAAGTTTTTCTAAGAAGATATATTGAAACCAAGAATTTATAAGCTTTATTACTGATCTAATACTTTTCTCCTATTAAATACTTTGAAAAATGTGGTTCTAGAGACTAATAAAAAAAAGTTTAAGCTTTTTCTTTATTTCTTAAATAACTCTTCTTGTCGTCATAATAAAGCGAAATATTGGTAGGTAACTGTTATTGGATTTAGGTATCTCTCATTATTATTATTATTATTATTTTTTATAAATAGGTATCTGTCATAATTTACATATATATTATACATATTCGGTAAATATCGTAATTTACATATGTTCAGCTTCTCTCGTAATTAGAATTAATTGCTATCTTATGATGGCCTAAGACTATTTTCTCCAGTGATATATCGAGGATTTGAATGGGCTGGGATTTTGGAGAAAAATTGAAGGTATGATCTCGTCTTGTATTTAAAAAAAAAAATTGATATCTTAAAATTTTTGTTCACGATTAATCTAGAAGGTCAAGGATGAAGAAATAGAAAACCTGATAGTAAGCAAATTACGAATTGAGAAGGCTATAAAATTATTCATTAAATATACAACCATTTATAGAATGGTTCAGATATCAGTTTGGATAATGAGACGAAAGTTTGACTATGATATAACCAGAAAATAACTAACCAGAAAGATTCAATCTGTATCTAGTTTAGGTAGGCAATATTCATATTGCGTTTCATTTTCATCAATATGTAAACGACACAATTAATGATTAAAGTTTCATATCTCGAGATAGAGGGTGAAAGCGGTGCCATTTGAAACATTTTTTAATCCATACCGTCATTTCACGGTTTGAAAATTTTCAAACCAATCCATTAAAACTAGTGATTTGGTGTAGTTTGAAACTGATCAGTTTAGGTTTGGTATTGTTTGAAACCACGGTTTAGACTTTTTAAAAAACCTATTATAATTATCAATTATTGTGCCAATAAATCATAAAAATATATTTGAGGTTTTTGTCCATTAGATTTATTTTCAAATATTAAGCTTCAATAGAAACTTCAATATTAGGGAGCACGGATCCATATATAAAATCTATAAGTACGCATTAAAATTGCAGTACTAATGAAACTTCCATTCGATATCTTGTAAATCCCGGTTAAGTATAACAATTAGAATGGACCTTTCACAGAATAGTGAAGTAAAAATCATTCAAAGCCAAAAAACTACAAAAAGTAAAATTTAGTTGTGTATGCAAACATTAGCTCGAATTACAATTTCAATACCTCTACTTAGATTTTATTGTTTAAAGAAAAAAGGTTCAATTCAGTTAATTAATTCCAATTTGTGAACCAAACGAAGCCTTATAAAACGTGAAAAGATAGAGAACTGTAGAAGGCGCATTTGTTTTACTCATTTTTAAATATTTGCATGACACCATTCGAATGAACCATTTAAATTGATATAAAAAGGGACTTGGCATTTGGATAGTGGAAATTACCATTTTAGAAAAAATTTAGAATTAGCACCCCCAAAGGTTTGGTCATTTTTTGTTCCCGAAAAAAAAAAAAAAAAGTTTCGATCATTTGGATACATTTCCTACAGTATCATTTAGGGACCAATCAGATTTTCAATATAAACAATTGTTTCAAAATTTTATTCGAACACACATTCAAATGTATTTGTTAAATAATGAGTGCATATTAATTATAAATATCCAAACATTCAAAATTTTATCTGAACACACATTCAAATGTATTTGTTAAATAATGGGTGCAAATTAATTACTAATATCCAAAATTCAAATGGCTCATATTTGATTAGTCGTTTTTTGCTGAATATATAGAGAACTTAGCTGAATCATTATTTCGTCATCTTTATTCACATGACCTATTTGTAATTACATCAGAAACTCCAACTGTCAAGCATATATATATATATATGATCCAATTCTTGTCGCTTTACATTTTATAGGATTCCCCTAGGTACTAATTAAGACTGTATCAAAGATATTCTATATACACTATCAAAGAAAATAATTTTGCAGATTCAGACAAAACTAATAATCAACCAACTCTTTTATATATATATATATATATATATATATATATATGAAGAGATATATTTATCATGCATTTCTATAGATAGAACTATAGATATTGCTAATGACACTTCAACTAACCTAGGTAATAATTAAATAAATTATAAAGTCCACAGTCAAGTTTTCAATCGTTGCCTGCAGCCTGAAAGTAAGACAAATGGGAACAGAGAAAAAAAGACTTGTCCAAATGACCATCTGCCTCAACTAATCTTTTTCAGTAAGGAAAGTAACTATAATTAGTTATAAGAAGCCTTTCAGCGTTAGCTGTCCATTTCCATTATATGAATATATATATATATATATATATATATATATATATGCATATGTATGTATATATACAAAAATATTACCTTCACGTAGATTGTCTCCACAGCAGACTTCCAGTCAATCAACCCACCAGTTTTAGAAAATGGGAGGCAGCTAAATTATACTACTAATTAAGAAATGAATTATATTTTTCCACACTTAAACGCTAATTAATAATATAAATTGCACCTTTTCTATTTCAAAATATATATTCATATATAGATATATATATATATATATGAACATATCATGTTCAATAAGTAAAAAAAAAAAAATTTAATACTTTAGGTAACTGTACTGTTTAAGCTATCAAATATTACAAATTAAAATTATTGGACAATAATTTTTATATTTTGAAGAATAATTAGTGGTGATATTTTAGTTATTAATCCATATCCTTATGCTTATATTTTTTAATTCAGCATCGGGAATTTGAACTCAATACTTAGTGATGAAATTTGGCATGAAATTATTTTCGAAAAAAAATTAATGAGGAGTTAGTGTGAAAGCGTACTACTCAAACAATAGCAGAGCACCTACCCCGTAACCACATTGATCACTATCATGACAAAGGCCTCATCTTATAACTTGCTAGTAAAAGTAAGCAATTTTGATTAACTAAATAATTAATTAAGGTTCCCCGTAAGTAGGACAATCGAAATAATATAGATGAAGTCAGTTAGTTGCACGTTAATTAATTTGAGAATGCGTAATGGTTGGACATTTTTCCATAGTTAAGTATAATTAACTCGATGTTTTGCGTAAGCAATCAAATGATATTTGTTTCTTTGATCAAATTAGGGTTAGCTAGCTGTCTTGGACACATTTGATTTGGTTAGAAAGAATGGAGGCTGGCTTATTATTTAATACAATATATATACATACATACATACATGCATAAATATATACATATATATATATTTGTAGTCCCAAAATAGCTGCAGAAAGCAAATTTGCAACGTCTACGTAACTTCGTTGTATTCCAATATAGTAAATTTTCTTTCTCTATCGATGACTATATAAGATTTCAAATTATGACCAGAAAGGGGTAATCTTACTGATTTCCTTTAATTAATTAGCCTTCAGAAAGGGGTAATCTTACTGATTTCCTTTAATTAATTAGCCTTTCCTGTATTAATATTGGCTTGTTGACTAGAACTATGGATTATGTGTTGTAAGCTCACTTTGTTTCTTGAAGATGAAGATACTCAAAATATAAAAATGCATATAATTATTTTACAGTGTTTTCTATCATAAAATTTTGAGTTTTATGTTCAAACCAGCTATAGACGCCACCTTGATTTAGAAATTAATATAATCCACAAATTCTATTAATATATATATATATATATATGGTGATATTATATCACCTCTAAATTAGTTTGAATCCTTAATCCCTTATCAGACGAAAAATAATAATAGTAAAAAATATCGATTAGAAGGTGAAATATATTAATTGAGCTCATAGATATTTGAATATTCAGATATACATAATATACCTTATTTCTTATTATTCAAAGTAGAGAAATTCATCCAAGCATCTATTTTCTAGTACTCTTTGTTCCCGCACCATTATCATTAGGCCACCCGGTTTTCTTGACTGGTTACAAATTTTTTTTTCTTTTTTTTTTTTTTCTCTCAGCAATGGCGTATACTGTAAATTTTTGTCAGACTACTTGGCTTGGATTCTTCCTTTTTGCTCAATTTTTTATGATCTTTTTTTTTCCGTACTAGTCGAGTCAGCTCAAACTATTTAAAAATAAGAGTCGACTCTGCTGAAAACTTAAATTGTTTACTTAAATTTATTATAGATCAGCCAATAGAAAGATGGCACCGGCGGCAGTTCAACAGTCATAGACAAAGGACTTGGCCTGGGAAAAATATTGGAAAGTAACATATTTCGGATGGAAACATATGACTAAAAATATTTGGATGGCATCCAAACTGTTATTTGAATGAAATAATTTGAATGGAATCATTTGACGTAAAAACATTTGAAGATGTGTTAAGATATGTTAAAAATTGTTCTATTACATTTTACAAATCCTCAATGTCCATGGTATATTTTGTTGGGGTATATGGATGGGGTTTTGTTTTTTTTTTTTTTTAATTTGCTCTTAATTTGTAGAAAAAGGATCGTCTCCGTCGGATTTCGGATGAAAAACTTCTAGCCTGAAACATAGATAGAAAAAGAAAAGAGCTACCATTCAAAATGGTTTAAAATGGAGCACTGTAGAAAACCATTGGAATTGAGCAAAATTTCCCCATCCCCTCCGAAAAACAACTAAATGGCGTATTTTATCCATTTTCAAATGGTCTTTCCATTTTAAAAAATGGGTTGCCAAACTCTCGTTTGAATTGTTCATGGAATGAAATTGACCAAAATAAAACAAAAAAGCTCTTTCTAAATAGCCCCAAAATCTCATATATAAATATATATATATATATATTTTTGATTTCGGGTGGCGGAGCTTTGTACTCGGCCATGTAGAGGGGAAGAGAATCTGACCCTGAATTGACCAGAAATTGGTCATTGATATTTTCCGTTGCATCGGGATGTCCCGTTTTTTTTTTTTTTTTTTTTTTTCCCGAGTTATATCTGGATCCTCATGAATCATGATTTGTCAAAGAAAAAAAGTCATTAAAGCTTTTGATTTGTCAAATATTTATAATTCTTATAAAACGCACAATCCAGAAAGAAACTTCCGACACATATTGGACATTATGATGGGATGTAGCTATCGAGTTGTGATCATAAGCTATAGTTAGTAAACTTTTTTAATTTGATCTGAGGTTTTGTTTTAATTTGCGTTTGGTGTACTATGGATTTGAAATGAAATTTTAAGGTTGAAATTAATTGACTTTTAAAAATTAATTATAATTTTTTGTTAATTTTTCAAAAAAAGACAAAAATTGAGATGAAAAATTTTAAGTTTGAACCTTGAAATCAAACACACTCTTAGAACTTCAAATCAGCCAAATTAAGATTATTGCGTAGGTGGTGATTATGAAATCCTAATATTTAAGTATAAATTATATATTTCTAATTAAATTCTCTTTTTCAATTTCTCATCATTTTCCTTCAGAATCATGCTATGAAACATGTAAAAAGAGATAAGGCTACTTCCCAGTCAAACTTATTTGAAAAAGTATAATAGACGAATCATATTAATTATGGCTGTCTTTTGCTCATGTAGTGTCTAATATGGCAAGTTGTGATGTTGTCGTATTAAATATATACATTCGATATGTGGTGACAAAACTAGGAGTTTTGATGAGAGGGTTAATAACTATAAATATTTAATCTTTGTAGGAATATACAATGATGTTATTAATTTTTAAGAAGAATATCTATAAATTTAGATCAAATACATATATAAAAAAAGATAATTAAAAAAAAAATTGAGAGGGGACTTGGTCTTAGTGCCTGCGTCCTTATATATATAATATGATATGATATGATATATATATATATATATTCTCTCAATTAGTACAACATCATCAATTCGAGAGGTAATATTATGTCTTATTAAAATTAAACAGCCAAATATGAAAAATATGGCTCCCGTCTAGAATACTTTTCAGCATTAATATATTAATTAACTTAATCTTTGGAATCTTTAGCTGTCATCCAACTCATCTAGAATCTAACTATTTAATTTCCCCCTAATTAATGAGTGATACATCCACTAGAAGTTGTTTACTAGAATATATATAATTACCAATGACTTAGTATTCACTAATCAGAAAAGATCAAACTGACCACTAGTTAAATAATAGAGATGGCAAAATACTATGCATGACAGGGTAAACCAAATTAAAGGAGAATTTTATAAATGGTTACAAGTAAAGTAGTTTTTGCAATTTTAAAAGGAAAAGTTTTACTAATTCCCCATGAATTAGGTGACTAGTATCAACATGCCTCGTGAATTTTGCAATGTACTTATTGTATCTCCTGAAACATGTTATTTTTTAATGGAATAATACATGCAACGTGCATAAACACAAATTCATGAATTTCTTTAAACTCTTAACTAATAGAATTGAAATTAAGGTTCGTTTTCTACTTTTTTGTCATCTTTTCTTGTTTTTAAGTAGCTACTCCAATGAAAAAATATAAACATATATATATATATATATATATAACATTTGGTGAGTAACTAATTTATTTTTTAGTGAAAAGCATTCATTAATCCCTAATTATTATACCTAATTTTAAATCAAGCAATATCTCAACAATCCCATTCAAAAAATAGCACATTTCAAAGTTTGGGGGGCATGTTGACATTAGTGATATAGTTAATTGGAAATTCATAAAAATTTTTGGAAAACAGATTAATATTTATTTATTAATTAATTTATATATTTTTTTATAAGTTTAGACTTCTCCAAAAATTAGAGAATTTATTGCCACTCTATATTGAGATGAAAAAAGTGATGAGAGTGCTATAGAAGTATCAACCTAGTTAGGATATCTTGATGTACCTACTGATGTTCTTTCTCACAGTTTATTAAAAAAAATTGCCACTCTATAGAGAATAGATTCCCTAGGGTTTGTTCCGAAAATTGTGAGTCAGAGCTATCTATCGAAATGAACAAATATTATTTCTTTCATCGTATAACAGGCCATGCGAAGAAGTTAGGTCTTCACAGTCCTTATTTGGCAGGTTCTGACATAACATGAGATAAAATATCTCGAATCTTAATCACTAACCAAAAATAGAAACTTTTATATTTGTATAATACTAATATATATACATAAAGTATTAGAAAAATTTGTAGATACGCATGCAAAATCTTTGAATAAACATTTTTGTCTTATTCGTTGGTCGAAATTTAAAAAAAAAAAAAAAAAAGTTAAGTAATGAAACAAAAAGCATCATGGCAACTTGTGCAATTTGAATTCGAAGGACTCTAAAAGTTTCTCAGAGGACAGTAAATATAATATTATTAAAAAAAATTCAAAGATTAAGATTTGAATGCGATTAATAAACGAATTTCGACCCTAGAGGGAGACCTTAGGCCACTAATTAGCCCTCTAATTTCACTTACACGAGTGGGAAAGACCAGTCCACTAAATTAATGTGCTCATAATTAATGACTTAACTTATTACAAGTAAGAAAACTGAAAAGTACAGCCCAAGACTAATGAGAGGAATTTCTTAAATTAAGAAGGAAAAAAAAAAGGAACAAGTTCCTAAGAGGACGCACGATGTCTCCCATTTAGCATCCGGACATGGGAAATTGTTGAGAATATTTGGAGAATATGCGATGTTCCCATCTATTCTACTAGGTGCATTCCATATTGTTATCAATTGTATGCTTTGAATCAGACGTTGTTTATGAAATGTATATTGTCCAAAAAATCCTCTTATCATATCCAGCTACTGCTTGACGAGATGTAACGAGATATAACAGTTTCTCGAACTACTAATAGGTTGTATCTGATTCATCATCTGGGGTTTCTTCCTAGAAATTCTTTGATAAAATTTCTAATTTCTCTTGTTTTTCTGAGTTACGTGTTGAGGAATCAATAGACTTCAATAAGTTAGACTAATAGTATATATTAAGGCCAGCCACAAAATAAACATGTCCTAAAGAATACTTAAACAGGGATTATATATACGCTCTAAATTAAATCTTTTGGATTCAATTATGACTTCACTAACGAAGTCATGCAAATTCTAGATATTTTCCATACATAAGGGTATACACTGTACACACACTCATATATATACACACACATATATATATATATATATATATCTCTCTATGAGAATGTACGTATAGACAAGGAAAAAAAAAAACTACGATGCGATTATAGGGGGCACTCACGCATGATTTATAATGCATGTCTTCTATACTGATAGAAAACACTTGAAGAATTGGGAGTTTAAATAATAACAGCAACTGCAAGTAGAAATAAGATAATTAATTAGGTAACACTTTAATATAGTATGCTATATATAGGCTGTTCTCAAGTCTCAAAGTTGATCGGACAGAAATTTTTTATACTGGCAGCTATCCATTCCATCACACAAGATTATACTAATTGATATTAACTTTTTTTTTTTTTAAGGCATTGCATTGCGTTGAATCTAGTGTCAAAGCTATCAATACCATTTAAAAAATCTGGTCATTTCATATTTCTCAGAAAAACAAAAGACAAAAAATAAAAAATAAAAAAAAAATTTACGGTCATTTCATATATAAAATTTCATCTGCTAACAATATTGAACATATATAATGTTATATAATTTTATAGTTACTATAATATTCATTCGTGCCTTATTTTTCAATGGGATTTTTTAACGCGATACATATTATTATATTATGAGTATAAGACATGTATTTATTCATGCATGCATATGCTCGTGGTCTAAAGTGTGTATGCGTATAATATGTGTATATATATATATATATATATATGCCCATATATATGACTGCAGGCATGCTTGTGGTCAAGGGTAAAATAATTCGTTTACATGCTATTGAAGGTGCTTGTATGGAAGGATGATTTACAATGTGATAAAAAAAATTTAGCTAGCGGCGCATCATATTTAATTCAAAAACCATCTTTATTTCTGAATTCAAATTTAGAGAAAAAAAATTCAAACCTAAGAACAAGATTAAATTTTTAGTATTTAATTTAAAATTTAGATTTATGTACAATTCTCTTAGAATTATTTAAAATGTTTACAATTAGGTCAAGTTTTTTTTTTTTTATTAGTTTAGATCTTTATAAATCCTTTATTAGTTGTAATTTTTATTCTAGATTTCTGGTTTAATTTCTTCTTTTTCTCTTAAATCTTCTTATTTCTATTCTAGTGTTTAAGTTTTTCTCTTTTTATTCTATTTTTATCTGTCTAATGGTTTTATTCTTTTCTTGAATGTGACTTTTTTGTTTTTAATCTAGATTTTACCTCGTCTACGTACTTTGACCCTATATACAAATCGTTGAGTAGATATATAAAATATCGCCCACCCAATCTTTTGTCAAAATCAAATCGAAACCTCTTTCAAAGAGAAACGACATATCAGAACTGCTACTTGTGAAAACATATATATAGGGATTGGTTCAATATCTGTAGCCAGATGAAAATAACCTTATGTCACATTATATATGCGTCCACCAAAATGTCATATAATTTGTACCTTAGCGCATATATATGCATACATATATATATATATATATATATATATATCATCCACGAAACAACAAATCAGGATTCTTTGTCCCTCATCACACTAAGGCCATATTTAAAAATAAATAAATAATATATATATATATATATATATATCTTGGAACGAGTGGAATAGACAACATATATATGGTCAATTCTATGTCATTTCTCACTTTTTCATATGGTTAAATGTTCATTCAGATTTGATCCGATAAGGTTAGTATAAAACATTCGTTTCGATAAAACACATCTTATTAGTGGTTTCTACTGTATTCACTGGCCAATTAATTATTGCTCATCCGTCCAGACATGTTTTTTTATGGAGTTGAGTGCTTATTTATATCTACATTCCAGAGTACGAAAATTCTAGTAGTAGAAATTTTAGTAGCTAATTTATCTACAATAAAGTCAAATGTGAAATGTGAAATTACTATTAAACTAACTCCAAATTTAAAAACAACAGAACATCTGATAAGCTTAACGCTTAAGCTTGTAGGGAATTAGGCATTTGAAATAAGAAAATCTAATTACTTTTCTTCTAGATGGCTTTTTTGCTATTTAATTCTGTTTAGTTTGCTTTTTTTTTTCTTTTTTTTTTTTTTGGTTTTTGGACGACTTTGGTTTTTACAACATTTTTCTTTCTCTTTATTAAATTCTTACATATTAAAAGTAACAAAATACTCTCATATATATATATATATATATGATATGGAACTTCCATTACCGAAACAAACGGGATAGGGCATTCGAATCTCTATTATGAGCAACTTCATGATCTAGGACTGTTTTGGTCAAATCATAGGAAAAGCAATAGATCCATATTAAGACGTCCAGTAACTAAGCATAAGATTAAAAAAATGAAGAATATTAAAGTCATTACAACTAATTATAACCTAGTAGTTGCAACAAAAGAATCCACTAACCCCTACTCTTGAGTAATCTTCCTCAGCAACATGTATTTCCAAAGAATCCAAAGTTGCCCATAATTAAGAAAGAAAAAATTCTAGCCAAAAAAAAAAAAAAAAACTAAAGCAAAATAAAATATTTAAAGTTGTACTTCAATAAAAAGAGATGCTAATTTTTGTAATGACAAACCCATATTAATTCCTTTTTTTTGTATTAAAAAGTTAAAAAATACTTGGGAACATGTGTAATGGGCTATCCTGTAGTAGATTATATTTGTCCCCCTTTGGCTACAACATTAATAATATTGATTTTTGTTTTTAACTTAACGGTTATAGAATTCAAACTTTACACTTTATAATAAAATTAGATGTGATATTAAAGCTAAATTATACTTGCAATTACGAGATATTGATTCAATACATCATGAAGCTTTATTCACCGAATTAAAAAATATATATATATATATATATATGTATATATACATCATGAAGCTTTTATCCTGTCCATATATTCCAATAATCATCCTAGATTTTGACCACCATGGGACCAACGGTCGGAAGGCCCTTCAAGTGGGTCCCGACTTGAATTGCAACGACTGTGGCCCATCATTTTATGGATTGTACTCCCCTCATTTTTTTTTTCTTTTTAATTTTTTTGGCAATACTTCATAAGAAATTATAGGACCATTATTGTCTTAATTCCCTCGAGGACATTTGATTATGACTGTCCAACAACAACAATACTGCAAAAAAAAAAATCTGCATGGATCATATTTTGTCATAAAAATATCAATGTATTACCTCAACATGATCATCAATATTTAGTAAAAAACTGATTATTTAACTAATAAAAAAACATGATTAATTAACAATATGTAAAAAGTATATATATATATATATATAGCCTCTTATTAATGTGAGATGTGGCGACGACCTACCTATACACACACACACACACACACACGTATATATATACTAGCTACGGCAGGGCAAAGACGAGGTTTTCACCACCCATCCCGGACTGCTATTAGTTGCCACGATGTCCTCATCATCACACGTGTAGATATCAGACAGCAATGAGACAGTGTCCAAGCAAATCTACATCAGCTAGCTTTGTTTGTTTGTTTGTGTGTGTGTGTTTGATTTTTTTTTTCCCTCTCTTTTTTAAGGAGAAAACAGACAGAAAGTTAAAATTAACAATAAAAATCACTTTGAATAAAATCTAAAAGATTTTCTTTTTCTTGATCAATGGAGAAAAGATTGATTTCCTTGGGAAAGTTGGACCACATGAATATGCGAATATGGAGCTGAAGAATGTGAACTCATATCACTCGGATGCTGACAGAACAGTACTGCCAAATAATAATTCATAAATATATATATATATATATATAGTAAATTAATCATTTCCAACAAAAGAAACAGAAAATCTAATTAATTCTACCATATCTTGCTAGAAAAAAGAAAAGGAAAAAAGATAATATATTCTCAACTTAAGTGAATAGTAAAGGTGCAACAAATTGACCACAAAACAGTTTTTGAAGAAGTAAAATTATTTCAATACCCGAAATATTTTAAAATTATTAAGATCGCATTCAATATTCAACATGGTCTTCATGTGTTATGTATATGTTTGTATTCACTATAAGTATATATCTTGCAAATATTGTTTGTGTATAAATTGATTATCAGTCTAAAGAATTTCGGATTTTAATTCTTTTCCTAGTGTTGAACAGTGATCAGGACAAAAGAGCTGAAGAAACGGATAACAAATTATATATTATTATTGTGTGTATATGTATATCTATCTTTCAGAAACAGAAAATATTGAAAGTTGAAACCAACATGATACACACACACACACATTCTATTTTCTAAAACCACTCTTGCGAAACAATTTTCAAAACATGCTTTCTATACCTTTAAATCTAGTGATAAAACGTGATGTTTAAAAAATAATGTATTTCAAAATTAATGCATATAAAACAATATGACAGAATATTTATAGAGTCCATTTATATCCTCTCTCCATATATCTTACTTAAGAGATGTGTATAAATGCCTTCCGTAGTAAATGTGAATCAAAATGCTTTTTACTTTGAGTATTAAGTTTGTACGATGAATTTTTCTTAATGGGATTTTTATCTAAGTTTTTTTTTTCCCTAAAAATATCTAGATCTTTTAATTTCTCCCAAGAATTCAAGGCAAAAATTTCCACATATTTGTAAGATAACTATTAATATTACCATCTTAATCAAGGTTTTCAATCTTCAGATGATTCATTATCCGTTAAATCCACATAATAAGATATTTTTAAGCTTGTAGTCCTAGTGTTTTAGGGCTCCATCTTGTCTATTATTGTTGCATTCTTCTTGCTTCGTTTCTTTCTCTTAATCGGAGTAAAACCTTCGGCATCAACATGGTCCATCTCATTTTATGAAGCAACAGTGCTCATCTCTTTACAAGCATGAGTAAGTGATATTTGAGCTTTAAAATGAATATCAATGAAAATCCTGTTAATTTTCAAACCAACTGTGCTCATCTTCTTGCAAGCATTAGTAATTATATTTGAGCTACGAAAGAAAGATCAAAGAAAATTGTACCTGTTATTTTTGGAAGCAATAATGCTCATTTCAGTACAAGAATTAAGAAGAGACATTTGAGATTTAAAAGGAAGATTAATAACAATTGCAGACCTATTTAATAAGAAATTAGACTTCACTAAACCGACAAGTTACCATCAATATTTTGATAATCCTATGGACTATGTCTTGTAATGAAACTAGAATCGGTTCCAATGGTTTAATAGTGAGATTCTGTAAAATTGAGGGCTCGGTTCTTGACTACGCGAATCATTGCTATTCTGATTTAATCTGTTTGTATTCGTATTTTAAAGCAACATAAAATATAATTAGCTTTTTCACATAAAAATACACATGTAGGTCGTGTGTATATTTTTCTTATTAATTCTGATGCCGTGTGACGTAAACAAACTTACACCTATCATCGCGAAAAACATATATACATACATATTTATAGATAGATAGATAGATATATATATATATAGATAGTACATATCACCGCCGTTATGTTACCATGGCGGCGCTTACGATGTTTCCGTTATAAAACCCTCCTGTTTACCAGTTTATTTAACGGTTTTTACTTATTTTATATCCTTCTACCACATAACATCTCGCTCTATATAAACCAACTCCCTCCGCTTCATAGTTTAACCCGAAAAAGGAAATCACACCTTTCTCTCTCTCTTCCTCTCTCTCTCTCTCTCTCTCTCTCTCTCTCTCTAGATATTACACAGAAAAACACAGTGAGTCTCATAGAATTTCCCTTTTTGATCAGCCATGGAAACACAAAACATAGACAGCTTCTGGGTTTTAGCTCTGGCCTCCAAATGCCAAGCCCTCTCTTCCCAAAACATCCTCATCCTAATCCTCCTCTTCTGCATGGCTTGGCTCGCCATCTCCTTCCTCTACTGGGCACACCCCGGCGGCCCGGCGTGGGGAAGATACCGCTGGAACAACGGAGGGCAAAAAGGTAAAACCGCTCATACCGCCGCCGTCGCCGCCGATATTACCAACCCTATTATTCCGGGCCCCCGGGGATTCCCCATCCTCGGAAGCCTCCACCTCATGGCTAATCTGGCTCACCGCCGGCTCGCCGCGGCGGCGTCTCGGATCGGCGCGGAGCGGCTCATGGCCTACAGCCTCGGCGAGACCCGGGTGGTGATCACATGCGACCCGGACGTAGCGAAGGAGATCCTCAACAGCTCGGCCTTCGCCAACCGTCCGATCAAAGAGTCCGCCTACAGCTTGATGTTCAATCGAGCGATCGGGTTCGCTCCCTACGGGGTTTACTGGCGAACTCTCCGGCGAATAGCCGCGACGCATATGTTCTCTCCGAGGCAAATCTCCGCCTCGGAGGAGCAGAGGCTCCGCATAGCGAACCAATTGGTAGCTATGATTGCAAGCCATTATACTCATGACCATGACCATCAATACGATCGTAATCTATTCCATGTAAGAGCGGCACTAAAACAAGCTTCCCTTCACAACATGATGGGGTCGGTGTTCGGATGTCGGTACGAGTTGGCGTCGTCTAATGCTGAGAGCGACGACCTGAGTCGACTCGTCGAAGAAGGTTACGAGCTGTTGGGGAAGCTTGATTGGTCCGATCATCTCCCTTGGATTGGCTCTTTGGATCTTCAGAGAATCCGGTTCAGATGCTCTCAACTTGTTCCGAAAGTGAACCGGTTCGTGAGCCGGATTATTCAAGAACATAGAGCCAATTACAAGTCCGGCGGAAATAACCATGATTTTGTTGATGTCCTTCTCTCTCTTAATGAACCTGATAAGTTATCTGATCATGATATGATTGCAGTTCTTTGGGTAAGTTCCAAAAACTGAAAAGACCCTTTTTTTTTTTTTTTCTCTCTCTCTCTTTTCTTTTCTGTTCATGCATGTTTTTCAAGTTTGGTTGGTTCATGAGAAATCGACAAACTATTAAAAGTAAACCTGACATTAAAAACTAGAAAATCAACTGTACAATAGTATAAATACTCTATTATTACGTACGTAATGAAATGTAGTCTATAACAAAATTATTTTTGACGTTATTTTTTTTTAATTAATAATTGTTTGTATAGGAGATGATATTCAGAGGAACTGATACGGTGGCGGTTTTGATCGAGTGGATACTGGCTAGGATGGTGCTCCATCCGGACATCCAGTCAAAGGTTCATGATGAGCTTGATCGAGTTGTGGGAATATCACGGCCGTTGACTGAATCAGACATCGCGTCAACGGTCTACCTACCGGCTGTGGTGAAGGAGGTCCTGAGGCTACACCCGCCGGGCCCACTTCTGTCGTGGGCCCGCTTGTCAATCATAGACACTGTCGTTGACGGATACCACGTGCCAGCGGGGACCACAGCCATGGTCAACATGTGGGCCATCACGCGTGACCCGCAAGTCTGGCCGGACCCGCTCGAGTTCAAGCCGGAGAGATTCGTGTCGGGCCCGGGAGCTGACGTGGAGTTTTCGGTCATGGGGTCTGACCTGAGGCTCGCGCCTTTCGGATCGGGTCGGAGGGCTTGCCCCGGGAAGGCATTGGGTCTGGCCACTGTCACTTTCTGGGTGGGAACTTTGCTCCACGAGTTCAAGTGGGTAGCGTCGGACCACGACCCGGTGGATCTCTCTGAGGTGCTGAGGCTTTCTTGTGAAATGGCTAATCCTTTGGCTGTGAAAGTGCATCCAAGGAGAAGAAGTGCTACCAAAATATGATCAGGAAAAAGAAAATAAAAGTAAAATAAAAAATAAAAAATAAAAAAACATGACACGCCTAAAAGAAGATAATCGTAAATATGTGCAGGGTGTTTGTTTGTTTTTTTTTTTCTTTTGCTGTGAGCTAGATGTAACGTTTGCACTGTTCATGATCTTCATCATGATGATCGTCATCTTTATCTCGTCACTTGGGTTGCCGATCTAATTGTAATCGATAAGAAAAAATCTTAACGTGTGTTTTTCTTATTTAAGATTTGGTATTTTTTGCATTTAGGTTTGTAAGATATTTTTCTTTATTTTTTTAAATAAAAATGTTGTTTATAAATAAATAAACGTATGCTTTCTTCTATCAAGAAAAGTAAGCATCTAATAAGTTGTGCACCGCTCATATTTGTGTGATTGGAAAAAAAAAATATATATATATATATATATATATATATATAAGCTCAAATATGTTGATTCTAACAATTAATAAGAAAGAAAAATAGGATAACAGATTTAAACTTGAAATATATATGTTCAACTATTGTGAACTCATCATAAAGCTTTTGATTTTTTTTTCTTTTATTATTACTACTATTTATTTATTTGTTTGTTTGTTATTGGACTCGAAAGTTACATATAGAATGCAGACAACAAAATTGATGCATAATGGCTTTTTCGTTAAAAAGTACTAGTCTTGTTCTACACTGACTGTGGTGCCTTAAAAAGATGCTCCTAGATAGCCAAGCTAAAAGGAAGACGCAAGAAACTAAATGGACCACTTTCAGAAATATATATTATCTTTGATTGATATTGAAAGTGGATAAGTTCAACAAATTGGTCATTTCAAAAAGAAATATTGAAAAGATTTGTCAAGAGACAAAATTATTAAAGAGGTCCGACTCTCAAAATTATAATAATGTCACTCAAAAAAACAGATAATATTTTCTCTACTCATTTGCTAGTATTTAAGATTAATTTGATAAACAAATGGGAGAAAGGGTCTACGTAGAAACTGCCAAAATCGTTCTCGACGATAGACACACACACACACTTATAGGGGAATGCCAGTATAAATTTATTTTTATTTTTTTTTTTTCCCCCTTTCTTTTTATAAGATATAGACTCAAAGCATGCTCATAAATACACACACACACACTACATAGTCTTATAATTAGCTTTAGCTACAGATGTGGTCAAACAAGATGTACTCTGTTCATGGTTTGTAGCCAAACCATTCTGTTGACAACTATTTAGTAAATTGACGGATTGTCGTGACTCTAGTTTTCAATGCCTTCTCGCAACTTCCCGGTACGAAAAACGTTAAATGAAAAAAGCCACGTTGGGAATTGATCAAAAAGTATAAATAATAATATATATAAAAGCATCGAATATATTTTTCATCTTGTATTGTACATACATCTATATATATCTATATGTTGTAGCGATAGCTCATGTCGTTTGTATTATATATAATGTTGTATTATATATTCTATATTTATAATAATATATATATATATATGTGTGTGTGTGTGTGTATGAGAGGAGCAAGTGATTAGTTTGGAGAGAGAGATTCGAGAAAGAAGGAAGTTTTGGTGGTTCTTGAAAGAGGAATAATATATTTTGCAATATCTTGAGGACAATTACATGCACTAACTGTTTGGTGCCCACCTGTTCGTGATGGTGATGAGTGATGGTCAAGAGCCTTTTTCTGATATCGTGTCTATCATCTTCTGAGTCATTTCAATTCTCCACCTTAAATACGATAATCACTTAACACAAGCAATAAGTTCGAGGGCACGTGAAATACACATGGACTGAAAGACACAAATGAATATATAGATATACACACACACACACACATATATATATAGACAGTACTTGAAACAATATATATAAATATATATTGATCATATGCATGATGATCTTAATTGTGAGTAGATTTATATGTAACCAAAAAGAACCACTCTTATGAATCATGCTCGTAAATTTGTTGTCTGTTTATAAGTGGCCGTATATCTAAATTTTGTGCTGTCCAGATCATGATTTAATTAAAGAAAAGAAGGGTCTGATTCAAGAGGAAAAGTACTATATATATATATATATATTCTGAGAAGGCTGAGGAACAATAATTAACCGCGGAGAGCTTATAAAGTTGTAGTAGCTTAGTACCATACCTGCATGTTCAGTTGTCTTTATTAAGCTGCTATTCTACAATTTGATTCTTGTCGTTTCTCTCTGATAGGCTTTAATTAGACTTTAGTACTGTGTCGTGTCGTGGCAGACCAAGCGAAGGTAATGAATTTATCGTTTGGTACGCTAAAAATATTCAGTGAGATTTTGAGGCTAGAATCTCTTTTCCATAATATACAAAGGCAAAGGCTCAGCCTCCTTGCCGACGTTAAAATAAATAAATAAATAAATAAATAAATAAAAATAAAAATCCTTGCCGATGTACATTGATCGGCAAGATAGTGATAAAATCAGAATTTTTTTTAGGCTCAACCTCCTTGCCGACATATTCAAGGCAAAAAAAAGAAAAAAAAAAAACTACTTATTAATTGACATTGATCGATAAGACAGTTACGAAATCAAAATTTTTTTTTTTTTAGTATAAATAAAATAACGAGATATGATTACATAATTCAATCATTAGTAAAATTTTCTTAATAAACATAAGAACACAATTGAAAGTCTTTAAAAAATTTAGGTGTAAAAATTTGTTGAGTAGGGACATGAGTAGATTGTTTTTCAACTGAGGGGAATAACTAAAATTCTTTTTAATAGTTTGAACAATAAAATTCTAAACCCAAAAGGTAAATAAAAATGCGTGTCCCCACTCAACTACATACATGTGACTTTGTCACCGAGTCCAATAGGTTGCAGAATTTTCTGCACAGCCCTACAAATAACCAATCCTATACATGCATGTGGTGGTACGAGCATCTTTATTACAGTCATGAGAAATAAAATTAAGGAGATTTTTATAATAAGGTATTTCTAATGATGGTGTCTATTTCTGAACGATAGTTCTAGTTAGAATCTCACATTTAAAATATAAAAAAAATCATGATTAAAAAAAATCCAATACAGATTTAATGGTTTAAATCAGGATATCATGTTAGATATTATTTTCATACCTTACCATATATATATAGAATTATCTTAAAAATAAAGGCAGATAAATCCATGATATGCAGAAGTGAAACTTCCGGACTAGGGCCCTCTGGGACTAAGTAAGCCCTTCAAAGCAAGAATAACGTTGCTACATCTCAATTACCATGTATATATACGTACATTCAGGCTGATTTTTAAAGTCGTTCATGTTTTAGAAATGTGTGTATATATTTATATATATATATATATATATATGTTAGCTTCAGAATCAATCTTTTCATTTTAAGAAATATTCTTTTAAAAATTCAGAGTACTTAATATGTGGCTCTTTCTTAATGATTTTCTTTCTTAAATAAGTTCAAGTGCTCTTTTATATATAGGGTGATAAATGTGGGGAAAATGAGAAGAAACCATGCATGCCAACTAGCAAGTTTAGGCCCCGGCCACTCATTTAAAATATAGTGTATAAATAAATATATATATATATATATATATAACTGAGAGATATTGCCAGTACTATATGAATTCTATAATGATTTCCCGAAATGATGCCGTGGATCAATATAGCCAGTTTGGGTGATGATGCCATTACAACCAATTGGAGCTCCATCAATGAGAAGATGATCTAGTCAAAATATTGTTGTTAATTTGATCTAGTTATTTAAATTTTTCGCTTTCAAGATACATTACATTATGCGAATATATATATATATATATATATGTTTGTGTGTGTGTTTGTATATATATGTATGTATATATATATAGACACACACACACACCAATAAGAGCGTTGCGCCTCGGGACATGATTTCGAAAGTTAAAGAGTAATATAATGAAAGGCGATATCTATATGACGCTTCTTTGAAAGCTCAAAGGAGTATTTGTAATTCAAACCAATGCTAGCTTTCCATGTTCAAAGGTGACGATGTTGATTAGATATGGAACATAAAATTGATTAGTTCGTGAAGAAAAGAATATTTTTGTCTCTCTTGTGGGTGACCAATAATAATATGCCCACTTAAATTTATAAACCAATATCAATGATCAATTGAGGGAATAATATTATTCAAAGGAAATTAATTAGTGACTAAATATGTCTACTTAATTTATTAGAGTACTAAACATGCATATTAAGGGATGTGTAATTCATTGTTCTAGATATGTGTACTGTCTTAATTAATTTATTAGTGAATTGCAAACGAAAAAGGCTTTAATATTACATGGTCAAGATTTAAGTTTGCCACAAAAATATTGCAAAGGTATTTAATAAATTAATATTAAGTGTAATGATGCTTTTCATCCGTGCGTAATTGATGATCTCATGGCATATTCTTTGTTTAGTGGTTAATAACACAATTTGATGCTTTTTTTTTTTTTTTTTTTTTTTGGGTGTGTAGACTAGCCCTTAGTGGTCCTAAAGAAAACCAAGGAATTCAAAGAAACACATATATATACAGTGACAAAACTAGGAGTTTTTGCGAGGGGGCCTAATAATTACAGGTTCATAATTTGTGAAATAATAAAACTGAAGTTTATAATTTTATTTAAGGAGACTATTTGTAAATTTTGGTCAAATACATATATGAAAACACAACTAAGAAAAAGTTGACTATTAGCCTGCGTCCTTGCATACGCACTTATTTCATTTAACCAATCAAACACACATGCATATATAACTAAATATATATAACCTCTTTGTTTCCTTTTGTAAAAGCTTGATTCAATTTTAAAGTTCAAGACCAAAAATTTTATGGATTCACAATTAAGTAAGTAGTCTAGTTGGTTTTTGTGTATTTGAATTTAAAATTCGAACTCATGGAGTATAAATAAAAGTTTTTACTATTAACTAATTAGGGCGTAATTATAACTTTCAGAACTTTTATATAACTTTGAAAGTAGAAAATTTTAACGGGGCAAAATAGGGTGGGAGCAAATGGTGCAAACTGAAACAAAATCTTTGATCGGGGCATAATTATAAATTCAATATTGTAGTCCCGCCCCTAAACAACTTCTCAAAACCCTCTTGCATGGGTCTCGAGAAGAATCATCTGGACTTATTTGTTTAATTCACTGGTATTTATGGTGACTTCTTTTTTTTTTTTTTTTTTCACATTAGTCGAAAAAGAGAATCATTGATATAATCTCATCTCACTATTTCTTTTATGATCTATTGCTGAAATTTAGGGGCCACCAATAAAACATTATGGTAAATAATTGCAAGTGATGGTTATAAGAATATCTGCATTTAAATAACATCCCTTTACATGTAAGAATAAAACATAAATTAAAGAGAAGAAAATACTAGTACTGCAATTGGGGTTAATATTACAACATAATTTCTAGACAATTTTTATTCTACTACCAGGGGACAGAAGTAAACAATTTTATGAATTAAAGCAGATCAACGTACGGTCTAGGTTAGAATTTGGGGGAAAACATTGCAGCATCAAAATCAAGTTTAGTAAATTTGATGTCTTATGAAGTAGAGATAAGATTATTGTCCAAGCCTCCAAAAGGGGTTGGAGTACTAAAGATTCAATTTGAGGGCTGCTATTAAATCCAGCTACACATGTTAAACTATAGGAACATATTATCTGAGCAATTAGGAAATCCGTCCTACTTAATTCTTAAAAAATTTGTAACCTTCTCTTAGCCTCCGTTTGATTCGGCCAGTTGGAGATGAAAATTTTAAATTGGAGTTCATTGATTTTTCAAAAACTAAATTTAATTTTTATTGACTTTTCAAAAAAAATAAAAATTGATATTAAATTTTGAGTTGTAGACTGAAAATTAACCAAAACGCGCCTTAATATTCTATCCTTTTTAAGTTGATATTTTAAGGGAGAAATAGGTAAATAGCAAATTTAGCGAAGTTTAAACAAAATAAATAGCATATTTACGAAATTATTGGAGTACATGGCATATTTACAACTTAGTACGCTGAATATATAACAAAAAGCATATTTTCAGAATCTTAAATAAGTAACAAATTAAGAAACTTGGGAAGTGAATAGCATGTTTACAAATAATATATATTATTTGCGTTATTTACTCTTACTAAATGATGTACTCACTCGAAAATAAGTTATATAATTTAATAGTTTCATAAATTTGTTATTTGTTATTTGTTATTTTTTTTTAACTTCGATAAATATGATTTCTCTTTTTTTTTTTTTTTTTTCCATGGCATTTCTCTAGAGTTCCCAACATGTGTTCTAGACCAAAAGATATATATATATATATGTGTGTGTGTGTGTGTGTGTGTGTGTGTGTATGCCGCTGAGTGGCCTATAAATTTTGAAGAAGGCTGAGACAATTTGTGAAACATTCATGCATTAGAACTTATTGCTGCAGGACCAATCAAAACTTGGTCTCCATCACTATGGCCCTCGAGAATTTCAAAGAATTAAAGGATGAAGGTCATGAGCCCCACAATATGCCTGGGAAAACGCCTATAGGCAGCACAACTACACAAGGATTTTCAGTAAATTTAGTCCTTTTAAAATGAAAATAGGAGAAAGGAGTAATAGCATTTTTTTTTTTTACAAAAGATGGAGTACGTATACATAGCGAAGGAAAAATAAAGTTTCAAACACATCCATTATAACATACACTTTAAAAAAGAGCACTACCACAACATAGCATTCCAACCATAATCAATTCTTATTAAAGAAATCAGAGTCCGTAATTTAGAAACTGCCTTCTCGAATTGACTCCACTTTTGCTCCAACGTCCCAACGTATCCGACAGACATCCTCACCAGCCCCGGAGATATCCCAGCCAGTTCCTTTTCTTCGTTGTTTAGACCACTGCTGGTACTGCTCCCGGAGCACGACATTAAGGTTTCGTAGTATCCCAAACTCACAGCCATGAAACCAAAATGAGAGTAGTTTTGTAAGAGGTTCATTATCCGGTTTTGCTCTCTCCTCTGGTTTCCATGTCCAGGCAGAGGAGTCCTCCGTAGCCGTAGCCGGGGTTAGCCATGGACTTGAGGAGTTGGTGCCGTGGATGGTCTTCTAGCCTGGGTATATGACTTTTAGGCCCATTTTTCTTCATCCTTTGAGCGAAGACCAAGGCTCTGTTGCTATGCTCTTTCATTCTCAAAGCCAAGTGGGGGATTCTATCGGAGAGTTCAAAGGCTACTTTGGCATTCATTGTTGGGCCTAGTAGCATAAGGGTTCCTTGGTGGAGGTCCATCATGGAGTTCACTAAACTTGCAGGCCCACAAACGGCTCCTGTTTACAAGTTAAAAATAAATAAATAAAGGGCATTTCAATCAAATATAAAAGTGTCAAAATGATGAAGTGAAGTAAATGTGTTTAAATGTTGGGAAAAATCAAATCTCAGATAAAAGGTTGAAAAAGGTTTACATACAAAGAGCTAATTAAGATAGATTGACAGAGTTTTTTAAAAGCTGCTTTTAGCTTCTTGATCTAAAATCTGTTTCTTAAATTTTTATATAATATGTCAAAGAAAAACATGACTTTTGGAAAAAAAAACTCTTCTGAAATAGACTTGAAAACTTCGATAAGTGTTGAAGCATTGAAACTTTATAAACTTTTTTTAAAATTATTTTATTAATTATTAAAAAAAATTGAAATTATTTTTACGTTAAAAGCTCTTTAAAAATATGATTCTCAATACACTTACTAAAAAGTTATAACTTTTGACTTTTCTTTTAAAAACAAAAACTGTGCTAAATATTATATATATTTTTGTTCCTCTAATTATGATACATATTTACTACCAATAATCACACAAAATACATATATTATGACACGATAACAAAACTCCAAAAACCATATTTTTACGCATGTTACAGAAGGAAAAAAAAAAAACAGTAATATGTCGGGTTTGAATACATACCTGCAATAATGTCGGCCCCACCGCTGATGAACTTGGAGATACTGTGAACAACGACGTCGGCGCCGAGACGGGCAGGGGAGAGAACCATCGGCGAGAAAGTGTTGTCGACGACGACGGTGACGCCCTTGGCGTGGGCGACACGCGACAGCTCGGGGATGTTGGCGACGTTTAACGTCGGGATTGGAGACGCTCTCGAAGTAGAGGACTTTGGTTTTGCTTTCGACGAGGGCGTGTTCGACCATGTCGAGGTCGTTGATGTCGACGAAGGTTGGTGGTGATGTTGGAGACGCGGGGGAGGAAGTGGGTGAGGAGGGCTTGGGTCCCGCCGTAGAGGGTTCTGGAAGCGACGACGTTTTGGCCGGAGCTGAGGAGATGCATGAGAACGGAGGAGATGGCGGACATGCCGCTGGCGGTGCAGTAGGCGGCCTCGGTGCCCTCGAGGGCGGCCATCTGCCGGCCGAGGCTGAGGACGGTCGGGTTGAAGTGGCGGCTGTAGATGAAGAAGTCGCGGTCGGGGGCCGAGCTCGCCGGAGAACATGCGGCGCATCGTCTCCGGCTCCATCACCGTGAACGTAGCCGACGCCTCGATCGACATGTTCACGCCGCCGTGCTCGCCGAACTCGTGGCGGGCACCGGCCCAGCGCCGCCGCCGGGTCAGCATCGGCCCCCGAGAACAGCATTGATGACTTCTTTGCGACGGCGGGGGGGAACGGTTCTTGCTTTTGGGGAAGGAGAGGTCGCTGGGGATTTGGTTTCGGCCATGGCAGGTTATGAGATGTCGAGTGGAGTGGGATTTTTTTTTTTTTTTTTTTGGGTAAATGATACTGGTGAGGGATTCAATGAAAAAGGCCAGTACGAAAAATGTTGAATGAAAGAGCCACATTAGGAAAAGACTTGGGCTATGTTTCGGTAGGGAGGGAGAGAAAAGTGGAAGGAGAAAATGATTGATCATCTAGGTAAAGAATATGAGGAAAGATGGAGAGGTCATTTTTTCATGATATTTGATATAATAAGAAGAAAATAAAGTAAAAATCATTTCTCTTTTTTGGTGTAGAGATACAAGAGAAAGAAAATAATAAATTTTATTTGTAAATTGACTATTATCTCTAATCAATAAGATATATTGAATCCCTCCAAAATTTTTCTCCAATTTGGAGAGATTAAAATTGAGGTATTCTAACAGATTGTGAGTCACTCCCCTAATTCTTTCATTCCTCTCTTCTCTCCTACCAACAACTATAATTGTCAAAATCCTTTCACAAATCCCTCCACCCCTCCTCATTCCTTCCATTTTTTC
>BKCH01000564.1:0-89131 GCA_008635985.1 Ficus erecta
TTTGAAAATGGGCCACATCTGAAAGCTCTGTCCCTAGTATTTTTGCCTCCTAAAGATGCTTTATCTTCATTTGTGTCCCCCAAGTGCATGACTAACAAATTGTCAATTTGTAGATTGGTTTTTTTATTTTATTTTATTTTATTTTTTTGTAACGACTATGCTTTAAATAAAAAAATATATATTAATATATATATATACACTCAAGAACCATGTTCATCAAAGGATCTTCTCGAGTTCAAGAAAAAGGTTAAATGTTGTGTTTACTTGATAGAACTTTTCACGTGAAATTATATGAAATTCTTAGAATGATTCTGATCTTAAAATCGATATGTGAATATATGAATTTTGTACTAGATAAATTTGGGATGACAGTCATTAGTTATAATTTTTTTTAGGAGAAAACACGGTCATTAGTAAATTAGTAACGGGACTTGTCTTTATTCTAGTTGTGCTATGGTTATGATGATCATTAATAATAACACATGAAATTGTTCTCATTTTAATTGTGCCGTATAATATTCTAAGATTTTGTATAGCCGAAAAAAAGGTGAGATTAATCACTTTTGAGTCACGCCGGGAATATTTTCATAACATTGAATTTTTTGAATTAATAAAGATTATCCATAAGCTTGATTAGCAAAAAAGATTATCCGTTAGGTTTTTTTTTTTTTTTTTTTTTTTTTTTGTGGCTAAAAATTATCCGTTAGCTTGGTCAGTGTCCATTGCATGTAAAACGCGAGCGAGAATTTCCATTGCAAGGAACAGCAGTAGCCCTTGTCTTACGTTTCTTTTTGATAATCACATTTGTCTTACATTTGAATAGAAAAATAAAAAATAAAAAAAATATAAAAAAAAAATCCACAAGCAAGTCAAAATTTTCAAAATGGCTCGTTACACGTTTTAAATGTGAATGTGATATATATACACTGAGTGTGGTGGTTTAACGATATAGATTTGATATAATTAAATAGTGATCTATAAATGACCAACTTTCTAAATTTAACAGAAACAATATGCCTTTTTCTAAATTTTATGATACCTAAAAGAAAATAATATGCATGCATAACAGCCCACTTTGTGCCTTTGGTGATTGGTGGGTTGTCACCTTTCCGCTAGATACATGAATCAACTGAAACGAAAAAAAAAAAAAAAAAAAACAAACAAAAAAAAAAAACAAAACCAGAAAACGAAAAAGAAAACCCACAAGCATGTCAAAATTTGCATAGTTCTTGGACGACTTCAACAAACAGACATAGTACAAAAAAAAGAAAAAAAAAGAAAAAGCATGATATGCCACGCATTTTAGTTTCACCTTTTTGACCCGCTTTTGATAATGATACGGTTTGCCTTGAAAACAACTCGAAAGAGTGGGGTCCCAGTTGAAGTTATAACGTCCGTCCAACTTTAATGATTTTCAAATGTACAAAGTTTTTTTTTTTTTTTTTTTTTCAATAATTATCTCAAAATTTTAATTTAATAGAATCTATTTATAAGTCTATTATTTTTTTTTTTTAGAGATCTTTATAGTCTATCTATCTCATGAGATTATGTGCGTCACTTACTTGTGTAAATACAAAAAAAAAAAAAAAAAAAAAAAAATCCAACCCAAAATAGGAATATTATGAAAAAAGGACATTAACTTCTACTTAATAGTGATGTAGATATAAATTTCAATTAGTAAGCAGGATACAAAAATTGTATATATTCCTACAGTGGCACACAACTGAAATGTTATAAATGGTTGTTAAATCTATATATTTTGATTAAGGACACATGTCTTCACTGGATAAATTGTGACTTTGTCTATGAGTTGTGGTGACATAATCATAAAAAATGATTACTTTTAACAATTTTATTCTCCTATCCATAGAGGTTCAATTTACGAGGCATGATTCCTCTAAAAATACCTAAAAAATGGATTATGAGGTAAGCTCAGCTAGCAAGAAAAGATTTTACTTGGCAAATTAGGTTACAAGCCAACGGAATTTCTCTGAAAAATCTACCACTTTTTTTTTTTTTTTTTTTTTTTCATTTTCTTTTTGGTTTTGTCCCTGCTTGTTTCTCAACTAAAAATTTGTTCAAAAAACACTTTTGCTTCTCTTTATTACATAACATTCCTACCACAAAAGCTGAAAGATTCAGACCAACCCTCGATTTCCTCATAATTTCAGATGAAGACCGATCACAAAAATCTGCATAAGGAGGAGAACAACCTAAATTTTCATTTTTTTGCAATATAAAACATAAAATAGAATGTACCTTAACTTGGAATTCCCACAAAATTTTGGGTGTGGTTTCTAAGAAATAGCACAAACCAGGATAGTACAAACAACCTGCTTCTGTTCTAAATTCTAATGACCTCAAAGGCTAAAAACATTACTAGTCCGTCGAAAAGGTACTGTGTTTAGAAAGATAAAATCCCTACAATCTATAAATCGAATAGGTCACTAATTAATCACACAATGGGTGAAACGAAAATCATATCCAATAATTCGGTAGACATGTCACTCTTCAGCTACCTAATTGCATTTCCGCTATCAGATTTTTAGTTTACTGTTAAACCATGAAGCCTAAGTCAAGATGCGAACAAACACATGGCTGCAGCTAGGAGCATCTTGTTGATCATCTAGCAGCAACTGTGTCGGCCCTAGAGCTTGACTCTAACAACTGATGAAGTTTGGTTTCTGAGTTAGAACTTTCACGGGTGTTGCGATCTGGGTTAATGTTCCTATTTAAAGTATCAGAGTCGTTCAGCACTTTCTCCGGTTTGTTTGTTAAGGTCAAATCGGCTTCAACGTTACTTGAGACCTCTCCTTTCTGTGATACCCCTCTAACTTCCAGCTTCTCCTACAAATTCAAACTCACTCAGGTTAGCAAAGAGGAGACCTCAAATGCAGCTTTGCTCAACTAGCAAAGAATGCGTGCGTGCGTGGTGTGAATATCAGGAAGCTAAAAATAGGCAAATTGCATGAAAACAGAGCACACTAAGAGTAAGAATGCTCTTATTATATGCTCAACATTGGACAAAAGGGACAAACAATCATTATGAGGTAGTACCATCAATGCAGTGTTTTCAAGCCTCAGTTTTTCTGAATCGCCTTTCAGTTGTTCCAGTTCACACTTAAGGGCCACATTCTCCATGTTCAAAGATTCCCACCATTTCACCAACTCCTCGTATTCGGCCTGCTTTCTCAGCCTAGACTTCCTTGCAGATTCTCTGTTCGCCTGTTTCCTCCTCTCCCGTTTCAACTGCCTTTCATCCTGTGGAAATCAACATCAAGCAGTATGATGTGATCGAAGACCACTTCTAATATTTTGGATGCTTTATATTCCAGCTCAGTCCAAAGTTACCATGTACACAACTGCCTTTAAAAAATCTTAAGAATTCCAAATCTCTTTCACCAACCCCAAAGCTATAACTCGAACCAGTAAGCAAGTGCTATTTAAAAAAAAAGGAAAATATTGAGGCCCATACTACACGTGCTGATCTTATTTTGACAGGAAAAAGGAGTACTCTTATGAACAAAAAGTATAAAGAAAATAGATAACGTTTTGTTATTTACTTACCAGACCAAAGACATCAGAAGGAATCCCTACCCCAGAAGAAGCAACACAAGCTGCAGTATCTCCTGCTTTCTTGTGTTGGGATCCGACATACCCACTAAAATTCACAAGAGGCATGGCGTTGTCAGACTCAGAGACATCAGTAGAATTCTCATTTGCTTTCCCATCTATTGAAGAATTCACTTGGACTTTCAGGTCACTATCTGCCAATGAGATAAATGAGAAAGAAATCAGTCAGGTATGAAATAATTGGCTCATGGCTCATGATTTTCCAGATGTTTATAGGATCAGAAGCATAAGCATGACCCTGCATTCCAGTCAACCCACAAAAAAAGGGGGAAAATATTCCCACCCAAACTGGAAAAAGAGGAAGGGAAAAGTGGGACACAAGAAAGCGTCCGATGAGGCCATTAATGCCTCCAAAAATGAATGCAGATCTCTTATCGAACAAAATTTCCACATTAGAAAGTTCCAAACTCGTGATAGAATCTAGTGCGATGAAACTTCACCGTACCACTGGTTTGCTGCTATCAGCCCCATCATTCCTTTGAGATTTGTCTGCCTGAAAGACGAAGTCCACAATTACTTCAATTTAAGTAATTAACTGTATGAGAAAATGAAACATAACAAAGTGAAATTCTTACAACGGCATTTCCACTACTTCCATCTGTCAGACCATCAATATCACTTTCCGATCTGCATGCATCATAAAGTCGGTGATTTGTTGGATATCAGTAAGTCGAGACATGTATAAACAAGCTGGAATGATGCATGAAAATTATCTTTTCCTAGTTTTAAAATATAGTTTATCTTTTAGTTTCTGTTATATTTACATTAGTTCTCATGATATACTTTACCGATCAATTAGGATTTGAAATCAGTAAGATTATCTTTTTGTTTTGGCTTTTCCTTGTCTAGTTAGAATTATAAAATATATCGGAGAACTGAGTCTATAAATTGTACGACCTAAGCCCTTTTGACTCGCTTGATAATATTCTACAATTTTTAGTCTCTATTGTGTAATGATTTCTCTCAAATTCTGCTGCAGCTCCGTCGAGTGGTATCAGAGCCCACCGTTAAGATTCTGGTGCGCTGGCCCCAGAAATTGACAAACCAGTAACACCGTGACAAACCCATCATTGAAGGAGAAGAGCTTGTATGACCAAAGCCCTTTTGGCTCACTTGAATAATAATCTACACTTTTAGTCTCTATTCTGATTTGATTTGTCACAAATTCTGCCGCTGCTCCATCATGGAAGCTTCAAACAAAGGGCATTCTCTCAATACAGAACTATGAGCAATCTTCAAAACTCCCCAAGTTAGATACTTTCCCCCAAATTTTATCAGCAAAGAACATCTCTAAGGAGGCATACATACCTCTGTGGAACATCACTTTGCGGATTATCACATCCAACCGGAATGGGCAGCCCATCTGACCCTTTTAGCTTCTTTGTTAATCCTTCCTCCATTTTCTCCAAAAATTTAAAGTTCTTCAGTGATTGAAAGAGTAACTACAGCAAACATAAATTTCTTCACTTAAAGCTACACATAATAGATGCTTTTCCAGTGAAAAGTTAGATGCTTTTCCAATAAAAAGTTGGCCCAAGTCCTAAAATCAATAAAGAGGCTAAAAGAACATATTTTTATACCAATATTTCAATTTATTTCCATGAAAATAACCCATACACAGATTCAATAGAAATGGGGTCAAACTTCTATGTCAGGTCAATTGTGATGGAATAAAAAAAAAAATTAAAAACAAAGTTTTGTCCTTAATTAAATGTTGAATTCGAATATCTATAATGGAAACATAGGTTTAAATTGATCGGAGATTAAATTATATTTAAAAAAAACGCACTTAATGGGAACAAAAATAAAAATAAGAGCAAATAATTAAAAAAAATTTTATAGTCTCGGTAAAGTGAATCCCGACGAATCTAAAGATTCATAAAAGTTGTCAATTTTCTGATTCGCATGAAAAAAAGAAAATTGGGAAAATTAAAAACTCAAATTCAACAGACCTGAAAGTTTGGAATCTAAACAATTTGGAGACCGTGGAATCCCTAACCCCGACTCGAACTTTCTTCCTCTTTCTCTGAAATTGGACAGAAATTTTTTTATTCGAAGCGATTTCGGAGAGAACGAATCACGGAAATGGTGAAGGTGGAGGGGAAGGAAGAGGGAGAATCGGCGGCGCACGCGCCGGCGCGTGGTGTGGTGCTCTGTGAGTTTCTCGCGAAAGTGGGGTGGTGTCAAACGCGCAGGAAAAGGTCGTGAACTGGGATAACCTGATTGGACCAGATTGTCGTACCGGTCCGCACTGAAACCTCTCCACTTGTCGCAATTTCATGGAGGGCTTGGGAACAGTAAAATAGGCTTGTCATGAGCCGAACTTTCCTCGTCACGCGGCTTTGGCTTGGACTTGGACTTGCTTGTGGTACCCACTACCTCCTAAGCCAATAAAATGCTTTTTATTTATTTATTTATTTATTTTATTTTAAGGATTGTGCAAGAAAAACCGAAAACCGTCGAATTAAATCAACCAGATGGTTTTTAAACTATTAGTTTGATTCCACGTTGTTTTAAAATAGTTTAAAATTGGTTTAGATCATTCTCTAAACAGTTTGGTCTGATTTACAATTTTTAGAATGATTTAAACCGCGTCGGATCGCTTTTCATGTATATAATGTATTTTTTATTTTTAAAAAATAGATATTTTATAGTTAGATGTCTTTATGTTTTTTTTGAATTTTTTAATTTGGATGTGCTTATATTTGCTTAGATTTTCAATTTTGCACTTTGTAGTTTGGTTGTGCTTATGATTGTTTATATTTTGAACTTTGTGGTTTGAATGTATTTATGTTTGTTTAGATTTTGAACTTTAGATGTCTTTAAGTTTATTTGAATTATTTTATGTTTATATTTATGTTTTATTATTGGAATCGAATAAAAAACTTTTATTAATAAGAGTATTTTAATTTGATATTAAAAAACCATCTAAAAAATCTATCAGGTCAAATTTAGACTAAAAGAAAGAGGTAAACCATGGATTAAACCAGATTAAACCGTTTTAAAACGGTTCCGTTCGATCCAGTCTATGTGTATAAAACGGTCTAGTTCGGTCTATGTTTTTCTAGACTATTTAAAACGGTCTGACTTGAAAAACCTAACTGTTTGGGACCAAGCCGGACCGTGTACACTCCTAGCTCGTTTAATTTCTAATTTTTAAGTTTGTACAACTTTAGTACTATAGTATTAAAATATTATTACAATAATAAAATTTTATTAGTTTTTAGATGAAATCCATAAGTAATTTGATAAAAAAAATAATATTAACTAATAGATTTCGTCAAAAAATTAACAATGTTTTTAATAGTTAAAGGATCACATCAACTTTGAAAAAAAAAACATATACTAAAATTACATAAACTTAAAAATTTAGATACCAACTAGTAATTTATCTTTTTTTTTAATAACTTAAGTTTGGTGGATTTAGAAGTGGTAGAAAAAATTGGATGAGAGATTTAAAAAAAAATATGTTATAGTTGTGGTAGAAAGAATATTAGGAAGCAAAAAGTTGTAAATTCATATTTGAAAAATGATACAAGATAAAAAAAAATTACAAAACAAAAGATTTTTTTTTAAATTATCTTATTTTCTTATTCGTATAAGGATAATTGTAAAATAAAGTATATTGGACATTTTGTTTATATTTTCTTTCTTTTCTATCAAACTAGTTGCTTTGCATGTGCAAAATAAACAAACAAAGCAAAGTAAGGGGGTGTTTGGTGTGTAAGTTTGAGTAAGATTTGTAAGTTTAAATAGTAAATTTTTTTTGAATTTTTTTGAATTTTCAGAAAAGACAACAACTTTTTTGGGAAAAAGATAAAAACATGATAAAAAAAAATACGTTTAGTTTAAACTAAACTCATGGCCAAACAAGCCCTAAATGTATTAAAAAAAAAAAAGCCCTGTGGCGGCCCATCACATGACGATCATTGAAGAATGGACGAAAAAAGTAGATCCGTTCTTATAAATATAGGTATAGATAATATGCAATAAGAACTCTCTTCTTTCCTTTTTGTTTCCGTTACCTTTGTATTAAATTCAAGTGAGCTATGACATAATATTATTGGGGGAATAGCTAATGAGATGGGAAATCTGGGACAACAGATCTCCAGTTTAGAAAATTATAAGTATGCTAGATAAAATCATGAGTTAAATGTGTATTTAAAATGTTAACTAGCAGTTGTAATCTAATAGTAATACTATATTTTATTTAAAAATGTAAAGCTTTAAATCTACCACCCTTAAGTTAAAAAAAAATAGATTGTCTTCTAGTGCAATTTAATCCATGATGTTTAGGACCGAGACAATTTATTTTTCCCTTTTTCTTTAAAAAGAAGAAGGGAAAAAAAAAAAAAGGCTTCTTTGAATTTCCCCAAAGATTCTTTAAAAATTTTTGTCCTCAAAAGAAAAGCTTCAAGGCAAATAATTTTTGCGGAAAAAAAAAAGGCAAATTCGCCGTTGCCGGGGATCGAACCCGGGTCACCCGCGTGACAGGCGGGAATACTCACCACTATACTACAAACGACTTGGTTTGATAACAATCTCCACCGTTATTTATTATAAAAGTTAGGCACCCGTAATCGTTTCAATCAACAAATGTCCACCATCCATAGACGCGGCATGGCTCAATTTATTTTTGCCAAACAACTAATTCAACTTCCCTTAGAAAAACACATAACGCTGATTTTTTTTTGGCCCGGATTTTTCACACCCAGAATTTATTAGATCGTTCCAAAGGGTGTAAAATTACAATTAAACAAACATAAAAAGACAAAAAGATTATAATTCATATATAAGTCTCTCAACATAGGTATCTTTCAGTTCCAGGATGAGAAAATATGTTCCTCTAAACGTGAAGGAGCTTCAAAAGAATTTGACTAAGAATTTGTCTTATGTTGCATCTATGTTGCCAAAACTTCCCAAGGGATGAACAAAATTATTCCTTCGAGGCTGTGCAAAAAGCGACGTGCCGCGGAAAAGCTCACAAGGAATTCATGCTGCTGAACTGGGATCTGAAGGGCATTGTCTTTCTTTATAAACCAGGTGAGAGAGATTGACAAATCTTTAGGAAAGTAAGCTCATGCATTTGCACATATTGCTCCTGAAAAAAAAGAAAGAAAAGAAAACAAATAATAAAATAATAGAGAAAATTGATATTTGTGTGTAAAGAAAGTTGGTCAAAATGTAGATAAACTATCTAACTCAAACAGCATCAACAGTCCTGTTTCATTTTCTTTAGCACGAAAGAGAGCTTCGAAACGCAGAGCGAGAATAAAAGAATAAAAACCTAGTGGCTCAACCTCTTTCAATTGGCTCTTTTCTTTTTTGGGCTAATTTTTGTTCCTCTCGTTTTATTTTTAGCATGCCATAGAAAATAGAGATAAACCAACCTGCAGACTGAGATGAGCAGCAAACTTCCGTTCATTGACGTGTTTGACATCAAGGCCAATAAACCACGATCCAACACTGATATCATCATGGGCATATGTACGAAGAATAAACCTTAACAACAGAAAATTGTTATGCCAGTCCTGTTAAATGTCCCCGCATTACATGGTGTAGCTAACAAGTAACAAGAGGCGTAACTGTGGAGAGAGACCTACCTGTTCATTGAAACATACTGAGCCAAGGCTCTAGAAATAGCAAATATATCACTGGAGGGTCGTGTCTAAAATATCTGTATTAGGGAGAAAAAGAAATCTAATTATGAGACTGAGGTTGTTGACAAAAGGACATACATAAACTTTTTTACTTAAGAACGGTGACCAACAAAATAAAACTTTACTCACGATTTTGCATCGCCAAACTTCCACCAGTCTGGCTCATACCATCTGTTGGTCCTGTAAAATTAATGACAGTGCAGGAATACATTATGTTATTATTCTGTAGTGAAGATGTTTCACAACCTTAAAAATGTGTCACAGAATAATCCTGTCAGCTAAACTCACGGCTCAGAGAAAACTTCGCCTGATTCATACACCCAACATAGATTCGAGACTTGTCCAAATAACTAGTAAGCATCGCTCCCAAGGCATCTGGACAACGGAGGAAAAGCACTAGTTATAGCTCACCAAATTCTTTACTAGTTTGAATAAAAAAGCCGACAAAACAGCGACTCTTGCTCTATAGTAATCTTGCCTCCCGGTTATTTTACCTGACGCAATGAAAATAACGCTATATATTTTTTTTACTACAGACTAACATGTACGAGCTATCGATAGAGGGGAAAAGATGCTTTAACCAAACCGTATGTCCTATTAAAGTTTTGTACCAGAAGTGCCAAACTAGACCCACCATTATTCCTTACTATAAATTTTTCTACAAGGACTACATACCAATATTAACAAACACATCATCATTGACCTTAACAAAAAACTCAGCTTCCCAGTTCTCTACAGCATGAACGAGGAAACGATATCATCTTTTTTGAACGGTTCTCGGGTGATTTCCAGTTGATCGTCCTGTAGGCAAGCAAAAGTAGAACAGCAATCACGTAACGCTGTACTTTATTTTGTTCTTTCTTAAAGTTATCTTTTTGCCATTATGGCTGATTATCAATGCCGATTGTAGACTTTAGAGATACATTTTATCAAACAAGAATGTGGGATGCATAAAACCTTAGGGCATTAGCAAAGGTGTGCAGTTTAGGATTCAATATAAGTTCAGATGAAAATATCACCATACGCAAGAAATTACGTAAAGATTGAATCCAAATAACGTGGTAACAAATTCATTTAATTATTGAACATACAAGAATAATGAAGTCATTGGTTTTGCTTATTTTCTCTGTCAATTTCCCCGTGCAAACTGTCTCCCAAGTTTTGAACTGCAAGATACAAAATTCAACTGAACTGAGAACTCGAAGCAATTTTCGTTGTAAATCTAAATCATCGTATGACAGACCTTCTTCAACTACAAACCGTACAATGATGCCCTTTTCATTTGCCAGCTTCTTTAAAGCTGACCCTACAAAAAAAAAAAAAGCATATATATTTCATATATTCCCAAATTAGTACTACAAGAGGAAAGAAAGTTGCAAAAGGAATAACAAGATATTCATAGTTGCAGGACTAGGAAAATTTCAACTGAGAAGTGGATTACTAAAAGAGTAGAAGACCGTAGCAGGGCAGTCCCAATGACAGTTTGTTTTTGCTGCTCCACTCCGAATTGAAATTGCAATATCAACGTAAAAACACTTTTTTTGGAGTATATAAGGAGGACTTAAAATAATCGTTACATCAGTTTTACATTTTAAACAAAGAAAAGAGTAGAACTCATAAGTAGTTACCAGTAGGCATCCACGCCATACGAATTGCATCTCTATTTTTTCTGCGGCCATAGGTCGTAATAATTCCTATCACAGCTAAAATCTTTTTCCTAGGACGAGCTTCATCGTTTTTTAACAAGCTCTTTGGAACAAAACCTTCTTCTCTGGCTGCAGCCAGCTCCTTTTCAAGGGCTGATAACTTCTTCTGTTGTTCCCTAGAACATAAAGTGTCACTGTGGGCTTGAAGTTGAAAAATGTATCATATTTACCCATAATGTTATTGCTAAAATCATTGTATTACCTGCAGGTTATAACTTGTAGTGTATCATCAACCGATATCGCGATTGACCCTGAAAATGGAGAATTACCTAATCAATATCCCTTTGCACACATCCAAACCAAACAAGGATTAAAAGTTTCATAGGATTTTTTCGATAAACTCTTGATGCTTTCACTCTCCAGACATCGTATCACATATACTCGAAGAGTGAAAAAAAAAAAAGAAAAAGGAATGGTGTCACTAGTGACAAAGGATGAAAAGAAAAGACTGAAATTCTAACAGAACACTAATTTCCACTGCAAAAACAGAAGAACAAGTATAACTACCAATCCATAAATGGTTGATGATGGAACATTCATCAAATTCTGCGGTTTTTATGTTAATGTTTATGATGCTTATATTTTTGTTATCATGCACATACAAGATATACACGTGCATCTATACTAACTGTGGTCCTCTCCTCCTCTATTTCTTTTCACAATTTCTTAGACCTAAAATCAATTTCAAGTATAGTTTTTAACCGTCAGTTCGAATCAGAAAGTCGATCAAATCCTATAATAGAAACTTGAATTATTTTATACTCCATCAAAGAACTTGCATCAAGATTTCTGTTATATTATCAAAAAAACTATTAAATTGATCCGAATCCATAAGTTCAAATTTCTAAAAGAAAGAAAATATATATATATATATATATATATATAAACAGATTACCTGAGAATTTTTCTTATCAAGCTCCTGCATCAAATAAACTCGCTCCTTCCGCATCCTGCCACAGACTATTAAACAGTCGATTGCAACCCTCGTCAAACATGGATCAAAAACAAAATTCACAGACCATATACAAATCAAAATTTGTTTTGTTTTGTTTTGTTTTTTTTTGGGTCTTTAAACTCACCGGCCAGCGACGTAAACGGCGGCCATGGTGGCTAACAAGGCGAGAAAAAGAGGAGAAATCGGAGGCCGAGAAGCCGAACCGGAAATCCGGTTCTGAGAATTCCGGCTATGCATTGTGTCAAAGCAACAAATTCAGTGAGTTTTTGAAGCTGTGGCGTCTGTGAATTCCGGTTAATGAGATCTGGAAGTTGATCTCGGAGTCAAAGCTCAACAAAAGTGAAGTGAAAAATGGAAATAAATGAATGAATGAATAAATAAATGAGATGCTGAGTTGAGTTTGAGGTGGGAGAAAAATGGACAACAGGAGAAGATGACGTTTTAACGAACACTTCAAAGGTTTGGGAATCCTTGGCCTCCTTTTACAATTTACTCTCTTTTTTGGGGGGGAAAATTTACATTTTTGTAGGTTATATTTTATTGAATTTATGAATTGATGCCCAATCTTTAAATCATATTCAACTAGTACCCCATACAGGTCATATTAGAAAATAATAAACCAAGAAAATCTATCGTTTTCTAAGCCTCCGTTTGGTGTTACGGTTGGAGTTGATAAATTTTTAAGTTGGAGTTGGTTGACTTTTTAAAAACTAGTTATAATATTTGTGATTTTTCAAAAAAAAAAAAAAAAAAAAAAACTGAGATGAAAATTTGAGTTGGAACATGAGTTCCAAACACACCCTAATACTTAACGTTGAAATGTCTTCTATGTCATTTTAAAAACATCAAATACATTTTTCTTGAGGTAATAATTTTTTTTTGAGAGAACATCAAAAATTTCTTTTGTCATACATGAAATAAATAAAGGGATTTAGAGGTAAATAATCTCTTTTTAATATGTATTTTTAATAAATGATCAAATTTTTTAAAAATTAGTTAAAAATACTATTTTTTTAAATGATCAATCACTAATTGACCATATAATATTGTTAATTTAATAAATTAATGACTGACCGTTGTCAATCATTAACGTAAATAACCAATTTTTAGATTAATCATAATTGATCAAAAAAAAATTTTTAAATGACAACAATTATTTTACTAAAAAAAAAATTAGACCACCTATTAAATTGGCCGATCAAAGAGACCATAAAACCTAATTTTTTTAAATAAAAGTAACAAGTTAAAAATATTCTAAAAAACAAAGAAAAAAAAGAAGACACAAAAAAAAGGGCATTATAAAATGACGTGAGTTTTTCTTAAAAAAAGTAAAAAATAAAAAATAAAAAAGTGCATCTTCTTTTCCTTTTTTTTTTTGGTGGCTAAAAGCATCTCTTTTCCTATAAATGCCCCATGACTCCATATATTTGAAGATTAGTCCATAATATATGTAAATCTCACAGACGAAATTGAAAAAACGAAAAATTCCGGGGACTAACAGTGCAATTTATTTATTTACCCATATAATAATAAAATGTCTCTAATTAAAGAAAAAGGGCCAGTGATCGGATACAGATACACCGATAGGAAGCAATTTATAAAGTGATAGGCTCCAATCATAAGCGGTGGATCGAGGAAGTTTCGCAGTCTCTCCATTTTCTTCTTCTGCTCTGAATCATCACTCTCCTATCGATCTCCACCGTCGATCGCCCAAATGAACGACGCCGATGTTTCCAGGCAGATCCAGCAGATGGTCCGCTTCATCCGCCAGGAGGCGGAGGAGAAGGCCAACGAGATCTCCGTCTCCGCCGAAGAAGTACGTTTTTCATTTTAGGTTTTTTTTCCCCCAATTTTTTTTTTTATTTTGGGAAAATTTCGATTGGTTTCGTGTTGTAGATTCAGAGTTTCGAGTTCCTGATTCGTGAATCTCGTTTTTTGCTTTTTTTTTTTTTTGGCGGAATTAATTGTGGAATTGTGCGTTTTGATATTGATGTTGGCGCGTTGTTTTCAGGAATTCAACATTGAGAAGTTGCAGCTAGTTGAGGGCGGAGAAGAAGAAGATTCAGGCAAGAGTACGAGCGGAAGGAGAAGCAAGTCGATGTTCGAAAGAAGATGTGAGATTTTCTCCAATCTCTCTCTTTTTTTTTTTTCCCTGTATTTCAATCTTCTACTTAATTATTTGTTTGGTTTATGCTTCTGGTTAAAACTAAATGGAATTAAAAAAGCACGCTCTTTTAATTTCATTTTTGTTAAATAGATTTATGGGATTAGTGAAATAATCTGTAGGTTTGAGCATTTGGTAATGGATTACAAGAAAGATGGTTGCTTTTTGTTTTTCTTATTTGATTTGGACAGGCGTAGTATATAGTTTTAAATGACAGTGAAAGTGACTTAAGTTATAGCAAGAATTTGGGAGAAGTGGGTTTTTTGGAAACTGTTTAAGAAAGCGTTGTAGATTTTTTTAGAAATTGATGTACAGGCAATAAGTTTTCAATTCCTGCATAGCTCAATTTGTTTGGTTAGAGAATTGGTTCACTAATTTCTATGCACGACACAAGTAAACAAGTTCTCAAATCCCGCATAGCTAGTAGGTTCATCCGGCAAGTTTATGCCTCTTCTTGCTTTAGTACACAGAAAATTCTGACCTGGAGAATAACATTATTTTATTGGGTTACGCAGTGAGTACTCCATGCAACTCAATGCTTCTAGAATCAAGGTTCTCCAAGCTCAAGATGATTTGGTTAACTCCATGAAGGAGGCAGCAGCCAAGGAGCTTCTGAATGTGAGCAGAAGTCACCATGTCTATAAAGGGCTTCTGCAAGATCTTATTGTTCAGGTACTAAGGCTTGTTGTTCAATTAATGTTGCGTACTTAATAGTATGGTAATTCTATTGTCTTTATCTACAGTAGATGCAACTTTCAAGAACTTCCGTAAGGTTAGTAGAAAGTCAAAATATTTGTGGTTTGCCGAGTACTGAATCGTTCTGATTTTGTCTTTGCAGAGTTTGCTCAGGTTAAAGGAGCCTGCTGTCTTGTTGCGTTGCCGTGAAGATGACCTTTCTCTGGTTGAGTCTGTGCTGGAATCAGCTGCCGAGGAATATGCAGAGAAATCAAATCTTAGTCCACCAGAGATCATAGTTGACTCTATCTTTCTTCCACCTGCTCCTAGTCATCATAATGCCCATGGTCCTTTCTGGTATTTATTCTTTTCATAATATAAGTAAAATCAGATAGATGTTTCTCTTATACAAGAACAAGATTTGAGTTGTCTTGCTGATGTCTTGTCTTTCACCAATAGTTCTCTGAAAGAACATTAAAAGTAAAGTCTGCTGATGATTTTCTTTTTTCTTGTTTTTGCAGTTCTGGAGGTGTGGTGTTGGCTTCTCGTGATGGGAAGATTGTGTGTGAGAACAGCCTTGATGCACGTTTGGATGTTGCATTCCGTAAAAAGCTTCCAGAGGTACTTACTTTTATAAAAACCTTGGCTTTAACATATCTCTTGCCTTTGTGTTCCGGTTCATTGCTTGTGAAATGGTTATGGAAGAGCAAAGAAAAGGAAGATTTTCGTAATCTACGGGTGTAAAACAAAATTCACTATTGTTCAATAATATCTGCATATCCAAAATCAAGATTAGTTGAAACAGGAAGGGAACAAAGAGAAAGAAAAGAGTAGAACCATTGTGAACCTGGTGAAGTAGCTGATGTTAGGCAGCTTTTAATTGCTCTTGCCTTCTCACCATGTGCATTTACCAGTTGTTATTCTCATTGGCAAATATATGCACAATTCTCTTGCCATGGTTATACGTGAACTTTGAAGTTTCGTGCTTAAAAATGTATGATTAGTTAGTAATCAGTGGCGACTCAAACTCAGAAGTATAGTAACGAGATTTGAGTTCTAAGCTTTATGTGATCTTGTAGTATTGTTGATTCACATAAAGGGACTCTTGGATCATTCCCTTTATATCAGCAACTTAGCAAAGCATGTCATCTGACAATGTAACATGGTTATGTAGCAAATTAGAAGATCTTAATACTTTTGGTGTAATCATGCTCAAGTTTAAGCGTCTTTCAATTTCTATTGCAGATCCGTAAGCGGCTCTTCGGTGAGGTTATCATTGCATAATCGGAAGATAGGCTGTATTGCTCGTCGCTTGGAGCTTATTTATTGTTTAAATCCTAAAAAAAACTTGGTCATGGAACCATGCGATGTATTTTAAATTGCTTCTTTGTGTTAATCCAATTTTCTTGGAACTCCGAATAACTTCTTTGCCAAGTAGCTGTATGTTGGTTTGGTTCTCATTTCGTCTGCGTTATAGAAAGTACTTATTCTTGGTACCGATGATATAAATAAAAGTTTCCAGCTTGAGAGTTTTTTTGTTAAACAATTGTTCCACTTGATTGTCGTTTAAACTAATTGCTGACCGCCGAAAGCATACAATCTTTTTTTTTTTTTTTTTTTTTTTTTCAATTAAAGTTTCCCCGTGCATTTTATTAAAATTTTCCCCTTTGACCTCTAGTTTTGGTCGGAGAAATTGGACAACAGGACATCAATATTTCAATACAAACGACATGTCGTTTTGAATAACTTAATTAATGCTTCATATGGTCTTTCAACCGGTCTTTCAACTCATCTTTAATTAAACTAAAACTGTATTTTTTTTTTCCTCAGTTTTGTATCTTTTTGAAAAATCAATAAAAATTATAGTTAATTTTTTAAAAGTTTATCTTTAATTGGTGAATCAAAGGCAAGTTACATGTCGTTTATCCTTGAACTGCAACAAACTTCATACTGCAAACGTCACATACTTGAACGACAGCAACGAGCAAACTTTTTGACGGAGGAGGATGTGTCGTTGCCGGATTGAAACTCCTTAAATAAACTATAAGCTCACAAGCAAAAACTAAATACAAACTACATGCCGTTTCAGAAAGATGACAAACTACATGTCGTTTCTTGTCGAGTAATATTTGTTCAATGTATCATAAAGTAATTAAACACTTTATCTCATATTTTTCATTGTTGCAAACAAATGATATTTCATTATATTGGAAAGACACAGAAGATGACCGGAAACCATCCTAATACTCGTGCCCTCTTACATATATACATAAATGTATATAAAAATATAAGAATACTCTCTCGTTTGGTATCCGACAGGGAGAGAGAGAGAAAAATTCAAGAGACTAACTAGTACAATTCAAGAAACTACCTAGTATAATTCAAGAGATTAATCGATACAAGTGTTGTTTGTATCCGATAAAAATGGGATTCTGAACGCAAGAGTAACCTATATGAATATACACTTTCTCTAGTTTTCTTAAATTTTAAGATGTACTTGAGCATTACAATAATATATATATTTTTTTGGGTAAATGGCATCACCATTATATCATAGCTTCTAAGATGTATTTTTAAGATAATATTAAAATACTTCCCCTAGTTTTCGTAAATTTTTAAAATGTACTTTGGCATCGTGACTAACAGAAAAGTAAAATATTTATTAAAAAAAAAAAAAAGAAAAACGCGAAAAAAACCTTAGAACCGAAAACGACATGTCGTTTTGATGATATGGACTACGAACAGAACGATTTCCATTCAATACAGACTCGAATGGTTCTTAAACCCTCTCTCGCCGAGCCCGAATCTTCCTCTTTCTCCTCCCGACGAACCCCCATAAACTCACCGCCGGCAGGTTAGCACAGTTTTTATTAGTCGAATTAAAGTTTTTTTAATCAAAAGTTTCAAACTAACATTTTTTTTTCCCTTCTTAAATAACTATCTTTCCTTCCTCTCTCTATCCTCAACCTTCACCGACCTATATTCAGCTAATTCCCCATTTTCTCTGCAACTGCAATGATACCCAGAAGTGCCAACTACTTCTAGCTTTGCTTTGCCACAATTTCTGGGCTCATTTTAAGATTTTTGCAAATTAAACCCTTCATTTGCAGTTGGTAGGATTCGTTTTCTCGAGAAAATCCTTCTTTCTCATCTGGGTCTGCTGATTCTATCCCCCTTCCTCAAAGGTTTTTATTTATTTTTTATTTTTTCTGGTGAATGCTAATTGGGGCTCTTTTTCTTAAAACATATCAGATCCGTTGTGAATCTACTTTGAGTTTCGAATCACTTTGCAGTGTATAAATGGACAAAACTTTTTATGTCATAAATTTATAAAAGAAAGCACTTTTCCAAGCTATGTGGTTTTTACTTCGGAGAATTCTATGGTAGAGTATGAACACAAGCCACCGGTAGGGTATAGTTTTTTATTTGGTATGATTTTAATGTGGTTGGACGGCCGAGAACTATGTTTTATTGGGTTTCTATCTTACCACAGAATTATGCCTTTTCTTTATATTATTTGTAATGTGCACGGTGCTCTTTGGCTGCGGTTCCAAGCTTCTCATTTGTTTTCTCATGTCCACTTGTACAGATTTTTAAACACTTATGAATGGCTTGGAGGGTACTTGAGAAAAAGGTAGTTGTCGTATGGTGCTCTCGCTAACGAAACACTAGGACATTTACTAATGAATGAATAAAACTCTTCTATCATTAACCACTTGAGTAGGATACTCTTTCTATCTCAACAACAAAAGTGCTTTATGCATGGATAGCAATTGTGCATTTCAATTTGGTGGAGATTGAAAGTTGGTTAAGCAATGTAGTCTGATCTATTCACGTTTCTTGATTTGCCTTCTTTCTTCAACATTTTACGTAATATCTTTCTGTAGGGAATACATTCATGTCTTGGTAGAGCTCTAACGTCAACGCATCAAAAACATGCAGTGGGGCCAGTTACTTCATTTCCTAGGGATGCAGCAAAATCAGTTTCTGCCTTACTCGGATGCGTATCAGGTAAGCCGAATTTGTGGACATGCTTTCTTGTGTTAATATTGGCTACTTGGGTGGCATATTCCATTATATTTTGACGTTAACTCTACATATTGTGTGAGCCTTAATTAGATGTCTCTCAAACTTGTTCTGCAGATACCTTTTTCGTCTCACTGTCACGAGGTTCTGATAGTTGTGAAGTTTTGACAAGAGAACCCCCAATTTCGGTAAGTTTTCATGTTTCTGTTTTATTTGGCTTTGCTCTCTACTCTCTTGGAAGTTTAGGCTTACATACTGTAGTATTATCACCTTTACATTCTTGTTCTTGATCTGCATTGATGATTGAAGTAACCGCTATTTCATCCTTATAGTGAAGATAAGTGAGGTAGAATGTATAAAATAAATGCCTAACTCTTGCAGCAGTTTTAGAGTTGTTGAGCAATGCTAATAATTAATATGGGCAACTTGGGATGAGAAAATGTTTACGATGAGATGCCTTCTCCTTTTAAGTTTTTAGGTATACCGAAGGTGTAAGAATGAAGGTAGTCATGGTAGGAATTACATGGTAAAGCATTGACCATAATAGAAGCCATGTTTGATATAGCACTAAATTCCAAATGATAGAAAGCATGCAGAGAAAATCTCCATTAAAATTGAAAAGAAGAAAGAAAAAAATTCCAGAAACTGATAAGTGCATATTTATAAAAATCACCACTCTTAATGGTGTGCATCAAGTTTCATGTTGAAGAAAAGAATGATAAGTAAGCAATCTGTTATTGTTCTTTTCATGCTAATAATGGAAATTGTTTGTTTACATAATAATATGATAGTGCTTATTTGATAATTAATGGTGGATATTTCTTAGGTGTTATCATGCGAGCACAAAATTGAGTGCGAGAATGAGAGGTGCTGAGGCTGCAGTTGGTTTGAAGGCTCCGGATAGAGGGAGTTTTGTAAAAAAGGTCAAGAAAAGCCAACCGCCTGTTGAAGCTCCATATGTACCTCCTCGAATACAAAAGCCTACCAAATCGCTGGATAAAACAATAGACATATTTGAGGGAATGACTCTTGTGGAGCTTGCCAAACGTACTGGGAAGTTAGTACCTACTCTGCAAAATATCCTTGTAAATGTCGGGGAAAAGGTTGACTCAGAGTTTGATTCACTCAGCATTGACGTTGTAGAGCTCATAGCAATGGTATTTTCCTCTTTTAGCTCTAGAAATCTTTTGTATTGATGTCACATGTTATATGCAAACCTAGATAACAAGATATGTTCGCATATCTGGTTTACAGTTCTGTTTAGTATCTGGTCTTTCAAAAACATGTTTACCAACAGGCTTAAAATTTGGTTGAGTTGTTAATATCACGTGCCCAGTGTAAATCTACTGGGTAAAATACCTATCTGAAAGTAGTTTGGTTGCTGACAAAGCCATTGTGCTTTTCTGAGTGACAGTTGTAAGGGGAGGGAAAACAAAAGATGGAGGGGGTGGGTTGTAGGTTGTTTCGAGAAGAAAGAACTGCCACCTCATCTACAATAGTAACAAATATGTATTTATATATATATATATGTATATATTAAACTTGTGAACTTCTGTAATTGAGTTGGTTAGGAAATAGTAATTCAGGAAGTTGCATTTTCCACTCGTAACTATTTGTCACCCTAATGATATATGCTGAAGTATATTTGTATTGTGGCCGCTTTAGAAAGTTCTAAAAACCTTTGCATTTACTTTTCAGGAAGCTGGGGTCAATGTTAGGAGGCAACATTCCAATGAAGGTGCAGAGATTCATCCTCGGCCTCCGGTTGTAACCGTTATGGGTCATGTTGACCATGGGAAAACTTCTCTTTTGGATGCTTTACGACAGACATCGGTGGCTGCCAGGGAAGCTGGGGGCATTACACAGCATCTTGGTGCTTTTGTGGTTGCCATGCCATCTGGAGCATCTATTACGTTCCTTGACACACCTGGTCATGCAGCGTTTAGTGCGATGAGAGCAAGAGGTGCTGCAGTCACCGATATAGTTGTGCTAGTTGTAGCTGCTGATGATGGGGTGATGCCTCAGACTCTTGAAGCCATTTCTCATGCAAAGGCAGCCAATGTCCCAATTGTCGTCGCAATTAATAAGTGCGATAAGCCAGCTGCCGACCCAGAAAGAGTAAAATTCCAGCTTGCTTCCGAGGGCTTGCTGCTAGAGGATATGGGTGGAGATGTTTCAGGTGGTTTATGTTTCAGCACTGAAGAAGACAGGATTAGATGACTTGGAAGAGGCTTTGCTTCTCCAGGCAGAAATGATGGAACTAAAAGCGCGCGTTGACGGGACTGCTCAAGCTTATGTGGTTGAGGCAAGACTTGACAGAGGTAGGGGTCCACTGACCACTGCAATAGTGAAAGCGGGAACTTTGGTTTGTGGACAAATTGTGGTTGTGGGCTCGCAGTGGGGTAAGATAAGAGCAATTAGAGACATATCTGGGAAGTCAATGGATAAGGCAAACCCGCCATGCCCGTTGAAATTGAAGGGCTGAAGGGCTTGCCAATGGCCGGTGATGATATTGTCGTCGTGGAGTCTGAGGAGCGAGCCAGAATGCTTAGTGAAGGGAGGAAAAAGAAATTTGAGAAGGATAGACTTCAAAGGATTAGTGAGGGGAGGGAAGAAGTTCCAGAAGAACAATCAGAAGAGGCACCTAAGTGGGTTGAGTTGCCGATAATAGTAAAAGCAGATGTTCAGGGTACTGTCCAAGCTGTTACGGATGCATTGAAGAGTTTGAATAGTCCTCAGGTATGCCATAAGAACACAAATCACCGACTCTTGGAATTTTCTTTTTCCTTCCAATTATACCAGAGGACGGTCGCAGGTTTATTTTTGAGATAACTTTTGGCTTTTACTGAAAATTTTCATTCGCAATGCCCAGGTTTTTGTAAATGTAGTACATGTTGGCGTTGGACCCATTTCTCAGTCAGATTTAGACTTGGCACAAGCGTGTGGCGCTTGTATTGTTGGATTCAATGTAAAAAGCCCACCTAGCTCCGTCAGTTTGGAAGCTGCTCGAGCCGGGTATAAAGGTACTAACCACCTCTTGCTGGTAATGTCGGTTTTTGCTTGAAAAATTAGTCCTTCTTCATCTTTATCTTTCGGCTGGGGCGTTATGAGTTATGTGCACTTACACTCGAGCATTCTTTCTTTTGGCATATAAAGCACAATGAAAATATGATTAATTTTGTTTATGTTTCTTTGATTGCTTAGATATTTTTGCACCGTGTGATCTATCACCTTCTGGAGGATGTTGGCAATTTGATTGTAGACAAGGCGCCTGGGACTCCCGAAACCCATGTTGCCGGGGAGGCTGAGGTGCTAAGCATCTTTGAGCTTAAAGGACGCAAAAAGGGTAATGCAAAGATTGCTGGGTGCCGGATACTCGACGGATATGTTTCCAAAACCTCAACCTTAAGGCTTTTGAGAAGTGGGGAAGTCTTGTTCGAAGGACCCTGCACATCTCTCAAGCGAGAGACACAGGACGTCGAGACGGTGAGGAAGGGAAGCGAATGCGGGGTCATCATCAGCGATTGGAATGACTTGAGAGTCGGAGACGTCATTCAGTGTCTGGAGCAAGTAGTGAGGAAGCCAAAGTTCATTTCCTCGGAGAGCGGTGCCGTTCGGATAGAATGCTGACAGATGGTTTTTGTTTCTCTGCTTAGCATAATAATATTAAGTTATAGCTATTCAGATATAGTTTGTTTCTCCTCTATTTGCTATTTTGCATATATTCTTAATCAAAGTAGAGCTGGACTTGATGAGGTTCATCCTCTCATCTGAAAAGATTTTGCTTGTCAAGCTCTACTCGTTTAGAAGTCAAAATCAATTTTAATTGATTCATTTTTGGAAGACCATAGTGGATACTTTACAGCTTTACTTTGGCTTTGGTATAAATTTGTTGTACCATCAAGAACACAATGATAAATATAAGAAATAACGGTGAATAAACGATCATTGCCTACGCCTTTTGCTTCAAAGCCCAATATATAGATATATATGTATATATATATGGATACAAACTTATAATCGGAACTGTATATTTATCTAATCGTACATTAGTTGTTAGATTCACTTTTTAATAATATAATCTGTGAATATCAACATCATTAACATTGGGATGGAGGGAGAGGATCGGAAGGAGAAATTAAATCGTTTATTTGGTTGGTGGAGTGGTGGGGGAGGAGTGATAACTCCTCTCTCTTGGGGCCTGCCATTTTGAATCCTTCTATTGATAGAAGGATTCAACAATTCCACTGATGTCTAATGAAAAAGATCATTTTAACCTCCAAATTTTTTTTTTAATAAAAAAATATATATTATAATTAGATTACTCATCTTTTAAACTCTCTCTCCATCTTATCAACAACATAAGAACATAAGAGATTGATTAATTGATGTAATCATCTCCATCCTTCACACTTTTCATTATTCTAACTCTCTTCATCTTTCCTGTTCTTCATTGCTCCAATCAAAGAGAGCTTCAAAAATTTACAGCACCACATGCACAATTATTTCCAATCATAAATCTTACTATTGAAAAGTTGATTTACATACTTAAACAATCATAAGATATCAAACAGTGTGTATGCTTTTAATCTGTGTAATAACTACCAATCTCCCACCTCAGTTCATGATATTGGATAACAAATACCCAATCATCAACCTCCAAAAACGTGAAGCTATATGTGAACAAAATTGCCGCATAATAGTAGGGACCTGGTATTTTAAAACATTAAATGAATTGTCATATTCAGCTTTTATTTTATTTGTTTTGGCTAAAGATTTCAATTTTTAATTAAGGTTATCATAAAAACAACACTATCACATTTCTTTGGTGCTTAATTTATTGTTGTACCATTCGTACACGCATACAAATATATGAAATCATAGTAACCATAACATTTGCACTTGAATTTTTTTTCCCAATAATTTATATTTTTTTCCTCTCTCTGTCTCCCTTTCTTCTTCTTTTTATTTATTTATTTATTTTTTTTTCTGTTTGAATTTTCTTTGTTGACTTTTATCATTCAGAGAGAAGAAATCCATTGGTCACTATTAAAAAAGGAGTTGGTAATTCCTTTCATTGGAAGTAAAAATCTCACCAACTACAATTGCATATATTTGTGACATGGACTGCTTTAAGTAAGGTCAAGTGCTCTTTTATTATTTTGTCAGTTTTGAATTTATGATTCTCCTGATCATACAATTTTATTTTGATTTTATTTTATTTTTGTATTTTACCCTCAAAGAAAACTTTATTCCATTTAGAAATCATTTCCTCAATTATTAGTGCCTTCACTTGTAATGTTTTTCCAGCAACTCAAACATTATTTTAACGAAGACAGATTTGAGCTGTCCCCTCTATATTATTTCTTGTCGATTGTTATCATGTTAGAATTCGAATCTATCTCACAGTAATAATTATTGAGCTTGTTATACTGTTTTGGATGGCGGGTTTTGTTGAGATTTTTAAGAGTAGGATCCACATAATTGATAAACAGTACTTTAATAGCAAGAAAAGCGGCCTTTGTCTTGCAAAGCATACACATACAAGCAAGTTGAAACTTTCACAAAAAAAAAAAAAAAAAAAAAAGATGTAGAAGAAGAAAGTTGAAAGTAGAATCTACATTATTTTCCACATCAAACACTTCCATATACTGGTTTGGCGGGTTAATGAACATCTTCACGAGATTTGTTGTTAGCGCTGCGTGTGTTTGCTTTGTCTGTCAGATCTTTGAAGCTAATTTTCCTTCAATATTTTCACAGAAGATTTACTTGGTTTGTGCTTGTCCTTCACTGTTTTCACGTTTCCTTTAAATGTATATACATATAGACACACACACACACACACACACACACTAGAATCAATTTCAGAAGTTGTCTTCTTTGTTTCATTTCATCTATTTTGAGTAAATTTGTTGACTTTGCAGATTTCTCTATGCTACACTGATACAGAACAGCATGAAGAAGAATAATTCAGCTTTGTTCTGCAATATTTCCGGGTGTTCAAATGGATTAGAAGATAATTGCAGTTCGGGGATTTTAGCTTTCATCAATCCAAATTCATGTGTGAGTCAAATTTTGATCACTTCATTGGATATTCTACTACACTTCGTCTTTTTGTCTACCTATCTCTATAGATTAACATCAAAGAAGACTTCATCATCCACATCGGCGGATCAGAAAGTAACCCCGCTCTCGGTATTCTCAGCCGTTTTCAATGGTCTTTTGGCTTTGGCCTACTTGGCTTATGGAATATGGACATCAATAGAGAAACCGAATACAGAAGGGACCATATTACCACTTTTTAAGTGGTTAGTACTGCTAATCCAAGGCTTAACATGGTTGATTCTAAGTTTAACCATAAGCCTAAGGAAGCTGCATCTTTCGCATACTGCAACAGCGAAAACTTTCTCAATTTTGGCTTCCTTGCTCGGTGCTTTTCTGTGCTTTTCATCTCTTTATGAAGCAGTCCTAGAAGAAGAAGCATCGGTCGAGATGGTCCTAAATGTTTTATGCGCTCCTGGAGCAATTTTCTTGGTCCTTAGTGCCTTTTCCGGGTGTTCAAACATTAAAAATTCTTATCAAGAAATTGGTGATAATGATGGTTCCTATGGTTTATTGCTAGATGGTGTAGCTGATGATGAAGGCGATGTCCGTCCAAATGATAATGTGACCCCTTTTGCCAGAAGTGGATTGTTAAGTTTAATCTCCTTTTGGTGGTTGAATCCATTGATGAAGAAGGGTAAGCAAAAAGTGCTCGAAGATGAAGATATTCCGAAGTTGAGACAAGAAGATCGAGCACGAACATTGTTCTCGATCTTTAATGAGCAATTGAGCAAAAAGAAGCTGAGGGGGTCATCTGATCCTCCTTCGGTTCTGTCGACAATCATATTCTGTCAGCGGAAGGAGATTTTGGTTTCGGGTTTCTTTGCTTTGATCAGGGTTCTCACCCTGGCTAGCACCCCACTTTTTCTTGCAACATTTATTCGGATTGTTGAAGGAAACTCTGAATTTAAGTATGAAGGTTATGCCGTGACTGCTGGGCTGTTACTTGTGAAGTTTGCGGAGTCGCTTTCAGAGAGGCAATGGTACTTCAGAACACGACTTATAGGGCTCCAAATCAGATCTTTACTATCAGCAGCTATATATCAGAAGCAATTACAACTCTCAAATGCTGCTAAGATAACTCATTCGCCCGGTGAGATAGTGAACTACGTCACTGTCGATGCTTACAGAATCGGTGAATTCCTGTTTTGGTTCCACCAGATATGGGCCACAACCCTACAATTGTTTCTTGCGTTAGTTGTCATTTACTTCGCTGTGGGGATAGCAACGGTTTCAGCTTTAACTGTACTCATATTAACCGTTGTTGGAAGTACTCCATTAGCAAAGTTGCAACACGAGTACCAGACTAAGTTCATGGTGGCTCAGAACAAGCGGTTGAAGGACTTATCCGAAGCGCTTACAAACATGAAGATTCTGAAGTTGTATTCATGGGAGATACATTTCAAGAACGTCATAGAAAGATTAAGGAACGAAGAGCTCAAATGGATATCCAAGGTTTTGATGCAAAAGGGGTACTATATTGTTTTGTTCTGGTCGTCTCCGTTACTAGTAGGTGTTTTCACTTTCTGGACATGCTATTTCCTTGGATTCCAGCTTTATACTACCAATGTCTTCACATTTTTAGCAGCTTTGAGGATCATTCAGGAGCCAATTAGGATGATCCCCGATGTTTTTGGTGCTTTTGTCGAAGCAAAAGTTTCGTTTGCTCGGGTTGTGAAGTTCCTTGAAGCACCACAGTTGGAGAACAGACACACAAGGGAAGATTGTATTGGCAAAGAGCTTTCTATCTTTATTAGATGCTCTGAAATCTCATGGGACACCAATTCTGCAAAGATCACATTAGGGAACGTTGACTTATTAGTCAAACGAGGAGAAAAGTTGGCCATTTGTGGCGAGGTTGGATCTGGAAAATCAACACTTTTAGCAGCAATTCTTGGAGAAGTTCCCCACATCAACGGCTTCGTAAGTAGTCATGTAATTTCAATAGATTATTAAATGAATTATACATTGATTAAGTGATTGGAAATCTTTATCTTCAGGTTCATGTTTATGGGAAGACAGCATATGTTTCTCAATCTGCATGGATCCAAACGGGTACAATTCAAGAGAACATTCTATTCGGGTCTGCCATGGATGATGTTAGGTACAAAGAAACACTTGAAAGATGCTCCTTGGTTAAGGACCTCGAGATGCTTCCATTTGGAGATCTCACTCTAATAGGGGAGAGAGGCATCAATTTAAGTGGAGGACAAAAGCAACGTGTTCAACTTGCTCGCGCACTTTACCAGAGTGCAGATGTTTACCTCTTGGATGATCCCTTCAGTGCAGTTGACGCTCACACTGCAACTAGCCTATTCAATGTGATCATTTTCTTCCTCTTTAAGGAATCCTGGATTGTTTTATTGTTGTTTTCATACTAAATTCCACCGTGACTCCGTTTCAGGAATATGTCATGGGAGCTTTGTCAAGTAAGACTGTCTTGCTTGTGACACACCAAGTTGATTTCCTTCCCGCTTTCAATTCCATTTTGGTAAGCCAATATTTGACTAATCTTTCCATCATCCCAACTTTTTGATACCAACTCACACGGCAATTCAAATATTAAATATAAAATTGACGATAATATTAAAACGCTGAGATAAGAGTTGGGATCCCTAGCATTATCCCTTAATAATTAGTGCAATAGTTTTTCATATAGCAACCTTTTTGTTTGTTGTTTTTCTTTTCGACAGTTAATGTCTAGTGGGGGGATTTCAAAAGCCGCAACCTATGAAGAGTTATTGGCTTCTTCTCAAGAATTTCGAGACCTTGTTTATGCACACAATAGCATTGCTTCTGCTGAAAGGAAGGTCAAGGATTCCTCTTCCAAAAAACACAAACCATCCAAGGGCGGTGAGATTCAAAAACTTGATGCTGAGGAACAGCTAAAGGCATCTAGTGGTGATCAATTGATCAAGCAAGAAGAAAGGGAAACGGGAGATATTGGTTTTAAGCCTTACATTCAGTACTTGAAGCAGGGAAAAGGATTTTTGTTCTTCTCCTCGGCAAACTTCTTCTACTTAATATTCGTAGTTGGGCAACTCATGCAGTTCTACACGTTTGCTGCTAAACTTCAAGACTCCAGTGTCTCAAGAGCAGAAATTTACGCCATTTACTCCGCGATCACGAGTATCATGGCATTAACTTTGGTGTTTAGATCTTTTTTTATAACTGCTCTTGGATATGGGGCCTCAAAGTCGATTTTCTCTACACTGTTGACTTCACTCTTCAGAGCTCCAATTTCCTTTTATGACTCAACGCCCATGGGAAGGATACTTAGTCGGGTATGTAAAACATTTCCCATTTGAAACTTGATGCCGTTCTTTGCAAGTAACTTAAAACTTCTGAAGTTGCTCTTTTCAGGTATCTTCTGATATGAATATCATCGACCTCGAAGTGCCGTTCAAGTTCATAGTCTCGGTTACAGGAACTATGAATACTTACACCATACTTGGATTATTAGCTTTTCTTACTTGGCCGGTCTTGTTTGTGATTGTGCCGATGATTTATGTAATTATAGTTCTGCAGGTAAAACACACAAACTAACTCAACCTTGTTATATTGTTTTTTTCACAACAAAGCGTTAGTCATTTCAAGAAATATACCTTATTGCGATAATGAACTTCGGACACACACAGGTAGTTTTGGCGCTTCTCGGCAGCTAATGTCATTTTCTTTTCTTTCTAATTTTCGTCTTATCGAGTAGAACTACTACTTGGCTTCCGGAAAAGAGTTGATGAGAATAAATGGCACAACCAAATCTATGCTAGCTAGCAATCTTGCTGAATCAATTGCTGGAGCCATGACTATCAGAGCTTTCGAGGAAGAGAACAGATTCTTCTCAAAATACTTGGACCTTATCGATGACAACGCCAGCCCAGATTTCCATAACTTCTCGGCAAATCAGTGGTTGATCCAACGACTCGAAATTCTATGTGCCATTGTTCTCTCAACCTCTGCTCTTGCCATAACTTTGCTTCCTTTTGAACCTTCCGACTCCGGTAAGTAAACATTCGTCTTTTACTTTCAAAAACATCATACTAACTTTGCTTCTTTTTGAACCATCTGACATATTGGTTGTAAATAATATTTTCGAGCAGGTTTTGTTGGAATGGCATTGTCCTATGGTCTGTCATTGAACTTATTCTTGGTGATCTCTGTACAATACCAATGTATGCTAGCGAATACTATTGTTTCAGTAGAAAGGGTAGAACAATACATGCATATTCCAAGTGAAGCTTCAGAAGTAATAGAAGGAAATAGACCTCCACATAATTGGCCAACTTTTGGCAAAGTGGAAATACGCGATTTGAAGGTTAGCGCTTAGCATGAAAAAATCGGTTTCGAAACTATGAGGTTTAATGCCTCTTATGTGACTTGCCATGCAGGTACGATATCGCCCTACTGCTCCACTTGTTCTTCATGGAATAAGTTTTACAATTGAAGGAGGGCAAAAGATCGGCATAGTTGGCCGCACAGGAAGTGGAAAGACGACTCTTATCAGCGTTCTATTTCGTCTGGTGGAGCCCACAGAAGGAAAAATACTAGTAGATAGCCTCGACATTTGTAAAATCGGCCTTCATGATTTGAGATCACGTTTTGGGATCATCCCGCAGGATCCAACACTGTTTAATGGGACCGTGAGATTCAATCTGGATCCCTTATCACAGTACACCGATCACGAAATATTTGAGGTAACAAACGTTTTTAAATAATCTGCATTGTTTTCGTCAAAGTAGTTTCTCATTATTGCGACACAAACAAACAGGTTCTGGAGAAATGTCAGTTGAGAGACGCCATTCGAGAGAAAGAAGAAGGCCTTGATTCCTTAGGTAAGAAACCCCGACAGCTATATTACCATCAGAATCGTTTTGATATTTTCAATCGGAAGAAGAAAAGAAAAGAAAGTAGTGAAAGTTCTTGAACACAGTGGTGGAGGAGGGAACGAACTGGAGCATGGGACAAAGACAACTATTCTGCTTGGGACGCGCATTGCTGAAGAGAAGCAGAATACTAGTTCTCGACGAAGCAACTGCGTCGATGGACAACACGACAGATGCCATCCTGCAGAGAACCATAAGAAGAGAATTTGCAGACAGCACTGTCGTAACCGTGGCTCACAGAATCCCAACCGTCATGGACTGCAGTAAAGTGCTCGCCATTAGTGATGGTGAGTAAAGTTGTGCATGGAAAGCTTTATGGACAACAATTTTCCACAATTTCGGACAATGTTTTAACATGAGATTTTTGATAGGAAAATTGGTGGAGTATGATGAGCCAAGCAAGCTGATGAACAGCGAAGCGTCACTTTTCGGGCAGCTGGTGAAGGAGTACTGGGCTCGATCTGGAAATGCTGGTTCCAATTCAGAGGATTGGTAGTGATTATCGGAGGATTCTAATGGTTTATTTAAGAACGTTCGAGTAATTTGGAGAGCTTTATCATGTTAGGATATAACATATTTATATGGTCTCTTTAGTACTTGGATTCTATTTATAAATCTAACTTCTATTACCATCCAACGCAGAATGTATGCCTGAGATGAACAGACTAAACAAACTTCTCTGAAACTATTACCAGCCAAAAAAAAAAAAAAAAAAAAAAAAATCCATCTCTGAAATTATCAATGAACCAAACTAGAGACTACTACCATGGAAAACAAATGAGAAGTCTGTTGTACAAAAAATATGAAATTAAAAAAAAAAAAAGAGAGTCTATTTTGATGTGATGGTTATCAGTATCACAATTCACATTATGTACTTTCAAAGTCTTACGTATTTTTGTGGTACTGTACGAAATTCTTTATCTTTGATCACATCATAATTTTATCTTATCCTTTACCGTACATTCTATTTCTACATGCCCCACACTCTACTCAAACTTCCTTACCCATTTATCTTTGAAACCCTCACAGCGAACAACGAGATTCAATCCCAGAATGCAAGGCAAGAGAGCTTTAGTAGGACTCTCCATCCATGTCTTTATCTTCAAATATTGTCCCCAATCCCTATTCTCATCCTCAAGTATTGTCTCCTGTCCCTACACCGTTTGAGTCGAAAACCGTGAATCATACTTGATTTACTATTTAAGGATAATTAACAAAAAAAAAATTTCCATAATTTATCTTACATATTTCATCCAATTTTTAACCTCTTTTTAAAATAAAAATTATCATTTGCACTTTTTATAGAGTTTAGGGACCTTTTAGCACAAAAAAAAAGAAAAAAGAAAAAAGAAAACAAATCACAACTTCGCATCATTAATCTGTGATTAGCCATACATAACATTGATTGATTAACCATTTTTGAAAAATGGTCATGTTCCAAATCTTACAAAATTTTAACCATTTTCTAAAATAACTTCTTAAAAATTGTCATTTATGCACAAATCCATTTTTTTTAAACGGTTCGTTTACTGCTATAGTAATTATTATTACATTGGAATACATGTGTTTGTTATAGAAATATTGGAGTGATTTAACTTTTTAATTTATTTTAGAACAATTTAATTCAGAAGTAAATATCAAATTTTTGCTTTTTACAAGTTCGTACCATATAAATTTTGTTGCCTTATACTGTATAAATGTTACTTTAGACAAAAACTATTCAAAACACTCGTTACATTAGAATACATAAGTCAAATTCTACTTCAAGTTAAATGAACATTCACTTACAATAGTTCATTCAAATGAATGCTTAGTCTCTTTATGCCAATGACTAAAATTAATTGGGGTACCATTGTCATTTTAAATACAAAGTTAACAAAGTTTAGATTAATTAAGAGATTTTAACGTTTTATTTTTTAATATCAAGGAAGTGTCTCTGTTTTTTAGAATAACATAAGTATCAGTGTAGTTAGTCGTTTATTTTATGTTAAGTTCTTATTTTATTGAAGCTCGAGGATTGTTAGCGGTTGAAAATCTAGGATCAAGATCCTTGTCATCCTACTCGTGATCTCATTAGACTTTTTAATGCCGTTGTATGGGAGCGTGAGAACGCCACTGATCTTCTTTTTATCTATAAAAAAAGTTCCTGCTTTCTGCTGTTGAATGTCTCTACTAGTAATCTATTAATTGATTAACTCAACACCACTTTGTCTCGGTGTGTCTAGGAAGTGTCGGCACTCTGGCAGCCTCTTTGTAAGTTCCCTCGAAGTCCTTTTAGCTCTCTTTGTTCCTTTGTTGCAGCAAAATGTTCCAATGAGGATGTTGAAATCTTTTGTATGATTGCTTGGGCCTTGTTGTTGGATATGATACCTACAGTCGTAATACCGTAGCCCACTTCTTAACTAGTTTTACTTTTTCTAGCTCTAGTTCATTTTATGGGATGATGCTTTGCCCCTGTTTATGAATGCTTTTGTAAAGGCTGATTTGCCAAATCGTTTTTGAATAAAAGCATTGTTTATTTCAAAAAATGATCTTTAAGCCTAAGTCCTCTATTTCATTCCCCTCCCTTGAGCCATGTGTTCCTCATTTCTCCTTTTTTTTTTTTTAAAAAAAAATTTATTTTTGGTTTTTGGTTTTTGGTTATTTCTTTTTTCCTTGCTGATGGACATATACTTTTTATTTATTTTTTTATTTATTTATTTTTGCCTCAAGAAAATGGACAAATGCATTTTTTTTAATTGAAAATTTTTTCCCTAAAGAAAATGGACAACTACACTTTTTTTTTTTATTTATTGAAAAATGAACCGGTGGTAGTCTCATAATTTTTAGGTTTTTAAGTCCCACAAGTAGGGATACTTCCGTAGTATCCCGAAGGTGTAATAATGAAGGTAGTCATGGTTAGGAATTACTTGGTAAAGCATTGACCATAATAGAAGCCATGTTTAGTTATAGCACTAAATTCCAAATGGTAGAAAGCATGCAGAGAAAATCTCCATTAAAATTGAGAAGAAAAAAGAAAAAAATTCCAGAAACTGATAAGTGCATATTCATAAAAATCACCACTCTTAATGGTGTGCATCAAGTTTCATGTTGGAAGAAAAAGAAAGATAAGTAAGCAATCTGTTATTGTTCTTTTCATGCTAAAAATGGAAATTGTTTGTTTACATAATAATATGATAGCGCTTATTCGATAATTGATGGTGGATATTTCTTAGGTGTTATCATGCGAGCACAAAATTGTGTGCAAGAATGAGAGGTGCTGAGGCTGCAGTTGGTTTGAAGGCTCCAGATAGAGGGAGTTTTGTAAAAAAGGTCAAGAAAAGCCAACCGCCTGTTCAAGCTCCATATGTACCTCCTCGAATACAAAAGTCTACCAAATCGCTGGATAAAACAATAGACATATTTGAGGGAATGACTCTTGTGGACTTGTCAAACGTCCTGGGAAGTTAGTACCCACTCTGCAAAATATCCTTGTAATGTCGGGGAAAAGGTTGACTCAGAGTTTGATTCGCTCAGCATCGACGCTGTAGAGCTCATAGCAATGGTATTTTCCTCTTTTAGCTCTAGAAATCTTTTGTATTGATGTCACATGTTATATGCAAACCTAGATAACCAGATGTTCTGTTTAGTATCTGGTCTTTCAAAAACATGTTTACCAGCAGGCTTAAAATTTGGTTGAGTTGTTAATATCACGTGCCCAGTGTAAATCTACTGGGTAAAATACCTATCTGAAAGTAGTTAGGTTGCTGACAAAGCCATTGTGCTTTTCTGAGTGACAGTTGTAAGGGGAGGGAAAAGAAAAGATGGAGGGGGTGGGTTGTAGGTTGTTTCGAGAAGAAAGAACTGCCACCTCATCTACAATAGTAACAAATATGTATTTATATATATATATATATATGTATATATTAAACTTGTGAACTTGTGTAATTGAGTTGGTTAGGAAATAGTAATTCAGGAAGTTGCATTTTCCACTCCTAACTATTTGTCACCCTAATGATATATGCTCAAGTATATTTGCATTGTGGCCGCTTTAGAAAGTTCTAAAAACCTTTGCATTTACTTTTCAGGAAGCTGGGGTCAATGTTAGGAGGCAACATTCCAATGAAGGTGCAGAGATTCATCCTCGGCCTCCGGTTGTAACTGTTATGAGTCATGTTGACCATGGGAAAACTTCTCTTTTGGATGCTTTACGACAGACATCGGTGGCTGCCAGGGAAGCTGGGGGACATAACACGGCATCTTGGTGCTTTTGTGGTTGCCATGCCATCTGGAGCATCTATTACGTTCCTTGATACACCTGGTCGCGTTTAGTGCGATGAGAGCAAGAGGGGCTGCAGTCACCTCCAGGCAGAAATGATGGAACTAAAAGCGCGCGTTGACGGGACTGCTCAAGCTTATGTGGTTGAGGCAAGACTTGACAGAGGTAGGGGTCCACTGACCACTGCAACAGTGAAAGCGGGAACTTTGGTTTGTGGACAAATTGTGGTTGTGGGCTCACAGTGGGGTAAGACAAGAGCAATTAGAGACATGTCTGGGAAGTCAATGGATAAGGCAAAACCCGCCATGCCCGTTGAAATTGAAGGGCTGAAGGGCTTGCCAATGGCCGGTGATGATATTGTCGTCGTGGAGTCTGAGGAGCGAGCCAGAATGCTTAGTGAAGGGAGGAAAAAGAAATTTGAGAAGGATAGACTTCAAAGGATTAGTGAGGGGAGGGAAGAAGTTCCAGAAGAACAATCAGAAGAGGCACCTAAGCGGGTTGAGTTGCCGATAATAGTAAAAGCAGATGTTCAGGGTACTGTCCAAGCTGTTACGGATGCATTGAAGAGTTTGAATAGTCCTCAGGTATGCCATAAGAATGCAAATCACCGACTCTTGGAATTTTCTTTTTCCTTCCAACTATACCAGAGGACGGTCGCAGGTTTATTTTTGAGATAACTTTTTGGCTTTTACTGAAAATTTTCATTCCCAATGCCCAGGTTTTTGTAAATGTAGTACATGTTGGCGTTGGACCCATTTCTCAGTCAGATTTAGACTTGGCACAAGCATGTGGCGCTTGTATTGTTGGATTCCATGTAAAAAGCCCATCAGTTTGGAAGCTACTCGAGCCGGTATAAAGGTACTAACCACCGCTTGCTGGTAATTTCGGTTTTTGCTTGAAAAATTAGTCTTTCTTTATCTTTATCTTTCGGCTGGGGCGTTATGAGTTATGTGCACTTACACTCGAGCATTCTTTCTTTTAGCATATAAAGCACAATGAAAATTTGATTAATTTTGTTAATGTTTCTTTGATTGCTTAGATATTTTTGCACCGTGTGATCTATCACCTTCTGGAGGATGTTGGCAATTTGATCGTAGACAAGGCGCCCGGGACTCCCGAAACCCATGTTGCCGGGGAGGCTGAGGTGCTAAGCATCTTTGAGCTTAAAGGACGCAAAAAGGGTAATGCAAAGATTGCTGGGTGCCGGATACTCGACGGGTATGTTTCCAAAACCTCAACCTTAAGGCTTTTGAGAAGCGGGGAAGTCTTGTTCGAAGGACCCTGCACATCTCTCAAGCGAGAGACACAGGACGTCGAGACGGTGAGGAAGGGAAGCGAATGCGGGGTCATCATCAGCGATTGGAATGACTTGAGAGTCGGAGACGTCATTCAGTGTCTGGAGCAAGTAGTGAGGAAGCCAAAGTTCATTTCCTCGGAGAGCGGTGCCATTGGGATAGAATGCTGACAGACTGGTTTTTGTTTCTCTGCTTAGCATAAAAATATTAATTTATAGCTATTCAGATATAGTTTGTTTCTCCTCTATTTGCTATTTTGCATATATTCTTAATCAAAGTAGAGCTGGACTTGATGAGGTTCATCCTCTCATCTGAAAAGATTTTGCTTGTCAAGCTCTACTCGTTTTGAAGTCAAAATCAATTTTAATTGATTCATTTTTGGAAGACCATAGTGGATAACTTTACAGCTTTACTTTGGCTTGGTATAAATTTGTTGTACCATAAAGAACACAATGATAAATATAAGAAATAACGGTGAATAAACGATCATTGCCTACGCCTTTTGCTTCATAGCCCAATATATATGTGGATATAAACTTATGATTATATTTATCTAATCAGTAGGTACATTAGTCGTTAGATTCATTTTTTAATAATATAATCTGTGAATATCAACATCATTAACATTGGGATGGAGGGAGAGGATTGGAAGGAGAAATTAAATCGTTTATCTGGTTGGTGGAGTGGTGGGGGAGGAGTTATCTCTCCTCTCTCTTGGGACCTCCCCACTGGTGTCTAATGAAAAAGATCATTTTAACCTCCTTAAAAAAAATGAAAAATAAACAATACAATAATTAGATTACTCATCTTTTAAACTCTCTCTCCATCTTATCAACAACATAAGAATATAAGAGCATAAGAGATTTATTGATTGATGCAATCATCTCCATCCTTCACATTCCTCATTGTTCTAACTCTCTCCATCCTTCCTGCTCTTCATCACTCCAATCAAAGAGGGCTTCAAAAATTTACGACATGCACAATTATTTTCAGTCATAAATGTTACTATTGAAAAGTTGATTTACATACTTAAACAATCGTAAGATTATCAAACAGTGTGTATGGTTTTAATCAATGTAATAACTATCAATCTCCCACCTCAGTTCATGATATTGGATAATCTCCACCTCGTTGGGAAAAGTGAAAGGAAATAACAAGCCCTAAACTAAATACCAACTAGCAGCTTATCAACCACCGAACACAGACTCATGTTGGCGATGCCATGGTCAAGTAAGAGGACGACCCATCCAATTATGGATTACTGTCCGCTCAAGGATCTCCTGCTCTCCATCAAACAGGAGTACCTTAGGAATGCTTGAAAAGCGCGTTAAGAAACATTGCTTCTGTTGGTCTTTCTGTGCAACAGTCCACCAGTAGCGGAAGAGAGGGTTATTGTAAATACAAGAGTCTTGTAGTTTTTACGTAAGCTATTTCTTACCAGTCAAGTAGTACAATAACTGTATCTTATCTTATAGTCCGGCATGACGGGTCGCCTTTTTTCTTCGGTTAGAAAATAGAAGAAACTATTAGATAGATAAGGAGTAGGTGAGTGAGTGAGTCCTCACTAACCTGAGCGATTTCGATCACCTAGCAGGCCTTCTATTTTGTAGGTAACATCGCGGAATCATAATCATCAGATTAACCAATCATCAACCTCCAAAAACGTGAAGCTATATGTGTACAAAATTGCCGTATAATAATAGGGACCTGACGTTTTAAATCATTAAATGAATTGTCATATTCAGCTTTTATTTTATTTATTTTGGCTAAAGATTTCAGCTTTTAATTATGGTTATCATAAAGACAACACTATCACATTTCTTTGGTGCTTAATTTATTTGTTGTACCTTTCATATACGCATACAAAAATATAAAATCATAGTAACCATAATAATTGCACTTGAATTTTTTTTCCCAATAATTTATATTTTTTCCCCTCTCTCTGTCTCCCTTTCTTCTATTTTTATTTATTTATTTATTTTATTTCTTTGTTGACTTTTATCATTAACAGAGAAGAAATCCATTGGTCACTACTAAAAAACAGGAGTTGGTAATTCTTTTTATTGCAAGTAAAAATCTCACCAACTACAATTGCCTTTATTTGTGACATGGACTGCTTTAAGTAAGGTCACGTGATGTCAGTTTTGAATTTACGATTGTCCTGATCATACTTTTTTTTTTTTTTTGGATTTTACCCTCAAAGAAAACTTTATTCCATTTAGAGATCATTTTCTTAATTATAAGTATTCACTTGTAATGTTTTTTGAACAGTGTAAAATTGCACAACTCAAATCTTTTGGTCAAGGTGGATTTGACCTGTCCCCTCTACATTATTTTTGTCTATTATTGTCATGTTAATTAAAATCTATCTCACATTGATAATTATTGAGCTATTATAGTGTTTTTGAAATGCGGGTTTTGTTGAGACTTGAGCAGAATCCAAATAATTAATAAACAATACTATTATAGCAAGAAAAGCGGCTTCTGTCTTGCAAAGCATACACGTACAAGCAAGTTGAAACTTTCACCGAAAAAAAAAAAAAAAAGAAGAAGAAAGTTGAAAGTAGAATCTAAATTATTTTCCACATCAAACACTTCCATATAAAGGTTTGGCTCGTTTATGAACATCTTCACTATATATTTTGTTAGTGCTGCGTGTGTTTGCTTTGTCTATCAGATCTTTGAAGCTAATTTTCCTTCATTATTTTCACAGAGGATTTACTTGGTTGGTGCTTGTCCTTCACTGTTTTCACGTTTCCGTTAAATATATATACATATAGGTACACACACACACACACAATAGAAACAATTTCAGAAATGGTCTTCTTTGTTTCATTTCATCTATTTTGAGTAAATTTGTTGACTTTGCAGATTTCTCCATGCTACACTGATATAGAACAGCATGAAGAAGGATAATTCAGCTTTGTTCTGCAATATTTCCGGGTGTTCAAATGGATCAGAAGATAATTGCAGTTCCGGGATTTTAGCTTTCATCAATCCAAATTCATGTGTGAGTCAAATTTTGATAATTTCATTGGATATTCTGCTACTCCTCATCTTTTTGTCCACCTATCTCTATAGAGTAGCATCAAAGAAGACTTCATCATCCACATTGGCGGATCAGAAAGTAACCCCGCTCTCGGTATTCTCAGCCGTTTTCAATGGTCTTTTGGCTTTGGCCTACTTGGCTTATGGAATATGGACGTCAATAGAGAAACCGAATACAGAAGGGACCATATTACCACTTTTTAAGTGGTTAGTACTGCTAATCCAAGGCTTAACATGGTTGATTCTAAGTTTAACCATAAGCCTAAGGAAGCTGCATCTTTTGCATACTGCAACTGCGAAAACTTTCTCAATTTTGGCCTCCTTGCTCGGTGCATTTCTGTGCTTTTCATCTCTTTATGAAGCAGTACTAGACGAAGAAGCATCGGTCGAGATGGTCCTAAATGTTTCATGCGCTTCAGGAGCAATTTTCTTGGTCCTTAGTGCCTTTTCCAGGTCAAACATTAAAAATTCTTATCAAGAAATTGGTGATATTGATGGTTCCTATGGATTATTGCTAGATGGTGTAGCTGATGACGAAGGCGATATCCGTCCAAATGATAATGTGACCCCTTTTGCCAGAAGTGGATTGTTAAGTTTAATCTCCTTTTGGTGGTTGAATCCATTGATGAAGAAGGGTAAGCAAAAAGTGCTCGAAGATGAAGATATTCCGAAGTTGAGACAAGAAGATCGAGCACGAACATTGTTCTCGATGTTTAATGAGCAATTGAGCAAAAAGAAGCTGAGGGGGTCATCTGATCCTCCTTCGGTTCTGTCGACAATCATATTCTGTCAGCGGAAGGAGATTTTGGTTTCGGGGTTCTTTGCTTTGATCAGGGTTCTCACCCTGACTAGCACCCCACTTTTTCTTGCAACATTTGTTCGGATTGTTGAAGGAAACTCTGCATTTAAGTATGAAGGTTATGCAGTGACAGCTGGGCTGTTACTTGTGAAGTTTGCGGAGTCGCTTTCAGAGAGGCAATGGTACTTCAGAACACGACTTATAGGGCTCCAAATCAGATCTTTACTATCAGCAACTATATATCAGAAGCAATTACAACTCTCAAATGCTGCTAAGATAACTCATTCGCCCGGTGAGATAGTGAACTACGTCACTGTCGATGCTTACAGAATCGGTGAATTCCTGTTTTGGTTCCACCAGATATGGGCCACAACCCTACAATTGTTTCTTGCGTTAGTTGTCATTTACTTCGCTGTGGGGATAGCAACGGTTTCAGCTTTAACTGTACTCATATTAACCGTTGTTGGAAGTACTCCATTAGCAAAGTTGCAACACGAGTACCAGACTAAGTTCATGGTGGCTCAGAACAAGCGGTTGAAGGACTTATCCGAAGCGCTTACAAACATGAAGATTCTGAAGTTGTATTCATGGGAGATACATTTCAAGAACGTCATAGAAAGATTAAGGAACGAAGAGCTCAAATGGATATCCAAGGTTTTGATGCAAAAGGCGTACTATATTGTTTTGTTCTGGTCGTCTCCGTTACTAGTAGGTGTTTTCACTTTCTGGACATGCTATTTCCTTGGATTCCAGCTTTATACTACCAATGTCTTCACATTTTTAGCAGCTTTGAGGATCATTCAGGAGCCAATTAGGATGATCCCCGATGTTTTTGGTGCTTTTGTCGAAGCAAAAGTTTCGTTTGCTCGGGTTGTGAAGTTCCTTGAAGCACCACAGTTGGAGAACAGACACACAAGGGAAGATTGTATTGGCAAAGAGCTTTCTATCTTTATTAGATGCTCTGAAATCTCATGGGACACCAATTCTGCAAAGATCACATTAGGGAACGTTGACTTATTAGTCAAACGAGGAGAAAAGTTGGCCATTTGTGGCGAGGTTGGATCTGGAAAATCAACACTTTTAGCAGCAATTCTTGGAGAAGTTCCCCACATCAACGGCTTCGTAAGTAGTCATGTAATTTCAATAGATTATTAAATGAATTATACATTGATTAAGTGATTGGAAATCTTTATCTTCAGGTTCATGTTTATGGGAAGACAGCATATGTTTCTCAATCTGCATGGATCCAAACGGGTACAATTCAAGAGAACATTCTATTCGGGTCTGCCATGGATGATGTTAGGTACAAAGAAACACTTGAAAGATGCTCCTTGGTTAAGGACCTCGAGATGCTTCCATTTGGAGATCTCACTCTAATAGGGGAGAGAGGCATCAATTTAAGTGGAGGACAAAAGCAACGTGTTCAACTTGCTCGCGCACTTTACCAGAGTGCAGATGTTTACCTCTTGGATGATCCCTTCAGTGCAGTTGACGCTCACACTGCAACTAGCCTATTCAATGTGATCATTTTCTTCCTCTTTAAGGAATCCTGGATTGTTTTATTGTTGTTTTCATACTAAATTCCACCGTGACTCCGTTTCAGGAATATGTCATGGGAGCTTTGTCAAGTAAGACTGTCTTGCTTGTGACACACCAAGTTGATTTCCTTCCCGCTTTCAATTCCATTTTGGTAAGCCAATATTTGACTAATCTTTCCATCATCCCAACTTTTTGATACCAACTCACACGGCAATTCAAATATTAAATATAAAATTGACGATAATATTAAAACGCTGAGATAAGAGTTGGGATCCCTAGCATTATCCCTTAATAATTAGTGCAATAGTTTTTCATATAGCAACCTTTTTGTTTGTTGTTTTTCTTTTCGACAGTTAATGTCTAGTGGGGGGATTTCAAAAGCCGCAACCTATGAAGAGTTATTGGCTTCTTCTCAAGAATTTCGAGACCTTGTTTATGCACACAATAGCATTGCTTCTGCTGAAAGGAAGGTCAAGGATTCCTCTTCCAAAAAACACAAACCATCCAAGGGCGGTGAGATTCAAAAACTTGATGCTGAGGAACAGCTAAAGGCATCTAGTGGTGATCAATTGATCAAGCAAGAAGAAAGGGAAACGGGAGATATTGGTTTTAAGCCTTACATTCAGTACTTGAAGCAGGGAAAAGGATTTTTGTTCTTCTCCTCGGCAAACTTCTTCTACTTAATATTCGTAGTTGGGCAACTCATGCAGTTCTACACGTTTGCTGCTAAACTTCAAGACTCCAGTGTCTCAAGAGCAGAAATTTACGCCATTTACTCCGCGATCACGAGTATCATGGCATTAACTTTGGTGTTTAGATCTTTTTTATAACTGCTCTTGGATATGGGGCCTCAAAGTCGATTTTCTCTACACTGTTGACTTCACTCTTCAGAGCTCCAATTTCCTTTTATGACTCAACGCCCATGGGAAGGATACTTAGTCGGGTATGTAAAACATTTCCCATTTGAAACTTGATGCCGTTCTTTGCAAGTAACTTAAAACTTCTGAAGTTGCTCTTTTCAGGTATCTTCTGATATGAATATCATCGACCTCGAAGTGCCGTTCAAGTTCATAGTCTCGGTTACAGGAACTATGAATACTTACACCATACTTGGATTATTAGCTTTTCTTACTTGGCCGGTCTTGTTTGTGATTGTGCCGATGATTTATGTAATTATAGTTCTGCAGGTAAAACACACAAACTAACTCAACCTTGTTATATTGTTTTTTTCACAACAAAGCGTTAGTCATTTCAAGAAATATACCTTATTGCGATAATGAACTTCGGACACACACAGGTAGTTTTGGCGCTTCTCGGCAGCTAATGTCATTTTCTTTTCTTTCTAATTTTCGTCTTATCGAGTAGAACTACTACTTGGCTTCCGGAAAAGAGTTGATGAGAATAAATGGCACAACCAAATCTATGCTAGCTAGCAATCTTGCTGAATCAATTGCTGGAGCCATGACTATCAGAGCTTTCGAGGAAGAGAACAGATTCTTCTCAAAATACTTGGACCTTATCGATGACAACGCCAGCCCAGATTTCCATAACTTCTCGGCAAATCAGTGGTTGATCCAACGACTCGAAATTCTATGTGCCATTGTTCTCTCAACCTCTGCTCTTGCCATAACTTTGCTTCCTTTTGAACCTTCCGACTCCGGTAAGTAAACATTCGTCTTTTACTTTCAAAAACATCATACTAACTTTGCTTCTTTTTGAACCATCTGACATATTGGTTGTAAATAATATTTTCGAGCAGGTTTTGTTGGAATGGCATTGTCCTATGGTCTGTCATTGAACTTATTCTTGGTGATCTCTGTACAATACCAATGTATGCTAGCGAATACTATTGTTTCAGTAGAAAGGGTAGAACAATACATGCATATTCCAAGTGAAGCTTCAGAAGTAATAGAAGGAAATAGACCTCCACATAATTGGCCAACTTTTGGCAAAGTGGAAATACGCGATTTGAAGGTTAGCGCTTAGCATGAAAAAATCGGTTTCGAAACTATGAGGTTTAATGCCTCTTATGTGACTTGCCATGCAGGTACGATATCGCCCTACTGCTCCACTTGTTCTTCATGGAATAAGTTTTACAATTGAAGGAGGGCAAAAGATCGGCATAGTTGGCCGCACAGGAAGTGGAAAGACGACTCTTATCAGCGTTCTATTTCGTCTGGTGGAGCCCACAGAAGGAAAAATACTAGTAGATAGCCTCGACATTTGTAAAATCGGCCTTCATGATTTGAGATCACGTTTTGGGATCATCCCGCAGGATCCAACACTGTTTAATGGGACCGTGAGATTCAATCTGGATCCCTTATCACAGTACACCGATCACGAAATATTTGAGGTAACAAACGTTTTTAAATAATCTGCATTGTTTTCGTCAAAGTAGTTTCTCATTATTGCGACACAAACAAACAGGTTCTGGAGAAATGTCAGTTGAGAGACGCCATTCGAGAGAAAGAAGAAGGCCTTGATTCCTTAGGTAAGAAACCCCGACAGCTATATTACCATCAGAATCGTTTTGATATTTTCAATCGGAAGAAGAAAAGAAAAGAAAGTAGTGAAAGTTCTTGAACACAGTGGTGGAGGAGGGAACGAACTGGAGCATGGGACAAAGACAACTATTCTGCTTGGGACGCGCATTGCTGAAGAGAAGCAGAATACTAGTTCTCGACGAAGCAACTGCGTCGATGGACAACACGACAGATGCCATCCTGCAGAGAACCATAAGAAGAGAATTTGCAGACAGCACTGTCGTAACCGTGGCTCACAGAATCCCAACCGTCATGGACTGCAGTAAAGTGCTCGCCATTAGTGATGGTGAGTAAAGTTGTGCATGGAAAGCTTTATGGACAACAATTTTCCACAATTTCGGACAATGTTTTAACATGAGATTTTTGATAGGAAAATTGGTGGAGTATGATGAGCCAAGCAAGCTGATGAACAGCGAAGCGTCACTTTTCGGGCAGCTGGTGAAGGAGTACTGGGCTCGATCTGGAAATGCTGGTTCCAATTCAGAGGATTGGTAGTGATTATCGGAGGATTCTAATGGTTTATTTAAGAACGTTCGAGTAATTTGGAGAGCTTTATCATGTTAGGATATAACATATTTATATGGTCTCTTTAGTACTTGGATTCTATTTATAAATCTAACTTCTATTACCATCCAACGCAGAATGTATGCCTGAGATGAACAGACTAAACAAACTTCTCTGAAACTATTACCAGCCAAAAAAAAAAAAAAAAAAAAAAAAATCCATCTCTGAAATTATCAATGAACCAAACTAGAGACTACTACCATGGAAAACAAATGAGAAGTCTGTTGTACAAAAAATATGAAATTAAAAAAAAAAAAAGAGAGTCTATTTTGATGTGATGGTTATCAGTATCACAATTCACATTATGTACTTTCAAAGTCTTACGTATTTTTGTGGTACTGTACGAAATTCTTTATCTTTGATCACATCATAATTTTATCTTATCCTTTACCGTACATTCTATTTCTACATGCCCCACACTCTACTCAAACTTCCTTACCCATTTATCTTTGAAACCCTCACAGCGAACAACGAGATTCAATCCCAGAATGCAAGGCAAGAGAGCTTTAGTAGGACTCTCCATCCATGTCTTTATCTTCAAATATTGTCCCCAATCCCTATTCTCATCCTCAAGTATTGTCTCCTGTCCCTACACCGTTTGAGTCGAAAACCGTGAATCATACTTGATTTACTATTTAAGGATAATTAACAAAAAAAAAATTTCCATAATTTATCTTACATATTTCATCCAATTTTTAACCTCTTTTTAAAATAAAAATTATCATTTTGCACTTTTTATAGAGTTTAGGGACCTTTTAGCACAAAAAAAAAGAAAAAAGAAAAAAGAAAACAAATCACAACTTCGCATCATTAATCTGTGATTAGCCATACATAACATTGATTGATTAACCATTTTTGAAAAATGGTCATGTTCCAAATCTTACAAAATTTTAACCATTTTCTAAAATAACTTCTTAAAAATTGTCATTTATGCACAAATCCATTTTTTTTTAAACGGTTCGTTTACTGCTATAGTAATTATTATTACATTGGAATACATGTGTTTGTTATAGAAATATTGGAGTGATTTAACTTTTTAATTTATTTTAGAACAATTTAATTCAGAAGTAAATATCAAATTTTTGCTTTTTACAAGTTCGTACCATATAAATTTTGTTGCCTTATACTGTATAAATGTTACTTTAGACAAAAACTATTCAAACACTCGTTACATTAGAATACATAAGTCAAATTCTACTTCAAGTTAAATGAACATTCACTTACAATAGTTCATTCAAATGAATGCTTAGTCTCTTTATGCCAATGACTAAAATTAATTGGGGTACCATTGTCATTTTAAATACAAAGTTAACAAAGTTTAGATTAATTAAGAGATTTTAACGTTTTATTTTTTAATATCAAGGAAGTGTCTCTGTTTTTTTAGAATAACATAAGTATCAGTGTAGTTAGTCGTTTATTTTATGTTAAGTTCTTATTTTATTGAAGCTCGAGGATTGTTAGCGGTTGAAAATCTAGGATCAAGATCCTTGTCATCCTACTCGTGATCTCATTAGACTTTTTAATGCCGTTGTATGGGAGCGTGAGAACGCCACTGATCTTCTTTTTATCTATAAAAAAAGTTCCTGCTTTCTGCTGTTGAATGTCTCTACTAGTAATCTATTAATTGATTAACTCAACACCACTTTGTCTCGGTGTGTCTAGGAAGTGTCGGCACTCTGGCAGCCTCTTTGTAAGTTCCCTCGAAGTCCTTTTAGCTCTCTTTGTTCCTTTGTTGCAGCAAAATGTTCCAATGAGGATGTTGAAATCTTTTGTATGATTGCTTGGGCCTTGTTGTTGGATATGATACCTACAGTCGTAATACCGTAGCCCACTTCTTAACTAGTTTTACTTTTTCTAGCTCTAGTTCATTTTATGGGATGATGCTTTGCCCCTGTTTATGAATGCTTTTGTAAAGGCTGATTTGCCAAATCGTTTTTGAATAAAAGCATTGTTTATTTCAAAAAATGATCTTTAAGCCTAAGTCCTCTATTTCATTCCCCTCCCTTGAGCCATGTGTTCCTCATTTCTCCTTTTTTTTTTTTAAAAAAAAATTTATTTTTGGTTTTTGGTTTTTGGTTATTTCTTTTTTCCTTGCTGATGGACATATACTTTTTATTTATTTTTTTATTTATTTATTTTTGCCTCAAGAAAATGGACAAATGCATTTTTTTTAATTGAAAATTTTTTCCCTAAAGAAAATGGACAACTACACTTTTTTTTTTTATTTATTGAAAAATGAACCGGTGGTAGTCTCATAATTTTTAGGTTTTTAAGTCCCACAAGTAGGGATACTTCCGTAGTATCCCGAAGGTGTAATAATGAAGGTAGTCATGGTTAGGAATTACTTGGTAAAGCATTGACCATAATAGAAGCCATGTTTAGTTATAGCACTAAATTCCAAATGGTAGAAAGCATGCAGAGAAAATCTCCATTAAAATTGAGAAGAAAAAAGAAAAAAATTCCAGAAACTGATAAGTGCATATTCATAAAAATCACCACTCTTAATGGTGTGCATCAAGTTTCATGTTGGAAGAAAAAGAAAGATAAGTAAGCAATCTGTTATTGTTCTTTTCATGCTAAAAATGGAAATTGTTTGTTTACATAATAATATGATAGCGCTTATTCGATAATTGATGGTGGATATTTCTTAGGTGTTATCATGCGAGCACAAAATTGTGTGCAAGAATGAGAGGTGCTGAGGCTGCAGTTGGTTTGAAGGCTCCAGATAGAGGGAGTTTTGTAAAAAAGGTCAAGAAAAGCCAACCGCCTGTTCAAGCTCCATATGTACCTCCTCGAATACAAAAGTCTACCAAATCGCTGGATAAAACAATAGACATATTTGAGGGAATGACTCTTGTGGACTTGTCAAACGTCCTGGGAAGTTAGTACCCACTCTGCAAAATATCCTTGTAATGTCGGGGAAAAGGTTGACTCAGAGTTTGATTCGCTCAGCATCGACGCTGTAGAGCTCATAGCAATGGTATTTTCCTCTTTTAGCTCTAGAAATCTTTTGTATTGATGTCACATGTTATATGCAAACCTAGATAACCAGATGTTCTGTTTAGTATCTGGTCTTTCAAAAACATGTTTACCAGCAGGCTTAAAATTTGGTTGAGTTGTTAATATCACGTGCCCAGTGTAAATCTACTGGGTAAAATACCTATCTGAAAGTAGTTAGGTTGCTGACAAAGCCATTGTGCTTTTCTGAGTGACAGTTGTAAGGGGAGGGAAAAGAAAAGATGGAGGGGGTGGGTTGTAGGTTGTTTCGAGAAGAAAGAACTGCCACCTCATCTACAATAGTAACAAATATGTATTTATATATATATATATATATGTATATATTAAACTTGTGAACTTGTGTAATTGAGTTGGTTAGGAAATAGTAATTCAGGAAGTTGCATTTTCCACTCCTAACTATTTGTCACCCTAATGATATATGCTCAAGTATATTTGCATTGTGGCCGCTTTAGAAAGTTCTAAAAACCTTTGCATTTACTTTTCAGGAAGCTGGGGTCAATGTTAGGAGGCAACATTCCAATGAAGGTGCAGAGATTCATCCTCGGCCTCCGGTTGTAACTGTTATGAGTCATGTTGACCATGGGAAAACTTCTCTTTTGGATGCTTTACGACAGACATCGGTGGCTGCCAGGGAAGCTGGGGGACATAACACGGCATCTTGGTGCTTTTGTGGTTGCCATGCCATCTGGAGCATCTATTACGTTCCTTGATACACCTGGTCGCGTTTAGTGCGATGAGAGCAAGAGGGGCTGCAGTCACCTCCAGGCAGAAATGATGGAACTAAAAGCGCGCGTTGACGGGACTGCTCAAGCTTATGTGGTTGAGGCAAGACTTGACAGAGGTAGGGGTCCACTGACCACTGCAACAGTGAAAGCGGGAACTTTGGTTTGTGGACAAATTGTGGTTGTGGGCTCACAGTGGGGTAAGACAAGAGCAATTAGAGACATGTCTGGGAAGTCAATGGATAAGGCAAAACCCGCCATGCCCGTTGAAATTGAAGGGCTGAAGGGCTTGCCAATGGCCGGTGATGATATTGTCGTCGTGGAGTCTGAGGAGCGAGCCAGAATGCTTAGTGAAGGGAGGAAAAAGAAATTTGAGAAGGATAGACTTCAAAGGATTAGTGAGGGGAGGGAAGAAGTTCCAGAAGAACAATCAGAAGAGGCACCTAAGCGGGTTGAGTTGCCGATAATAGTAAAAGCAGATGTTCAGGGTACTGTCCAAGCTGTTACGGATGCATTGAAGAGTTTGAATAGTCCTCAGGTATGCCATAAGAATGCAAATCACCGACTCTTGGAATTTTCTTTTTCCTTCCAACTATACCAGAGGACGGTCGCAGGTTTATTTTTGAGATAACTTTTTGGCTTTTACTGAAAATTTTCATTCCCAATGCCCAGGTTTTTGTAAATGTAGTACATGTTGGCGTTGGACCCATTTCTCAGTCAGATTTAGACTTGGCACAAGCATGTGGCGCTTGTATTGTTGGATTCCATGTAAAAAGCCCATCAGTTTGGAAGCTACTCGAGCCGGTATAAAGGTACTAACCACCGCTTGCTGGTAATTTCGGTTTTTGCTTGAAAAATTAGTCTTTCTTTATCTTTATCTTTCGGCTGGGGCGTTATGAGTTATGTGCACTTACACTCGAGCATTCTTTCTTTTAGCATATAAAGCACAATGAAAATTTGATTAATTTTGTTAATGTTTCTTTGATTGCTTAGATATTTTTGCACCGTGTGATCTATCACCTTCTGGAGGATGTTGGCAATTTGATCGTAGACAAGGCGCCCGGGACTCCCGAAACCCATGTTGCCGGGGAGGCTGAGGTGCTAAGCATCTTTGAGCTTAAAGGACGCAAAAAGGGTAATGCAAAGATTGCTGGGTGCCGGATACTCGACGGGTATGTTTCCAAAACCTCAACCTTAAGGCTTTTGAGAAGCGGGGAAGTCTTGTTCGAAGGACCCTGCACATCTCTCAAGCGAGAGACACAGGACGTCGAGACGGTGAGGAAGGGAAGCGAATGCGGGGTCATCATCAGCGATTGGAATGACTTGAGAGTCGGAGACGTCATTCAGTGTCTGGAGCAAGTAGTGAGGAAGCCAAAGTTCATTTCCTCGGAGAGCGGTGCCATTGGGATAGAATGCTGACAGACTGGTTTTTGTTTCTCTGCTTAGCATAAAAATATTAATTTATAGCTATTCAGATATAGTTTGTTTCTCCTCTATTTGCTATTTTGCATATATTCTTAATCAAAGTAGAGCTGGACTTGATGAGGTTCATCCTCTCATCTGAAAAGATTTTGCTTGTCAAGCTCTACTCGTTTTGAAGTCAAAATCAATTTTAATTGATTCATTTTTGGAAGACCATAGTGGATAACTTTACAGCTTTACTTTGGCTTTGGTATAAATTTGTTGTACCATAAAGAACACAATGATAAATATAAGAAATAACGGTGAATAAACGATCATTGCCTACGCCTTTTGCTTCATAGCCCAATATATATGTGGATATAAACTTATGATTATATTTATCTAATCAGTAGGTACATTAGTCGTTAGATTCATTTTTTAATAATATAATCTGTGAATATCAACATCATTAACATTGGGATGGAGGGAGAGGATTGGAAGGAGAAATTAAATCGTTTATCTGGTTGGTGGAGTGGTGGGGGAGGAGTTATCTCTCCTCTCTCTTGGGACCTCCCCACTGGTGTCTAATGAAAAAGATCATTTTAACCTCCTTAAAAAAAATGAAAAATAAACAATACAATAATTAGATTACTCATCTTTTAAACTCTCTCTCCATCTTATCAACAACATAAGAATATAAGAGCATAAGAGATTTATTGATTGATGCAATCATCTCCATCCTTCACATTCCTCATTGTTCTAACTCTCTCCATCCTTCCTGCTCTTCATCACTCCAATCAAAGAGGGCTTCAAAAATTTACGACATGCACAATTATTTTCAGTCATAAATGTTACTATTGAAAAGTTGATTTACATACTTAAACAATCGTAAGATTATCAAACAGTGTGTATGGTTTTAATCAATGTAATAACTATCAATCTCCCACCTCAGTTCATGATATTGGATAATCTCCACCTCGTTGGGAAAAGTGAAAGGAAATAACAAGCCCTAAACTAAATACCAACTAGCAGCTTATCAACCACCGAACACAGACTCATGTTGGCGATGCCATGGTCAAGTAAGAGGACGACCCATCCAATTATGGATTACTGTCCGCTCAAGGATCTCCTGCTCTCCATCAAACAGGAGTTCCTTAGGAATGCTTGAAAAGCGCGTTAAGAAACATTGCTTCTGTTGGTCTTTCTGTGCAACAGTCCACCAGTAGCGGAAGAGAGGGTTATTGTAAATACAAGAGTCTTGTAGTTTTTACGTAAGCTATTTCTTACCAGTCAAGTAGTACAATAACTGTATCTTATCTTATAGTCCGGCATGACGGGTCGCCTTTTTTCTTCGGTTAGAAAATAGAAGAAACTATTAGATAGATAAGGAGTAGGTGAGTGAGTGAGTCCTCACTAACCTGAGCGATTTCGATCACCTAGCAGGCCTTTTATTTTGTAGGTAACATCGCGGAATCATAATCATCAGATTAACCAATCATCAACCTCCAAAAACGTGAAGCTATATGTGTACAAAATTGCCGTATAATAATAGGGACCTGACGTTTTAAATCATTAAATGAATTGTCATATTCAGCTTTTATTTTATTTATTTTGGCTAAAGATTTCAGCTTTTAATTATGGTTATCATAAAGACAACACTATCACATTTCTTTGGTGCTTAATTTATTTGTTGTACCTTTCATATACGCATACAAAAATATAAAATCATAGTAACCATAATAATTGCACTTGAATTTTTTTTCCCAATAATTTATATTTTTTCCCCTCTCTCTGTCTCCCTTTCTTCTATTTTTATTTATTTATTTATTTTATTTCTTTGTTGACTTTTATCATTAACAGAGAAGAAATCCATTGGTCACTACTAAAAAACAGGAGTTGGTAATTCTTTTTATTGCAAGTAAAAATCTCACCAACTACAATTGCCTTTATTTGTGACATGGACTGCTTTAAGTAAGGTCACGTGATGTCAGTTTTGAATTTACGATTGTCCTGATCATACTTTTTTTTTTTTTTGGATTTTACCCTCAAAGAAAACTTTATTCCATTTAGAGATCATTTTCTTAATTATAAGTATTCATTTGTAATGTTTTTTGAACAGTGTAAAATTGCACAACTCAAATCTTTTGGTCAAGGTGGATTTGACCTGTCCCCTCTACATTATTTTTGTCTATTATTGTCATGTTAATTAAAATCTATCTCACATTGATAATTATTGAGCTATTATAGTGTTTTTGAAATGCGGGTTTTGTTGAGACTTGAGCAGAATCCAAATAATTAATAAACAATACTATTATAGCAAGAAAAGCGGCTTCTGTCTTGCAAAGCATACACGTACAAGCAAGTTGAAACTTTCACCGAAAAAAAAAAAAAAAAGAAGAAGAAAGTTGAAAGTAGAATCTAAATTATTTTCCACATCAAACACTTCCATATAAAGGTTTGGCTCGTTTATGAACATCTTCACTATATATTTTGTTAGTGCTGCGTGTGTTTGCTTTGTCTATCAGATCTTTGAAGCTAATTTTCCTTCATTATTTTCACAGAGGATTTACTTGGTTGGTGCTTGTCCTTCACTGTTTTCACGTTTCCGTTAAATATATATACATATAGGTACACACACACACACACAATAGAAACAATTTCAGAAATGGTCTTCTTTGTTTCATTTCATCTATTTTGAGTAAATTTGTTGACTTTGCAGATTTCTCCATGCTACACTGATATAGAACAGCATGAAGAAGGATAATTCAGCTTTGTTCTGCAATATTTCCGGGTGTTCAAATGGATCAGAAGATAATTGCAGTTCCGGGATTTTAGCTTTCATCAATCCAAATTCATGTGTGAGTCAAATTTTGATAATTTCATTGGATATTCTGCTACTCCTCATCTTTTTGTCCACCTATCTCTATAGAGTAGCATCAAAGAAGACTTCATCATCCACATTGGCGGATCAGAAAGTAACCCCGCTCTCGGTATTCTCAGCCGTTTTCAATGGTCTTTTGGCTTTGGCCTACTTGGCTTATGGAATATGGACGTCAATAGAGAAACCGAATACAGAAGGGACCATATTACCACTTTTTAAGTGGTTAGTACTGCTAATCCAAGGCTTAACATGGTTGATTCTAAGTTTAACCATAAGCCTAAGGAAGCTGCATCTTTTGCATACTGCAACTGCGAAAACTTTCTCAATTTTGGCCTCCTTGCTCGGTGCATTTCTGTGCTTTTCATCTCTTTATGAAGCAGTACTAGACGAAGAAGCATCGGTCGAGATGGTCCTAAATGTTTCATGCGCTTCAGGAGCAATTTTCTTGGTCCTTAGTGCCTTTTCCAGGTCAAACATAAAAAATTCTTATCAAGAAATTGGTGATATTGATGGTTCCTATGGATTATTGCTAGATGGTGTAGCTGATGACGAAGGCGATATCCGTCCAAATGATAATGTGACCCCTTTTGCCAGAAGTGGATTGTTAAGTTTAATCTCCTTTTGGTGGTTGAATCCATTGATGAAGAAGGGTAAGCAAAAAGTGCTCGAAGATGAAGATATTCCGAAGTTGAGACAAGAAGATCGAGCACGAACATTGTTCTCGATGTTTAATGAGCAATTGAGCAAAAAGAAGCTGAGGGGGTCATCTGATCCTCCTTCGGTTCTGTCGACAATCATATTCTGTCAGCGGAAGGAGATTTTGGTTTCGGGGTTCTTTGCTTTGATCAGGGTTCTCACCCTGACTAGCACCCCACTTTTTCTTGCAACATTTGTTCGGATTGTTGAAGGAAACTCTGCATTTAAGTATGAAGGTTATGCAGTGACAGCTGGGCTGTTACTTGTGAAGTTTGCGGAGTCGCTTTCAGAGAGGCAATGGTACTTCAGAACACGACTTATAGGGCTCCAAATCAGATCTTTACTATCAGCAGCTATATATCAGAAGCAATTACAACTCTCAAATGCTGCTAAGATAACTCATTCGCCCGGTGAGATAGTGAACTACGTCACTGTCGATGCTTACAGAATCGGTGAATTCCTGTTTTGGTTCCACCAGATATGGGCCACAACCCTACAATTGTTTCTTGCGTTAGTTGTCATTTACTTCGCTGTGGGGATAGCAACGGTTTCAGCTTTAACTGTACTCATATTAACCGTTGTTGGAAGTACTCCATTAGCAAAGTTGCAACACGAGTACCAGACTAAGTTCATGGTGGCTCAGAACAAGCGGTTGAAGGACTTATCCGAAGCGCTTACAAACATGAAGATTCTGAAGTTGTATTCATGGGAGATACATTTCAAGAACGTCATAGAAAGATTAAGGAACGAAGAGCTCAAATGGATATCCAAGGTTTTGATGCAAAAGGCGTACTATATTGTTTTGTTCTGGTCGTCTCCGTTACTAGTAGGTGTTTTCACTTTCTGGACATGCTATTTCCTTGGATTCCAGCTTTATACTACCAATGTCTTCACATTTTTAGCAGCTTTGAGGATCATTCAGGAGCCAATTAGGATGATCCCCGATGTTTTTGGTGCTTTTGTCGAAGCAAAAGTTTCGTTTGCTCGGGTTGTGAAGTTCCTTGAAGCACCACAGTTGGAGAACAGACACACAAGGGAAGATTGTATTGGCAAAGAGCTTTCTATCTTTATTAGATGCTCTGAAATCTCATGGGACACCAATTCTGCAAAGATCACATTAGGGAACGTTGACTTATTAGTCAAACGAGGAGAAAAGTTGGCCATTTGTGGCGAGGTTGGATCTGGAAAATCAACACTTTTAGCAGCAATTCTTGGAGAAGTTCCCCACATCAACGGCTTCGTAAGTAGTCATGTAATTTCAATAGATTATTAAATGAATTATACATTGATTAAGTGATTGGAAATCTTTATCTTCAGGTTCATGTTTATGGGAAGACAGCATATGTTTCTCAATCTGCATGGATCCAAACGGGTACAATTCAAGAGAACATTCTATTCGGGTCTGCCATGGATGATGTTAGGTACAAAGAAACACTTGAAAGATGCTCCTTGGTTAAGGACCTCGAGATGCTTCCATTTGGAGATCTCACTCTAATAGGGGAGAGAGGCATCAATTTAAGTGGAGGACAAAAGCAACGTGTTCAACTTGCTCGCGCACTTTACCAGAGTGCAGATGTTTACCTCTTGGATGATCCCTTCAGTGCAGTTGACGCTCACACTGCAACTAGCCTATTCAATGTGATCATTTTCTTCCTCTTTAAGGAATCCTGGATTGTTTTATTGTTGTTTTCATACTAAATTCCACCGTGACTCCGTTTCAGGAATATGTCATGGGAGCTTTGTCAAGTAAGACTGTCTTGCTTGTGACACACCAAGTTGATTTCCTTCCCGCTTTCAATTCCATTTTGGTAAGCCAATATTTGACTAATCTTTCCATCATCCCAACTTTTTGATACCAACTCACACGGCAATTCAAATATTAAATATAAAATTGACGATAATATTAAAACGCTGAGATAAGAGTTGGGATCCCTAGCATTATCCCTTAATAATTAGTGCAATAGTTTTTCATATAGCAACCTTTTTGTTTGTTGTTTTTCTTTTCGACAGTTAATGTCTAGTGGGGGGATTTCAAAAGCCGCAACCTATGAAGAGTTATTGGCTTCTTCTCAAGAATTTCGAGACCTTGTTTATGCACACAATAGCATTGCTTCTGCTGAAAGGAAGGTCAAGGATTCCTCTTCCAAAAAACACAAACCATCCAAGGGCGGTGAGATTCAAAAACTTGATGCTGAGGAACAGCTAAAGGCATCTAGTGGTGATCAATTGATCAAGCAAGAAGAAAGGGAAACGGGAGATATTGGTTTTAAGCCTTACATTCAGTACTTGAAGCAGGGAAAAGGATTTTTGTTCTTCTCCTCGGCAAACTTCTTCTACTTAATATTCGTAGTTGGGCAACTCATGCAGTTCTACACGTTTGCTGCTAAACTTCAAGACTCCAGTGTCTCAAGAGCAGAAATTTACGCCATTTACTCCGCGATCACGAGTATCATGGCATTAACTTTGGTGTTTAGATCTTTTTTTATAACTGCTCTTGGATATGGGGCCTCAAAGTCGATTTTCTCTACACTGTTGACTTCACTCTTCAGAGCTCCAATTTCCTTTTATGACTCAACGCCCATGGGAAGGATACTTAGTCGGGTATGTAAAACATTTCCCATTTGAAACTTGATGCCGTTCTTTGCAAGTAACTTAAAACTTCTGAAGTTGCTCTTTTCAGGTATCTTCTGATATGAATATCATCGACCTCGAAGTGCCGTTCAAGTTCATAGTCTCGGTTACAGGAACTATGAATACTTACACCATACTTGGATTATTAGCTTTTCTTACTTGGCCGGTCTTGTTTGTGATTGTGCCGATGATTTATGTAATTATAGTTCTGCAGGTAAAACACACAAACTAACTCAACCTTGTTATATTGTTTTTTTCACAACAAAGCGTTAGTCATTTCAAGAAATATACCTTATTGCGATAATGAACTTCGGACACACACAGGTAGTTTTGGCGCTTCTCGGCAGCTAATGTCATTTTCTTTTCTTTCTAATTTTCGTCTTATCGAGTAGAACTACTACTTGGCTTCCGGAAAAGAGTTGATGAGAATAAATGGCACAACCAAATCTATGCTAGCTAGCAATCTTGCTGAATCAATTGCTGGAGCCATGACTATCAGAGCTTTCGAGGAAGAGAACAGATTCTTCTCAAAATACTTGGACCTTATCGATGACAACGCCAGCCCAGATTTCCATAACTTCTCGGCAAATCAGTGGTTGATCCAACGACTCGAAATTCTATGTGCCATTGTTCTCTCAACCTCTGCTCTTGCCATAACTTTGCTTCCTTTTGAACCTTCCGACTCCGGTAAGTAAACATTCGTCTTTTACTTTCAAAAACATCATACTAACTTTGCTTCTTTTTGAACCATCTGACATATTGGTTGTAAATAATATTTTCGAGCAGGTTTTGTTGGAATGGCATTGTCCTATGGTCTGTCATTGAACTTATTCTTGGTGATCTCTGTACAATACCAATGTATGCTAGCGAATACTATTGTTTCAGTAGAAAGGGTAGAACAATACATGCATATTCCAAGTGAAGCTTCAGAAGTAATAGAAGGAAATAGACCTCCACATAATTGGCCAACTTTTGGCAAAGTGGAAATACGCGATTTGAAGGTTAGCGCTTAGCATGAAAAAATCGGTTTCGAAACTATGAGGTTTAATGCCTCTTATGTGACTTGCCATGCAGGTACGATATCGCCCTACTGCTCCACTTGTTCTTCATGGAATAAGTTTTACAATTGAAGGAGGGCAAAAGATCGGCATAGTTGGCCGCACAGGAAGTGGAAAGACGACTCTTATCAGCGTTCTATTTCGTCTGGTGGAGCCCACAGAAGGAAAAATACTAGTAGATAGCCTCGACATTTGTAAAATCGGCCTTCATGATTTGAGATCACGTTTTGGGATCATCCCGCAGGATCCAACACTGTTTAATGGGACCGTGAGATTCAATCTGGATCCCTTATCACAGTACACCGATCACGAAATATTTGAGGTAACAAACGTTTCTAAATAATCTGCATTGTTTTCGTCAAAGTAGTTTATCATTATTGTGACACAAACAAACAGGTTCTGGAGAAATGTCAGTTGAGAGACGCCATTCGAGAGAAAGAAGAAGGCCTTGATTCCTTAGGTAAGAAACCCCGACAGCTATATTGCCATCAGAATCGTTTTGATATTTTCAATCGGAAGAAGAAAAGAAAAGAAAGTAGTGAAAGTTCTTGAACACAGTGGTGGAGGAGGGAACGAACTGGAGCATGGGACAAAGACAACTATTCTGCTTGGGACGCGCATTGCTGAAGAGAAGCAGAATACTAGTTCTCGACGAAGCAACTGCGTCGATGGACAACACGACAGATGCCATCCTGCAGAGAACCATAAGAAGAGAATTTGCAGACAGCACTGTCGTAACCGTGGCTCATAGAATCCCAACCGTCATGGACTGCAGTAAAGTGCTCGCCATTAGTGATGGTGAGTAAAGTTGTGCATGGAAAGCTTTATGGACAACAATTTTCCACAATTTCGGACAATGTTTTAACATGAGATTTTTGATAGGAAAATTGGTGGAGTATGATGAGCCAAGCAAGCTGATGAACAGCGAAGCGTCACTTTTCGGGCAGCTGGTGAAGGAGTACTGGGCTCGATCTGGAAATGCTGGTTCCAATTCAGAGGATTGGTAGTGATTATCGGAGGATTCTAATGGTTTATTTAAGAACGTTCGAGTAATTTGGAGAGCTTTATCATGTTAGGATATAACATATTTATATGGTTTCTTTAGTACTTGGATTCTATTTATAAATCTAACTTCTATTACCATCCAACGCAGAATGAGCCCCTGAGATGAACAGACTAAACTAACTTCTCTGAAACTATAACCAGCCAAAAAAAAAAAAAAAATTTCCATCTCTGAAATTACCAATGTACCAAACTAGAGACTACTACCATGGAAAATAAATGAAAAGTCTGTTGTACAAAAAATATGAAATAAAAAAAAATAAGTCTATTTTGATGTGATGGTTATCAATATCACAATTCACGTTATGTATTTTCAAAGTCTCATGTATTTTTGTGGTATTGTATGAAATTCTTTATCTTTGATCACATCATAATTTTATCTTATCATTTACTGTACATTCTATTTCTACATGTCCCACACTTTACTCAAACTTCCTTACCCATTTATCTTTGAAACCTCACAGCCGACAACGAGATTCAATCCCAGAATGCAAGGCAAGAGAGCTTTAGTAAGATTCCATTCATGTCTTTATCTTCAAATATTGTCCCCAATCCCTATTCTCATCCTCAAATATTGTCTCCTGTCCCTACACCGTTTGAGTCAAAAACCGTGAATCATACTTGATTTACTATTTAAGAATAATTAATAAAAATTAAATAAATTACATAATTCATCTTACATATTTCATCCAATTTTTAATCTCTTTTTAAAATAAAAATTATCATTTTACACTTTTTATAGAGTTTAAGGACCTATTAGCAGGGGAAAAAAAAAACGGAAACAAATCACAACTTCGCATCATTAACCTGTGATTAGCCACACATAACATTGATTGATTAACCATTTTTAAAAAACGGTCATTTTCCTAATTTTACAAAAAAATTAACCATTTACTAAAATAACTTCTTAAAAATTGTCATTTATCCACAAATCCATTTTTTTTAATGATTCGTTTACTGCTAGAGTAATTTATTACTACATTGGAATACATGTGTTTGTTATAGAAATATTGGAGTGATTTAACTTTTTAATTATTTCAGAACAATTTAATTCAAAAGTAGATATCAAATTTTTTCCTTTTACAAGTTCGTACCATATAAATTTTTTTGCCTATATTATACAAATGTTAGTTTAGACAAAAACTATTCAAACACACATTATATTGAAATACATGAGTCAAATTCAACTTCAAGTTAAATAAACATTCAAATGCAATAGTTCATCCAAACGAATGCTTAGTCTCTTTAGGCCAATGGCTAAAATTAATTGGGGTACTATAGTCATTTTAAATACAAAGTTAACAAAGTTTAGATTAAGAGATGTTAACGTTTTATTTTTTAATATCAAGGAAGTGTCTCTGTTATTTGGAAGAACATAAGTATCAGTGTAGTTAGTCGTTTATTTTATGTTAAGTTCTTATTTTATTGAAGCTTGAGGATTGTTAGCAGTTGAAAATCTAGGATCAAGATTCTTGTCATCCCACTTGTGATCTCAGTAGACTTTTTAATGCCGTTGTATGGGAGCGTGAGAACGCCACTAATCTTCTTTTAATTTATAAAAAAAAGTTCCTGCTTTCTGCTGGTGAATGTCTCTACTAGTGATCTATTAATTGATTAACTCAACACCACTTTGTCTCGGTGTGTCTAGGAAGTGTCGGCACTCTGGCAGCCTCTTTGTAAATTCCCTCGAAGTCCTTTTAGCTCTCTTCGTTCCTGTGTTGCAGCAAAATGTTCCAATGAGGATGTTGAAATCTTTTGTATGATTGCTTGGGCCTTGTCGTTGGATATGATACCCGGTAATACCGTAGCTCACTTCTTAATTAGTTTTGTTTTTTCTAGCTCTAATTCATTTTATGGGATGATGCTTTGCTCCTATTTATGAATGCTTTTGTAAATATTGATTTGCCTAGTCATTTTTGAATAAAAGCATTGCTTATTTCAAAAAATGATCTTTAAGCCTAAGTCCTCTATTTCATTCCCCTCCCTTGAGCCATGTGTTGCTTCCTCATTTCTCCTTTATTTTATTTTATTTTACGTTTTTGGTTTTTGGTTTTTGGTTTTTTCCTTGCTGATGGACATTTACTTTTTTTTTTTCCCCCTCAAGAAAATGGATAAATGCACTTTTTTTTTTTTTTGTGAATAAATGTACATTTTTTTTATTGAAAAAGGAACTGATGGTGGCCTCATAATTTTCAAGTTTTTAAGTCTTATAGGTAGGGACACTTCCCTAATTATAACAGAGTTTGATATTTTATATTAACTTTTCTTAGTCGTCCACATGAAACCTACTATGTTATCACGAACCCAAAGTTTAACAGCCGAAACTGAAGCGGAACCTAAAGAAAATATAATGAGACTTGAATTCGAATAGACAAAGAAAATATGTCTAGCAAAGATATCAAGATCATTTACCATTCTATCCACCCCAGTGGGTGTAATGCACCTTTTTATTCTAATAACAACGATGATTCCCTTCTTTTATTTTTTTTTAATTTTTTTGTTTGCCTCCTAATTATTACCTTTCATTCTTTCCTTTCTTTTCTTTTCACAATAATTTGTGTGTAATCTTTCAAAAGTTTTTTTTTTATCCTCTTTATTTACGTTGCCAATTGTTTGATTATTTCTTTTTTTTTTTTTAAGAATTCTTTTGATTGATTTTTCAGACCATCTATCGTTGTTTCCTCTACTATATTTTTTTAATAAAATTTTGAGTATTACATATGAATTATTACCATCGCATTTTTTTCTAGTTTTAATTTAACCTCTGTATTTAAAAAAACTATCATTTAATTTAATCCAAATTCAAATTATCATATTACGTTTTTAAGATTTTTTTTCCCTAAAAAAACTTTTTAACACTTCTTTCTTTCTCTAATTATCTCTTTTTTATTTTGTCAAATACAACATTCATAAACACTTTCTTTATCCTCTAAAATAATTTCATTACCGTGTCCTTATTTAAACTTTTCTTTATTATTTTACTAGATAATTTCTTTAACGTCTTTATTTAAACATTTTTCTCTTTTTACATGTTCACGTTCAGAAATTTGAAAAAAAAAAAAAAAAAAAAAATCTATCTTAACAGCATTATGTTCTACTGTCATACTCACGTCATGTTTCAACTAGTCACATGAAAAGCAGCTTTTGTCATGCAAAGAAGCAAATTGAAACTTTCAGCAAAGGAAAAAAAAAAAAAAAGTTGAAAGCAAAATAAATTATTTTTCACTCAATAAAAGAAAAAGAATCCAAATTATTTAGGACCAATTATTCACCATATCAAACTCTTCCATATTCTGTTTTGGCTAGTTTATGAACATCTTCACTAGATTTTTTTTAGTGCTGCATTTATCTGCTTTGTCTATCAGATTTTTGAAGCTAATTTTCCTTCAATATTTTCACAGAAGATTACTTGGTTTGTGCTTGTCCTTCATTCTTTTCACGTTTCCTTTTAAGTATACACTCAGGCTTGTCGCTAGAACCTGTTTTAAGCTCTTTTTTTTTTCTTTTTTCTTTTTTTTTTTAATGTTGAAGAACAAAATTGGGATTTTTACAGACAAGTTGGACAAGGCTTTTTCTTTTTTAAAATATATATGTACACAAACATATAAACACACACTAGAAACATTTTCAGTAGTGGTCTTCTGTTTCATTTCATAACACAAGAAAACTAAAAATGCCATCTTTTATGAATAAATTGTTGACTTTGCAGATTTCTCCATGTTTCACTGATATAGAACAGCATGAAGAAGGATAATTCAGCTTTGTTCTGCAATATTTCCGGGTGTTCAAATAGATCAGAAGATAATTGCAGTTCCGGGTTTTTAGCTTTCATCAATCCAAATTCATGTGTCAGTCATATTTTGGTCACTTCATTTGATATTCTGTTATTCTTCATCTTTTTATCTACCTTTCTGTATAGAGTGGTATCAAAGAAGACTTCATCATCCACATCGGCGGATCAGAAAGTAACCTTGCTATCGGTATTCTCGGCCGTTTTTAATGGTCTTTTGGCTTTAGCCTACTTGGCTTATGGAATATCGACAATAACAGAGAAACAGAATACAGAAGGGACCATTTTACCACTCTATAAGTGTCTAGTACTGCTAATCCAAGGCTCAACATGGTTGATTCTAAGTTCAACCGTAAGCCTGAGGAAGCTGCACCTTTCGCACACTGCAACAGCGAAAACTTTCTCGATTTTCATATTCTTGCTCGGAGCATTTCTGTGCTTTTCATCTCTTTACGGAGCAGTACTAGATAAAGCATCATCGGCCGAGATGGTCTTAAATGTTTTATGTGGTCCAGGAGCAATTCTCCTGGTACTTGGTGCCTTTTTGGGATCAAATTATGCAAGAGCTTGTCAAGAAATTGGTGATCTTGATGCTTCCTATGGACTATTGCAAGGTGATGAAGCTGATAAAGAAGGCGAAATCAGTCCAAATGAGAATGTAACCCCTTTTGCCAGGAGTGGATGGTTAAGTTTAATCTCCTTTTGGTGGTTGAATCCGTTGATGAAGAAGGGTAAGCAAAAAGTGCTTGAAGATGAAGATATTCCCAAGTTGAGACAAGAAGATCGAGCACAGACGTTATACTCGATGTTTACTGAGCAATTTAACAAAAAGAAGCACAGAGGTTCATCTGATCCTCCTTCAATATTGTCCACAATCGTATCCTGTCAGCGAAAGGTGATTTTGGTTTCCGGGTTCTTTGCTTTGATCAAGGTTCTCACCCTTGCTTGCACCCCACTTTTTCTTTCAACATTTATTAGGATTGTTGAAGGAAACTCTGCATTTAAGTATGAAGGTTATGCAGTGACTGCTGGGCTGTTATTTGTGAAGCTTTCGGAGTCACTTTCGGAGAGGCAATGGTACTTCAGAGCACGACTTATAGGGCTCCAAATCATATCTTTACTATCTGCAGCCATATATCAGAAGCAATTACAACTCTCAAATGCTGCTAAGATGACTCATTCGCCCGGTGATATAGTGAATTATGTCACTGTCGATGCTTACAGAGTAGGTGAATTCCCGTTTTGGTTCCACCAGATATGGGCCACAACCCTACAATTGTTCTTGCATTAGTTATCATTTACTTCTCTGTGGGGCTGGCAACGGTTTCAGCTTTAACTGTACTCATATCAACAATTGTTGGAAGTACTCCATTGGCAAAGTTGCAACACGAGTACCAGACTAAGTTCATGGTGGCTCAGAACAAACGGTTAAAGGACTTATCCGAAGCACTTACAAACATGAAGATTCTGAACTTGTATTCCTGGGAGACACATTTCAAGAACGTCATAGAACGATTAAGGAATGAAGAACTCAAATGGATATCTAAGGTATTGATGCAAAAGGGGTACTATGTTGCGTTGTTCTGGTCATCTCCGTTACTAGTAGGTGTTTTTACTTTCTGGACATGCTATTTCCTTGGTTCCCAGCTCTATGCTAGCAATGTCTTCACATTTCTAGCAACTTTGGCGATCGCTCAAGAGCAAATAGACTGATCCCCGATGTTCTTGGTGCCTTTGTCGAAGCTAAAGTTTCGTTTGCTCGTATTGTGAAGTTCCTTGAAGCACCAGAGTTGGAGAACAGATGCTCAAGGACAGATTGTAGTGGCAAAGAGCTTGATCAATCTGTCTTTATTAGCTGCTCGGAAATCTCATGGGACACCAATTCTTCAAAGGCCACATTAAGGAACGTTGACTTATTAGTCAAACCAGGAGAAAAGTTGGCCATTTGATACCCTGCACACTCACAAATGGTTTAAATGACAAATGATATGATTTTGAAAGACATTTTAAGTCATTAAATTTACGACAGTGGCTCTTTTCAAGTTTCTTCTGGAATGAATATCAACGACCTCGAAGTGCGTTAAAATTCGTATTTTCATTCGGAGGAACTATGAACCCGTACGCCATTCTCGGATCATTGGCTTTTCTTACCTGGCCCGTCTTGGTTTTTATTGTGCCAATAATTTATGTAACTATAGTCACTGCCGGTAAAACACACGAACTAAACCTTGTCTTATTTATTTATTTCACGACAAAGCTTTAGTCAAATACCTCATCTCGATGATGAACTTCGGACTCACACAGCATATCATTCATTCTTTTAAGGAAAATAATTGTTTATTTTAAATTCATATTTTAACGAAACGCATATTTTTAAGTAAAAAACTTTAAAAATCCAACTCTAGCATGTTATTGAAATGGCCCAAAACTAACTTTTTTTTTTTTAAGACTATCAATATACCAAACTAATACAGAGACAAAATAATAATAATAATAATAATAATAATAATGTGTGTTGTATTATTGCATTCACATGGTCTATACACGACAATTTACTATTCTCGATTCCTAAAATCAATACGAGTGTGTTTGGATCAACATGATTAATCCAGATTTTTCAATTAAGTTCAAACTTTTTCTTTTTAAAATTCTATGTCATACTCATTTTTCTCCCTCCCAAAGACAAATTCCATTTAGATTCACAATCAAACCCAAAAACTTCACTTCTAACCTAGGATCCGATCTGTATTAAGTTAGTTATGTTGGATATTAAATTTCACTTCTAACATACACGAAATCTTATTAAGTTAGTTATGTTGGGTATTGGTTTTTTATTTCATTAAGAGAACACTGATGATGCTCCAACCTGTATATTACTCTTGTTTATTCGTTTTTTGATATATATATATATATATATAAATATATATATTTTTTTTCTTCAGTCAAATTCGAAGCACATACAAATTTTACCCATGGAAATAGAACGTATTTACATATTCAAGGACACCTAATAAATATACAAGTAGGACCACGTGAAAAGCACGTGTATCCTCCCCTAAAAAAAAAATAATAACAGCTTAGACATTTGATGCATTAATGTTACTTATAACCAAACAGTTCAGCAAAATCAAGTTACATATCTGTTTAAATTTATTTAATATTTTAGCTTGAGAGTTGAGACATTGTGCATTTGTCAAAGGAGGTAGGCACATGTTTAAAATACAAACACAATGTCTTAAGGAATTGGGTTTTTTTTTTTTTTTTTTTTTTTTTTTTTTTGTGCTTTGAATTAAAGTTGCTACTTGTAGTAGATCAGCCTTAGATATCTAAGACAATGCTAGCTAGAGGTTTTCATTAATTGTAATATCTCTACTTGTATAATTGCTAATTGCTAAGAAATCAAGTGTTAGGAATCCGTCCCTTTACAAAATCGAAAGGAGATCACATTTGTCTCACCTATGAATAGAGCTAATTAGCTTAAGTGTAGTACGGCAAAAAGACTTGGAAGTAAAGGATTGAGTTACAATAGCATTTTAGGGTAAAACCCAATAGGAAAACCGTGCAGTCATGAGATCCAAAACAGACGATATCATACCAAAAAAAGGCATGAATCGTTACATAAGTTGATTTTCAAATACAAGTACTCAACATATAACATCATTTGACAAATAAAATTTGCTGAAATAGATTGACCACTCTCCAAAAAATGTGTTCATTGAAGGATTTTCCCAAAATTTCCAAGCTTATTTATACGCGAATTGTCAAAATTGCAAACCTTTAATTTTCCTTCAACTAATCTAACTAATTTATTGAAATTGAATCTCATTGGCTGTACATAAGTGTCTTAATGGATTGCCACCTCAGCAACTCTTAATATGTGTCTCAACTCTCAAGAGTTCACCTCATTTTAATATTACGTTAACCGAAAAAGAAAACAAAGAAGAAAGTCAATGAAATCACTCCTATGAACATCTTTTCTAATTCTAACAACCCTACATTTTGAAAATAACCAAAAAAAAAAAAAAAAATCATGCTAGTGATGCAATCAGCAAAGAATCAATTTTATTTAAACTTAAAATTTGTATTTGTATTTTTCTTTTTAAAGATGTTTTGGATATTTTAATTAAAAAAGTGTTGATTGAAAAAAATATACAGATAGTTTGATTAAATTAATATGATGGTAAAAAAAATACAGGATTTCAAATATATACAATGTAATTTCTTAAAAAAAAGAAATGTAAGAAGATCCAAAAGAAACTTTCCTCTTCTCTCTCTATTCTCTTCTTTCTCTAGCACATGAGAGTTAGGGTTTTTCAATTGTTTTCTTCTCTTGGGATCGGACTTTAGTGGCAGCCTTTAAACTGTCTCTGGTTTCCCGACCTTAGGGATAGATGTGAGAATCATATAGTGAGAGTTTTGAAAGAGATGAGCCCATTGGAGGAGGATCGGCATAGCGGTAAGGAGCAAGATGGAGAGGTCCTATGGCGACTCGGCTTCAGCAACCCAGTTTCTCTCGATGACGTGGATCTTGTTTTCGGCAAGGACTCTTTTTATGTGATTGGTTTTTTGGTTTATAGTTTGTGTGTAATAATGGTGATGTCTTTGCCGTCTTTTATCCGGGTGTTGTGTTTCAATTTGTTAATTTTAATAATGAAGGTGGTCTCTCTATCTTCCATGTTGATTGTTTGTCCGTCAGATCTGAGTCTTGACGTTGTTTTGGTCCCACTAGAATTACTTCGATGCGGAGTTAGTGGTGGCCCTAGTGCTACTGAGTCTTGACCCTCGATCAATTGGGATATTCTATCGATTATCGGGATTTTGTCAAAAAGAACCTTACATGTGCTCGATTTTAGTGTGTCGAGATATGTACCCGTTATCGGACCTCAAGCATACGTCTTTTTCTTTGAGCGTCATCAGAATTTACTGATAGATCCGTTCTTATTGAAGGGTTTTGTCTCATGTAATACGAGATCTTGTTATGTTTTGTGTTTTTGTATCTCTTTATTAAATTTAATGAATTTCCATTTTAAAAAAATGAAATGTAGAGTATAAAAGGTAAATAACCTTTTTTAATTTCTCTCTCTAAAAAGACTTTTGGGTATTCTTTAAAGTAAGTATTTAGCGGTAAATATTTAAATTTGTTTATTAAATATAGTATAATTACACAAAAATACAAGATATCATAACACATAAATATAGAGATAAAATACATGAAATTGACAAATAACCCCACTTTCTTTATGTTTGGTAGGAAGGATTGAGAGGAGGAAGGAGGAAGAGAGTTGGAGGGATGGTAAGAGTGCAGAATAGAGAGGATTAAAGGAATCCCTTATGTTATTTAGTAAAAAGAAGTGAGAGTTGAAATGATGATTGATAATTATCTATCTAATTACCTAAATAGAAGCATGATTGGGGATAGGAATTCCCCGTTGGGTGGCCTTTTCCTCTACCCGTCTCATTTCTCATTTATTATGACTACACATTTGGGTTTAAAAAAAAAAAGATTAATCCTCCTTTAAGTTAAAAAATGTTTGATTAATACACATAAAAATTGCATATTAATAACCTCCTTGAGTATTAGAGAGAAAATGATAACCTCCCTGTGTAGCGGGGAGAGAGTGCTATTTCTTTTAATAAAAAAACTAATAATGTAAAAAAACTTATTTATAATGTTGGATCTTTATATGTATTTATAAATATATAAATCAAATTTATAAATCAGGGCTGAGACGACATGGGAAGTGTTTTTTCTATCCCTGTCCCGCCAATTTATGAAAATAATATTTTATCCAAATTCTCATCTCCCAATATTGTTTCTCATTCGTTATCTTATTCAGGGCGAATCCTCTGTAGGACCTGTTATTACCAAAGCTCATTTTAAATTTTAATGCATATTGTAACAAGAGCTCATTTTGTTACAATATGCATTGTCTAGAGTACAAAAGCTCATTTTCGTCCAATCGTAACAAAGTTTTGTTTTGTTTTGTTTTGTTTTGTTTTTTTTTTTTTTAGGGTGGAAGTTCAACCCCACCTCCTTTTAATTGTCTAGAGTTGAAAATCTCACTTTTATCCTTTCTTTTTTGGTGGAAGTGACAAAGCCTACTAAATACTTTGGCTACCTAGTACTAAGTATTGCTTTTTATTATGCTTTTCCCACTTTCTCATCGAAAACAAAAATGCATATTGTAACAATTACTACTTTCGTCTAATTAAAAAAAAAAAAACTATTCAAATCCTCGATTTCTCATTACATAACTCGATAACGAGAAAGTTGTTCAGTATATCAATATTTAAACACATATAAAACCTATTTTGAAAAAAACTTTCTAATCTATAAAATCTTTTGATAGGTTGAGAGTTGGTATATTAACGGCTTAATTAACAATCTTCAAGCAAAAAAAAAAAAAAAAAAATTATCAGTACTAAAATAAAAATTTTTGGTAAAGCTGCGGTAAAGCCTTTTTTATATACCATATTGATAGAACTCATTTTTAAACTGTTCAGATATAATCAAACGGTTGAGATGTTACTTGTGTACGATAATTATCATACATTTTAACCTTATAGTAGTATTTGACTAAGAAATTGAAAATAAAAAAATTTAAAAAATCTACCTTTACCGATGAAAGGTTGGGGGAGGGGAGGTTTCCGTCGTCGAGGTTGGGAAGGAGGGAGAGACTGGGCTGGTTGACGTCGGGGGAGGGGGAGGGGACAGATTTGATCGGGGGTGAGCGTGGGTCCTTCACCGGCATTGACGGTGAAGTCACTGACGTTGGGGAAGGAAGGGGTTGGTCTTTTTTTAAATTTTTTTTTATTAATCTATACTAATATGAGGTAAAGTGTGTGATAATTATTATATACAAATAATATCTCAGTCTTTAGATTACATCTGAACAATTTAAAAATAAATTTATAAATAAAGTATATAAAAAAAAACTTTACCACATCTTTATCCTAAATAAAATGATAAACAGCAACCATATACATATTTTCATTAAAAAAAAAAAAAAAAAAAAAAAACTTTGAAAGTCTTATCAACACCCTCCGTAGTTCATTTTCAAACCCAGGAAAAAAAGACGATAAGAAAGCCAACTATGAACAAACAGTTTTTGCATGCACACAGAGAGAGGGGGGAAAAAAAACCGGCAAGAAATCTGAGTAAAAGAAAAAGAAACAAAGAAAACCTCAACAAGACAGCAAAAGCATTAACATACCAATGGTATCAATAATTATAACAATAAAATAATGTCGACAAAACTTTAGTGGATCGAGAGTTCGACAACCTTCTGCTCAATGATATCTCCATGATTTTATCTTCTCTCTCTAGACTTCTCTCTCTAGATTTCTCTCTCTCTCTCTCTCTCTCCACAACCATGGCGGCTTCACCAGCTCCATCCCTCTAAGCCTCCTCCTGGACGACCTGCATTGCCGCCATGAGCGAGAACGTCGCCGGAAATCTCGCCGGAGATATGAGCTCGGGTGAAAAGATGACGCCGTTCGCCGGGAGCGGATGTCTCAGTACGATGTCGTTTTGGTGGCTGAACCCGCTGATGAAGAAGGGGAAGAAGAAGGTTCTTCAAGAAGAGGACATTCCCCGGTTGAGAGAACAAGATCGAGCTCGGTCATTGTACGAGAAGTTTTCGGAGGAATTGAGGAAGAGGAAGCCGAGAGATTCTTCTGATTGTTCTTCGGTTCTGTCGACGATCTTCTTCATCCACCGGAGGGAGATTCTGGTTTCTGGTATTTTCGCTTTGGTTAAGGTTCTGACACTGGCTAGTAACCCGCTCTTCATCGGAGCTTTCATTAGGATTGTCGAGGGGAACTCTATGTTTAGATATGAAGGTTACTTATTGACGTTCGGACTCTTCATTGCGAAGATCTTTGAATCGGTTTCTGAGAGGCAATGGTTCTTCAGAACACGGCTTATGGGGCTCAAGTAAGGTCATTACTTTCTGCAATTATATATAGAAAGCAATTACGCCTCTCTAATGTTGCTAAGACGACTCATTCGCCCGGTGAGATGTGAATTAACGTCGTTGTTGATGCGTATAGAATCGGTGAATTTCCATTTTGGCTTCACCAGATATGGTCCACAATCCTGCAATTGTTGCTTGCGTTAGTTGTTATGTACTTTTGTGTCGGGTTAGCAACCGTTTCGGCGTTAGCTGTTCTTATATTGACTCTGATCGGAAGTTCGCCGCTGGCCAAGTTGCAACATAAGTACCAGACAAAGTTCATGAAGGCTCAGAACATGAGGCTCAAGAACTTATCGGAAGCACTTACGAACATGAAGGTTTTGAAGTTGTATTCTTGGGAGACACATTTCAAGAATGTCATAGAAAGATTACGGAACGAGGAACTCAAGTGGGTTTGGGAGTTTGTCGTTGCAAAAGGGGTACTATATCGTGTTGTTCTGGTCGTCGCCTTTACTAGTCGGTGTCGTTACTTTCTGGACATGCTACTTCATTGGGTTTAGCTTTATGCTAGTAATGTCTTCACATTTCTAGCAACTTTGAGGATTATTCAGGAGCCAATTAGGTTTATCCCTGATGTTTTCGGAGCTTTTGTCGAAGCAAAGGTTTCGTTTTCTCAGATTGCGAAGTTCCTTGAAGCACCAGAGCTGGAGAACAGACCACTAGGGAAGATTTTAGTGGCAAAGAACTTGAGCAATCTATCCTTTATTAGATGCTCTGAGATCTCATGGGAAACTAAGTCTTCAGAGGCCACATTAAGGAACATTAACTTAGTAGTTAAACGGGGAGAAAAGTTGGCGATTTGTGGAGAGGTTGGATCTGGTAAATCAACCCTTTTAGCAGCAATTCTTGGAGAAGTTCCCCACATCAACGGCGATGTAAGTAGTCACTTCGTAAAGAGCATATCTCGAGCGTATTTAAGAAGATAACTTCCGATCTATGTTTGTTGACTATATGATGCTTAGGAAACTATTTTTTCAGGTTCATGTTTGTGGGAAGCTAGCATACGTTTCTCAGTCTGCGTGGATCCAAACAGGTACTATAAAAGAGAATATTCTTTTCGGGTCTGCCATGGATTCTGTTAGATACAAAGAAACGCTTGAAAAGTGCTCCTTGGTTAAGGATCTGGAGATCCTCCCGTTCGGAGACCTCACTCAGATAGGGGAAAGAGGTATCAATTTAAGTGGCGGACAAAAGCAACGCATCCAACTTGCTCGTGCGCTTTATCAGAATGCGGACATGTACCTCTTGGATGATCCCTTCAGTGCAGTTGATGCTCACACTGCAACCAGCCTATTCAATGTGATCATTTCTTCCCCTTTAAAAATCTTTATTTGTTATATAATTGTTTCGGTACTAAATGCCAATGTGATTCCTTTCCAGGAATATGTCATGGGAGCTTTGTCAAGTAAGACTGTCTTGCTCGTGACACACCAAGTCGATTTTCTTCCAATTTTCAATTCCATTTTGGTATAAAACATGTGGCTAGTCCTTTTAATTATCTGTCTTTACAATTTCGATGCAATAGTTGTTCGTAAAATACATTTCTTTGTTATTATTTTTTGTTTTTTGGACAGTTGATGTCTGGTGGGGAGATTTCAAAAGCAGCAACTTATGAAGAGTTGTTGGCTTCTTCTCCTGAATTTCAACAACTTGTCAATGCACACAATAACACCGCCTCTTCCGAGACTCGTGTTGAGGATTCTTTTCTGAAAAAGACAAACTATCCAAGAGTGGTGAGATAATTGATGACGAGGAACAGTTACAAGCATCTGTGGGAGATCAATTGATTAAGCAAGAGGAGAGGGAAACAGGAGACATTGGTTTTAAGCCTTACATTCAGTACTTGAAGCAGGGAAAGGGAATTTTGTTTCTTCTTCTTGGCAAACTTTTTCTTCTCAATATTCGTAGTTGGGCAAATCATGCAGTTCTACACATTTGCTGCAAAACTTCAGGACTCTCGTGTATCGAGAGTAGAAATTTATGCAATTTACTCCCTGATCACAATTATCATGACACTAACTTTGGTGTTTAGATCTTTTTCTATAACTGCTCTTGGATGTGGGGCCTCAAAGTCAATTTTTTCTACACTTCTAACCTCCCTCTTTAGAGCTCCTATGTCTTTTTATGATTCAACACCTGTGGGAAGAATACTCAGTCGGGTACGTAAAAAATTCCTGTTTAAAACTCAATGCAACTGTTCATAATAACAAAAAAAAAAAAAAACTAACATTTGAATCACTTTTTTTAGGTATCAGCGGATATGAATATCATCGACCACGAAGTGCCCTTCAAGTTCATAACTGCATGTGCAGGAACCATGAACACATATACCATATTTGGACTATTGACTTTCCTTACCTGGCCGGTCGTGTTTGTGATTGTGCAAATCATTTATGTGACTATAGTTTTGCAGGTACATCTCATAAAGCCGACTTATGTCTGTTTTTTGCGTTTTTCCAAAGCACTAGTGAAATTATATCACTAAGGTGGTTTTTGCGTTTTTCTAACAGCTAAAGTCCGTTTATTTATTTTTAAATTTTTTTTTTTTCGTCTTAACGACTAGAACTACTACTTGGCTTCTGCAAAAGAGTTGATGAGAATCTATGGAACAACCAAGTCTTTCCTAGCTAGCAACCTTGCGGAATCAATTGCTGGAGCCATGACTATCAGAGCTTTTGGGGAGGAGAACAGATTCTTCTCAAAATACTTGGACCTTATTGATGAAAATGCCAGCCCATATTTCCATAATTTCTCGGCAAATGAGTGGTTGATCCAACGTCTCGAAACACTATGTGCCATTGTTCTCTCGACATTTGCTCTTTCATAACTTTGCTTCCTTTAGAAGCTTCTGACTCGGGTAAGTGAATATTGGTCTTCGACCATCCACAACATCCCAATAACCATAAATCATTTTCTGCTGGTTCTCATAATTTCATCCCTATAACCATCTAACATTTTGGTTGCAACAAATCTTTTCGGCAGGTTTTGTTGGAATGGCATTGTCATATGGCTTGTCATTGAACTTGTTCTTGGTGGTTTGTGTCCAGTTCCAGTGTATGCTTGCGCATTCGATCGTTTCAGTAGAAAGGGTAGAACAATACATGCATATTCCGAGTGAAGCTTCAGAAGTAATACAAGGCAACAGACCTGCACAAAACTGGCCAGCTCTTGGCAAAGTGGAAATAAACAATTTGAAGGTTAATGTTTAGCATAAATCATAACTTTCAAACTAGCGAGATTTCGAGCCTCACATTTAAATGACATCATGCAGGTAAGATATCGTCCAAATGCTCCACTGGTTCTGCGTGGAATAAGTTTTACGATTGAAGGAGGGCAAAAGATTGGTGTAGTAGGCCGCACAGGAAGTGGAAAGACGACTCTTATTAGCGTCCTGTTTCGTCTAGTGGAGCCGACAGAAGGACAGATACTAGTAGATAACCTTGACATTTGTACCATTGGGCTACATGATTTAAGATCGCGTTTCGGGATTATCCCACAGGATCCAACGCTCTTTAATGGGTCTGTGAGATTCAATCTGGACCCATTGTCACAGCATACTGATCATGAAGTATGGGGAGGTAACAAGATTTCCAACTAATGTGCAATATTTTCTTTACTGTCTCTCATTAACACAGAGTAGTTTCTCATTGTTGCATCATAAGCAGGTTCTAGAGAAATGTCAGTTGAGAGACACCATTCGAGAGAAAGAAGAAGGCCTAGATTCCTTAGGTATGAAACCGACAATTACATCAATATATAGCCATAGTTGTTTTTTCTTCTTTTATAAGACATCCACAAGAACATAAAAGTACTAAAAAAAAATCCTGAACACCAGTGGTAGAAGAGGGGACAAACTGGAGCATGGGACAGAGACAACTATTCTGCCTAGGACGCGCATTGTTGAAGAGAAGCAGAATACTAGTTCTAGACGAAGCAACTGCGTCGATGGACAACACAACAGCGACGCTGTTCTGCAGAGAACAATAAGAAGAGAATTTGCAGACTGCACTGTCATAACTGTGGCTCATAGAATCCAACCGTCATGGACTGCAGCAAAGTGCTCGCAATCAGCGATGGTGAGTAAAGTTGTACATGGAAAGCTTTATGGACGATAATTTTCCGCCATTTGGTTAATGCTTAACGTGAGACTTTGATAGGGAAATTGGTGGAGTATGAGGAGCCAAACAAGCTGATGAACTATGAAAGTTCGCTTTTCGGGCAGCTGGTGAAGGAAGATACTGGTCTCGAAGCTGTTAATGCCGGTGCTAATTTAGAGAGCATTGGTAGTGGATTAAGAGAAGACTCGTGGTCATGGACCAGAAACTCGCCCTCAACATCAAACGACAACATGTCAACCAAGAACAAAAGTTTGTGAAACGAGCACTAGTGTCGAATCGACAACATGTCAAGGGACAGCAGTTTTAACGACAAGATTTTAAACTAAATAGGCGACGACACTTCAAAAAACGACTATTTCTCTCTTAAAAACTGAAGTTCCTCTGAAAAACAATAGTTGAATTTGTAGATGAGAAAATAGCATAGGGAGGGGGTGGTTGTGGATTGGATCCGATTCGTAATTTTTATATATACATATATACTTCAAAACATGAATTTGTTATTATAAATAGCATGTCTAATATCAGTTTTTATAGGTTTTGGTTATTCCACTTAAATTAACTTACTTGTGCAAAAAGAATTTAAGCAATCAAAATGGCATAATTTAGCTCAAAAAGATAATAAACTAGATATAGTTGATAATTATGCACCAAATTCAAAACAAAATGATGTATATTTCTCCATAATTTGGATGATTATTGATGCATCGTGACTACATATTAAAGATTTAATAAATCAAGATATCTAGCTTTTCACTTCACTACCTTAACTGCTGCTTAAAATAGCGAATTATCAATTTTTATAATCTAGATAACAAAATATTACTTGGAGAATATTTAGATTTATGGTTTATTTGGATGTTTCCTTCAATTTGAATACAATATAAATAGTCAATCCACTCTTTTCACTTCATTTTTTTTAAATCTACTTTTTTTAATCATGTTTCACACCCTCTCTCATCAATACCTATTAGAAAAACTATTCAAATATAAACAATCAAAAACACACATTATAATATTTAAATACAATAATTAAATGAAACATCTAAATATATACGTAAAATACATCTATTTCATTAAATATAATACCAAATAAATAAGACATACAAACGCACCATTAAACTTCTTCCCTCGATCTAGACGATTTCCGAATGGACTCATTGAGATACATCAATTGCTGCTTTATTAAGGAACATGTATTTTTTTAGATAATTAGACCACATACCATCAAAATAGAATGTTGATTTTTTTTTTTTTTTTTTTTTTTTTTTGTTGAAAGAATGTGATTTTTTTTTTTTAGACGGAATGTAGATTGATTTTACCCACAACTGAAAAAACTATGGTAAAATGTAGAGCTAAATCCTGCTATCCCAAGTAGTTAAAAAAAAAAAAAAAAAAAAAAAAAAAAACTGTTTTATCAAAAATGAATATTTAAATTATTTTTTCTTTTTGTATTTTTGTGCTGCACAAGTATCTCTCTCTCTCTCTCTCTCTGTCCTAATCGTCCCTTCACTCCCTCGACGAGTCCGTCATCCGAAAGGACAAAAAAACGCTTGCCTTAATATAAAAGAAAAATATATATATATATTTACATATATATTTATATATATTTCCCCTCTATCTTCCCCAGCCATCATCTCTGAATTCTGATCCTTCTCCTCCACCTACCTTTCTCTCTCTCTTCGAAACCCTAACTCTCTCCCTCTCCTCAGCCATGGAAGCTTCTCCAGCTCTGTCGCGCATAGGCCTGGCCGGCCTCGCCGTGATGGGACAGAACCTCGCCCTCAACATCGCCGAGAAAGGCTTCCCCATCTCCGTCTACAACCGCACCACCTCCAAGGTCGACGAGACCGTCGATCGGGCTCACAACGAGGGCAATCTCCCCCTCTTCGGCCAGTACAGCCCCCGCGACTTCGTCCTCTCCATCCAACGCCCCAGATCCGTCATCATCCTCGTCAAGGCCGGCGCTCCCGTTGACCAGACCATCGCCGCCCTCTCCGACCACATGGAGCCCGGCGACGCCATCATCGACGGCGGCAACGAGTGGTACGAGAACACCGAGCGGAGGATCCGCGAGGTCTCCGACAGGGGCATTCTCTACCTCGGAATGGGGGTTTCCGGCGGTGAAGAAGGCGCTCGCAACGGCCCGTCTCTCATGCCCGGCGGGTCCCACCAGGCCTACCTCAACGTCCAGGATATTCTCCACAAGGTCGCCGCTCAGGTCGAGGACGGCCCCTGCGTCACCTACATCGGCGACGGCGGTTCTGGTAATTTCGTTAAAATGGTCCATAACGGTATTGAATATGGTGACATGCAATTGATTTCCGAGGCTTATGATGTGTTGAAGAACATTGGGGGTTTGTCAAATTCGGAACTTTCCGAGATTTTCGCCGAGTGGAATCGGGGCGAGCTTGAGAGTTTCTTGATTGAGATAACTGCGGATTTTTAAGGTTAAGGACGAGCATGGCGATGGTGAATTGGTGGATAAGATTCTGGACAAGACCGGGATGAAGGGGACTGGGAAATGGACGGTTCAGCAGGCTGCCGAGCTCTCCGTGGCGGCGCCAACAATTGCGGCATCGCTGGATTGCCGGTACTTGAGCGGGTTGAAGGAGGAGAGAGAGAGCGCCGATAAGGCATTGAGGGAAGCTGGGTTGAAGGAAGAAGTGGGGTCAGTGAAGATTGGGGTGGATAAGAAGAGATTGATTGATGATGTTAGGCAGGCATTGTATGCTTCAAAAATCTGTAGCTATGCCCAAGGAATGAACTTGTTGCGGGCTAAGAGCATTGAGAAAGGTTGGAACTTGAACTTTGGAGAGTTGGCTAGGATTTGGAAAGGTGGGTGCATTATAAGGGCGGTGTTTTTGGACAGGATCAAGAAGGCTTATCAGAGGAATCCCAATTTGGCGAGCTTGGTTGTCGACCCGGAATTTGCGAAGGAAATGGTGGTGCAGCGCCAAGCCGCATGGAGGAGAGTTGTGGGGTTGGCGATTGCTGCCGGGATCAGCACACCGGGGATGTGCGCTAGCTTTCTTTACTTTGATACCTACCGGCGTTCCAGGCTTCCGGCGAATCTTGTTCAGGCTCAGAGAGACCTGTTTGGTGCTCATACTTATGAGCGTATCGATCGCCCCGGCGCGTTCCATACCGAGTGGACAAAGCTTGCGAGAAAGAGCGACGCTGGTGTTGGCATTTTCAATTGAGGTTGTATTTTTGTAGGCATAGCATAGGGGGTAATTGTTTGTTTTCGAAAGTTCGTTTTAAACTTTCCCTTAATAAAAAAAGTGCATGCCTTTCTTTTTGTTATAAGAATTTTAGTGAGCAGCAATCTGTTTCCAGTTATTACAATCTTGGCATTGGAATTGAAGTGAAGGAAAATGAGCAAAATTTCGTTTTCTTGTTATGGTACATTGAGCTCAATGAGTTTGGCATTATGCTCTTTTAAAATTTGAATATTTTGTTTACTTGTAATTGTATTGCTTTCTTTGAAGTTTCAGTCAACAATATGTTTTCGTTTGTTGTGATTGATTGTTTCAACTTTCATTTTAAATCTACTTTCCTACTTGACAGCTTAACAGGGGACTCTTTTATGTTTATTTTTTATTTTTTTAATTTTGCTGGAAAAAAAAGTCCGAGGAAGGGGTGGCCAGTGTTGGCATATCCCCCAAGCGTTATCAAAGGGGCTCCCAGTCGCTGATGTGAATGTTCAGTGAAAGCCTTACAGGCAGGCCCTAACTCTCAACGAGAAGAGCATTACCCCAGCTCTACCAAATATCCAACTATTTTTGAAAGGGGACCTTTTTTATTATTTTTGCATGAAGTAACCTCTCTTAGGTTGGTTGAAATAACTTCAACTACTTCACCAAACAATGGTCCCTTTAATCGGACAGCAACAGCATCCAGTACAGTTGTAACATAGACTTTGAATTTGGTTGTGAAATCTTTGTCAAGCTTGGAAAAACCGTGAGACTTTCAATATTAGATTTGCAGGAAGTTTCTGGGGAAAAGAACAAGAAGATCTATTGATGTTCTTGCTGTACAGAAGACTTGGTTGTCCGTAATGTTCTTGTTTCTTAAACAAGTTTGGCTGCGTATGTCTGTCTTAATACAAGTAGGGTTCTATTTTAGACCGTCAAATTTGTATTAAATTTTTAACCAAATCTAACGTCCACAACCATGTATTATAATTTAATCGCTGAATATGTCACTCAAAATGAATTGGGGGTCGAATGAATGATATCAAGCAGAAATACAAAACAAATCCGAGTAAAATGTTTCCCATCAGATGCAAATCAGCAGTATATACTTCACAAATTTACATTACTCAATATCAGGCTGTCTCTCAAATGGATATCAAACAACTACACATTACACAACTTCACTGTACCAATCACATTATTTTGGTAAAAGAAAATGGAGTGATATGGTGGTGCCGGCTAACCTGTTGGTGTCACTGTCTTCAAAGAAAATGAGAATGGATGATAACAAGAATAAGGAACTATGTGAAGCATCCGCTCTCGAGGACGGGTAGAGTTCTTGTGACTGCAGCAGAAGGCATCTTACTATGACCGACCCATCTGCTTGCGAGTACCAAATCTTCGTCGGCTTGTCGTTCCATTATCTGAATCTTCTTTGTTCTCAACAGCCTCACAAGAACGATCACTGTAATTCCCACCAAAACCAGCACCACAAACGCAAGAACGAAGCCAACGAACCACCAATAACAAAGCTTCTGCTTCCCTTTCAACTTGGTTTCAGGAATGACGATCGAAAAATGACCCTGCTCTCTGGACTGACACACACCAGGCAGGCTCATCTCGCCAAGAGAAGTTGTCCCATTAGCAGCATACGTGACGCACCTTGCCTGGGATATCACGCTTTCGTTGAGCGTCAAATTGCGAAACTCGATCAGAATAGGCTTCTCGGTGGTAGCCAGATCGAGCTTTGTAATGCTTTTGGCACTGGAATTCGAGGCATCAAAAACCAAAAAACCAACAACTGAAGTGACCAACTTGTAGCCTGGGATAATGTAGTACTGGGAGGACCAATTGCCCAAGTCTTGGTAGACCAAAGCGAGTCGTCTCACATGAGGCAGAGAGGTTGTTCTTGATGGGATGCTGAAGTGGCTGAAATTAGCTCCTCCATTCCACAATGTCCGGCTTCTCAGCTTCAAAACCGATAATTCTATGCCAGAGAGATTTGCGGGGGAGCTCGCTTTGTAGAGGACGCCGGTGTGAGGCCGGTGTTCGACAAGCGTCTTGAAGGCAAAATCTTCGAGTAAAGAATCTAAAGAATCAGCTGCAGACTTGTTCACCAAGCTTGTTACCAAGGAAGAGAAAAAGGAAGGTAAGAGCAGAAAAAACATCAAGTTCATGCCCATGTTAGATCCCTCTAAAACAAAAACTGAGATCTTGAGAGCTCAAGACATAACTGGTGAAGTGCAAAACATTTCAATCTTTTAAAAGCAAAAAACTTGGGAAGCAGAATAATAATTATCATGAAAAAGAGAGGAAAATCTTTTTTTTTTTTTTTTTTGGTTAAAAGGAAAATCTGTTCTTTAAAGTGTTTTGTATGTGTGTCTGTGTCCTGTTTGAATTGACGATATGTTTTCTATTAAAGAAAAAGATCGTGAGCTGTGAGCATGCTAAGGAAGAGGGTCCCATGAGAGGAGAGAGGACTTTGGACTATCCTTTTTTTTTTTTTAATTAATCAGTATTTCACTTTGACTTTTGTCAGAACAGAACAAACAGCAAACATAAAAGCTTGCAAAAACAAGACTTTTGGTCAGTAAACAGTAGGATTTAAAACCAGATTTTAATGTGAGAAGAAGCAATCTCTTGAGTAGTCTTTCTTTTTCAATTTGTTAAGCAAGCAATGGATAGACTAATTAATGTGGAAAAAATAAATAAAAAATAAAAATAAAAAAGAAGCTTGGCCCATAAACATGGGAGGAAAGAGTACTAAACACAGCCGTTGATTGCTCATGTAAATGGAGGCAAGCTTTGGCGTGTGGAATGATGAGTTGACTATGCAATTGATAATTTTGTTGATGCTTTTTTACAAGCACTTGGAAGGCATGCTCTGGGCCCAAAAAAATTGAAATTAAATTAAAAAAAAAAGTGACTTCCTTTTATGTATTTAAAACCAACCAACGTTCTTCATCCGTCCCCCCCATCCCCCCACAAAAAAAAGAAAAGAAAAAAAAAGTAATTCATTTCAAAAAAAAAAAAAAAAAAAAAGAAAATGACCAGAGTACACTTTTGGGACCGGACTCCTACTAAGGATAATTTATTGAAAATATGATCTCTTAAGAATGATTATCAATTATGGTTGTATAAATTAATGAAAATAGGAAACCACTTGAGTGTGTGTGAAAACATGAAATGAGAGATTTACAGCTCTTTGTGGCCTTGTGAGCATATCCTAAACTAGCTGTTCGCGGTATCGTGAGGACCTAATAGTAATGGATTATTATAATGAGTCAATGGGTAAATATTTGAATGTTTGGTGGTTTGCTTGAAGGTCTTAAATGTGAAAGTGTGTTTTATATCGGTTAGTATTTCATAGAGAGTGCTTGAAATTATACCCACATATATTTTTAGCATTAGCATATTTGATGAGATTGGGGTGACGCACTCCTTGTTGAGAGATATGGTCCGTCAATGTCTGTAGAGCTCTTTTGATAACACTAAAGGGAATATGCTAATTTTGGTTGCCTCCTTCCCTTACTTACTCTAAAAAAAATAAAAAAAAAATTGCTTTCTACTATAAAAAAAATCTCTATAATAGTGCATGTTTCTCATTGTTAAAATCTAATCAAAATCATATCAATTAAAAAGATACATAAAATTAATAGATTTTTCTCACCTATTAGTTTTTTTTTTTTTAATACCTTATCATAAAATTCTCGTATTCTAAGTGTATTTGAGTTCGCTTAATAGAAAAAATCCCTTAACAATGTTTAGCAGTTTCATGTACCTAAGAAACATATAACAAACCTATTAGATCCCAAGTTTGAAATCCCACATAAATGAAATATATATATATATATATATATATATATAATTCATGCATTAATCTCAAGACAGTTGTATGGTGTTCCCAACTATACGGTTTTTTTTTTTTTTTTTTTTTTTGGAAGAGAACTATTACGCATCTTATGAGTTGGTCATCTCAAATGCTTTTCTGCTTGGGCGTTTTCACTTTTCTGAAAAGCTATTTGGGCATCTCTTAGTCCTCCATAAGCAGATGAACAGCACAGTGTCCATGAAGTACAAATCAGAAGATAAACGGTCCGTTTGATATACAAATTTGTTCAAATGGTAACATTTTAGAGGAAACATGTGAACATAAACATAAACATATATAAGCCGATCGTTTCTAGGCCACCATTTCAATTGCCTGTTTGGGAACATATATGAGTATAGCTAAATACCATCCGAAAATTTCATGTACCACTGAAGCTATGCAGTAATTAGCACAATTTTTAAGGATTTCTTCCACATGAAAAGGTAAAAGAACTTGTAACAGAGACAGAATATCTGCATGAAATTCCCAAGCAACATCAAGTACAACTCTTAACATCTTTTCCAATTTAAGACAAATCAAAGAGAGAGAAAAATTCCGAGAGACCATCTTTACAGAAGAAGCTCACAAAAAGAGGTAATTAATTAATTAGATGCTTTCCTCCTTGAAAATGAAAATTTTGTATCATCATGTCCCTTTGAAAAACTGTCTTCAAATTTTTGTAAAAGAAAAATAGGCCCGTTTGAAATTTTATTCTAAACTCACCCATTATAAATATTAAAAAACTGATAGTTTAAAAATATTGATCAAATAATCGACTATTTGACTATGATTAACATATGATTTACTTGTATTAATATGTAGTTTTAACTAATCAAAGGATTAACGGTCATTTTTAAAATGAAAAATTTCATCATTTATTCAATTAAGTATTTAAAAGCAGCTTATTTATCTAATCTTTCCTTTTAATTATTGTAATATCTTCCATAACATTTAGAAAATAATAAATAAATAAAAAAATACAACAAAGACAATTTTACCCTCAAATCTAAAGGTTTATTTCCTTTGTTCTCATTCTCTCTCTTGCAGACGCCACCCTCTCTCCATCTCTCTTCTCACTCCAACATCAACTCCGGCTTTGATTCCAACACCAGCAAGCCCTCTCTCCCTAATCACTACCTTGCACCATCTCCTTGATGCCGGTACTCGGAATCTCCTCTAATCTCGAGGTCGAAGACTACCCTTCGTGGCCGCACGGCTGATTGCAAGATGTTGGTATTGATCATGGATGTTGGTTTAACACTTTTGAAACCCTAAATTAGCATCTAAGAGTTAAGACAAATGCACCCTCCTTAAGTAGCGCTAATGACCTAGAGGCGGATTTACATTGATTTTTTTTTTTTTTGAAAAATTAGGCTGTGTGGCCTTTTTTAATCGCATAATCTAATAAATGACCCAATTTTTTTTTTTTTTTAGGAAAAGAGTCATTTGTCATTTTTCAAATTCGGTCATTCAATGATTGCCTTTGAAAATTGATGATTAACTAATGATCAATCATTGATTGACTATGAGATTTGATTATTTACGTTATGGTTAATCAGTGATGACCGTAAGTCAATACTGATTAACTATTATGTGATTATTGATTGACCATTTAAGAAAATTGACTAATCATTTTAGAAAAAAAAATGACTTTTTAACTAATTTTTAAAAACTTCGGTTATTTATTAAAAAATTTCTTGAAAAAAGGCTATTTAACTATAAATCCTTTTTTTTTTTCTTTTCTTTTAACTCCACTCCAAAAATTTAATAGTTTTTCTATTTTACCACTACTTAAACCAAAAAAAAAAAAAAAATTCTCACATAACTTCTATTTTTCCCCACTAAAAATAAAAAATACTCACACAATCCTACTGAAAATTAATTTATTAAAAATTATATATATATATTTTTTTTGTCACTCCCCATTAAAGTTAAAAATTCGTACATAACCTTGCTAAAATTTTACTTTTTTTGCTTTCATGTTTTCATGTTTTGATGTTATTTATTATTTAAAAAAAAAAATTGGTGTACATTTCCGGTGAAGTGTATTTTTTACTCTGCCCTTGACGCAAGCGAATGACGATCATCTAATCTCCCCTGCCCCGTGACCCAAGCGACTAATACAACGTCGCATGAGCCATGAGCTGGTCCCGATCCTCACGCGGGCCGTACCGGCGTGAGCTCAGGTGACCCATCCCTGTAGCGAGCCCAGGAGACTAACCCTTTTCTTGTGAGAGCTAAGCATACCCACCACCAATGAGCCCACGACGACTTCTCAATAACCCCCACCCCACCGAACAAGCCCACACTGACTCCCTTTCAGTATCACTGTTTCAGGCATGCGACATTTTTTTTTTTTAATATGAAAACATATTTTTTTAGAAAATGAAATAGTTAAATTAAAATTTTAAACCTATTAAAATCTACTTCTGAAAATTACAATTTTACCAATCAGATACAAACCATATGGTTCAACTAGAAATTAATAAAATTTATAAATAAAAAAACCATGATTTTCTGTCATGATTAATTAAGCATCCGTTTGGATCGTTTGGCTGATCTTTTAAAAACTAATTATAAAAGATAAAAATCCAGTAAAAAAAAGTAAAGTTTAGTTAGAATTAAACTAATATGTCAAACAAAGCCTAAATAATGGGTGTGCTTTCCTTTTTTTTTTAATTTTTTTATTTTTAGTAAAAGTTAGAGGATAAGGACTTAGAATGTATGATTAAGAAAGAGTGTTTGTAATATCCACAAGACACATAAGGTGTCAATTTAAAAAGCCTTAAATTAGAATTTTTTTTTTTTTTTTTTTGAAAAAAAAACCACCCTGTATACTCTTCTTCTTCTTTTCTTTCTTTTTTTTTTTTGGCGAGATAAAACATTCGTTTGGATCGCAGGTTCGGTTTGAGTTGAGTTGAGATTTTTAAGTTTGCATAGTAAATTTTGTTGACTTTTTTAGAAAAGACAAAAACTTTTTCAGAAAAGACAAAAAACATGATGAGATTTGAGTTGTTTAGTTTGAGTTGAGATGGTGAGGCAAACGGAGCATCTATTTTCAATTTTGTATTTATAAATATCTCATTTTCCACCTCTCCCTACTCCATGTATTTATCAACAATATTCTTTTAAGAGTTTCAATAAACAAAAGTGAGAGAAAATATTATTAGAAAATAAATTAAGAAGAAGTTTTCAATTGCTTGGTTATAAGGTTTTAAATGATTTAAAAATAAATAAATAAAAATATTGTTAGATAGTCAGATATGCCGTACTCTGATATTTGTGAGGTTAGAAATCATTTGTTATTCCTACATGGCTCATTATAAGGTAATTTAAACCTATTTGTCGATTTTAAGATTAGGGTGACACATTGTTGCTTTTAATTTAATAATCAATTATAAAACATTTATACGTAATCCTTTATATAAATATTAGGGTTAACAAACTCTAAGATGAAATAGACCCGCTATTATGCCCTAGTTTCCTGTCGTAATATTATGAGAGGCTATCCCTTCCTTCTTTTTTAGGGGATCCTAGATTTACTTATATGTTATCATTTCTTGTCGATTTATTAATCACTATTGTTTTAATTTTTTTTTTAAAGAAAGATCTACAAAAAAAACATATTATCCTTAAAAAAAAAAAAAAAAAGACTAAACTAAAAATTTAGCTTTCTTTTGAATTTAAAAAAAAAATAGCTCTTGTTCCTTTGTTTGGATTACATGTCTAAGTTCGAAAAATGGAAAATTTTTGCAAAAGGTGTTTTTTTCTAATTTTTTCCTTCATTATCTCATTTTGAAAAAAAAATTATCTCAATTTCAAACTTATTTTGTATCGTAACATTTTGGAAAAAGAAAAAGAATCTTTTTAAAATCTTATCACTATACACTATTCCTAATATCATTTCTTCTTATTCTAAATCATTTTTTTGTTTTTAAAAAGAATTTTTTACATATTCAAATACTATCTTATTATCAAATTAAAATGACTTTCCATTTCAAACAAGAAATTTTTTCTTTCTGAAAATACCAAACGGAGCTTAGGGGGTTGGTGAATGAGTTGAGTTAAAATTTTTAAGTTTGAATAGTATTAACTTTTTAAAAAGTAATTATAAATTTTATTGATTTTTCATAAAAAGACAAAAATTAAGATGAAAAAGTATAATTTAGTTGGAGTTAAACTTATTCTCCAAACAGGACCTTAGTTTCTTGAATTTAAATATCAAAAATTAGCTCTAAAAGTTGTCATCATAGAGTCTCAGAAGACGACAAGGAAAGGAGTAGGACACTAGACAGAATCAACACAAATTTCTCATACATATGAAGACACATATTTGAAAGATACTCCAAAGATTTCGGGACTGAGATATCATTAACATGATAAGAAATCAATTCATATTCTTCATCGGAAGTCTCATAATTGCTTTAACCATATTTTTTTCTTCTAAATTCAAACTTAAAAAAATAGTTAATTTAAACTCAAAATTTCTAAATTAAAATAAATATGAATTACTGTTAGATTAAGCTTATAACATGTCAAGTTTTCCTGCTAAAATCTTATTTTTAAATGTCCAACCTAAAAAAAAAAAATCAAAACTTTAAACCTAAAACATAGAAAAGTGTAAGAAGAAGTGCATGACCAAACTTCTATAAAAATAAGGAGGATGTAATAAACCAGAAAGCAAATTTTAAAAAATATTACATTTAAGAAGAAGAAGAATAAAGAAGGAAAATGTTATTTTTTAATTTTTGTCGTGTTATTATATTATTATTTTTTTTTGGGCTACCAAGCTTGCTTCGGAATTATGAGCGATTTTTCATAAGTAGATACACATTCTTATCTCTTTTTTTCTTTATTTTTTGCTCCCGTTTGAGATTGAGAGGGTGAAAAGTTGGGTTTGTGGGAGAATCGAAAGTCGGTGGTACGAGGAAGAACATGGTCTCGGAATTACCGCCAGCAGGTGGGGCTGCCACCTCCAGCTCCGATCCCGACTTCGCCTTCGCCTTCAATGACAGCAATTTCTCCGATCGCACTCTCAGGATCGAGATCATCGGCGCTTTGTCGGGGACGATATCGGACGGCCAGGGAAGCTCCAACCTCGCCGACTCGGTTCGAAACCGGAAGAGACGGCGTCAGAATGCTAAAAAGAGAATGGTATCCCTTTCTCTCTCTCGCTAACATTTTCTCTTCTTTGTTGTTGTGCCCTTATTTGGCTGCTGAGAAAATGATGGTGAAAATATACTTGTTTGGATTATGCATGCATTGTGTTTTCTCTTTTGAGGTGCTTGGTGAAAATTCTGAGTTTTTTTTTTTTTTTTTTTTGCTTGAATAGTCAAGGAAGTTTGAATTTTTCTCTATGGGTCTTAATCTTTGTTATTTTACTGATTTGGAGTTTTATTTTCTTTTCTCTTTTTTTTTTCACCCCCGCTTTTTAGTCGTTGATTATGACGTGAATCCCGAGAAGCTGATTTTTTTAGCTGTCAAATGCCGTCTCTCTAAAAATTTTCCATCCTTCGTCGTGCTCTTGTTTGGCTGAGAAAATGACAGTGAAAATGAACTTGTTTGGATTATGCATGCATTGGTGCTATTTTCTTTTGAGGTGCTTGTTGAAAATTCTGAGATTTTTTTTTTTTTGCTTTTTTGCTTGAATAGAGAAGAAAGTTTGAATTTCTATCTATTGGTCTTTATCTTTGTTTGCCGTCAGGTTCATAGTGAATTTTATTTTTACTGGTTGGAGTATTATTTTTCTGTTCTTTTTTCTTCTTTTTTTCCTCTTATAGTTGTTGATTATGACGTGAATCTGGGAGCTGATTTTTAAAGGTGTCAAATGCCGTCCCTCTAAAATTTTCTCATCCTTGTCGTGCTCTTGTTTGGCTGCTGAGAAAATGATGTGAAAAATGTTCTCGTTCGAATTCTGCATGCATTTTTTGCTATTTTCTTTTGAGGAACTTGGTGAAAATTGTGAGGCTTTTTTTGCTTGGATAGAGAGGAAAGTATGAATTTTTCTCTATTGGTCTTGATCTTTGTTAGTTGTTAGGATCAATGTGAATATTATATTTACTCATTTGGAGTACTATTTTTCTTTTTTGCTTTTTAGTTGTTGATTCTGACATGCATCCGAGGAGCAGATTTCAAGCAGCCAAATGCCGAAAATGGAGGAACAAGTGTGTGATAATAATGGTGAGGAAGCTGTGGCAATGGTCGAAGGATTGCCTTTAGAGGCTGGACGTTGTACGGATCAACTTGGTAACTTATTTTTTCTCAGTTTTATCTCTGCTTGGTGTCGAAAAGTTTTGATAATAACTAATCCTGTAACTTAAGGAGACGAGCTTTTGGTTTTGATGTGTATGTAAACTTGACTCTTTACTTTGAAAGTTTGCACATATATGCCTGGCTATATATGCATTTGGGCTGCTTTGTATTTTAGTTTTGAGTTTCAAACTGGTTGTTGTGCAAAATTTGAAATTAGTTGGAAATTTTCCATAGGCGATGAAGCTGCTCTTATCGATGATTCATCGTGGAGCATGGACCATTCAACAGTTCTCAAAGTCAAAACTGTATATATCTGTTCTGCAATTTTGGCCGCAAAAGTCCCTTTTTCATTAAGGTGAAAAGATCTGACTGTGGTGAGTGCCATTTTGTTCTTTGGTTATCTTTAAATTCACTTCTTCTTTTGTTTCTTTATAGTTGTTTTCTAATGGGATGATGGAGTCAGAGCAACGACATGTAACGCTAAGAATTCATGCATCTGGTAATTTAAAACGTTCGAGTATCCCATTAAGTACATGAAGTTATTAATACGTTCTGTCATTAATTGACAAACTGTTTTAATGTTATTTTCCCTTACCTTGTTTAACCTTGTTTTATTTTTTTTCTTTTATTTTTTATTTTTAATTTTTCATGAACTGCAGAAGAAGCAGCCTTCATGGATCTTTTGAATTTTATCTATAGTAATACTCTGACAGCAAGAACGCCTCCTGCTTTATTTGATGTGCTAATGGTCGCAGACAAATTTGAGGTTGTATCGTGCGTGAGATATTGTGGCAGGTTATTGCGTGACTTGCCTATGACTCGCGAGTCTGCTCTGCTGTATTTGGATCTTCCTTCTAGTGTTATGATGGCCGATGCAATTCAGCCACTGACAGAGGCAGCGAAGCAGTTCCTTGCTGAATTTTACAAGGACATACTCAAGTTAGTTCCTTGAACTTGCCTTAGATGACTGCTAAAATAAATATTTCTTTGAGGTTTCAATGTTGTTAAGTATTCAAGAGTCATATTTATATTTACTAGATAAAATTAGGGTAGAATGCAAGATCACTTTTGCAACCAGTGTGTTGTCATAATGCGTAGCCGAGACTCAAGAGTGATTATTGCATTGCTAAATCTCTTGCAGGTTCCGAAATGATGTTCTGAATCTCCTCTTGCTGGTATCGAGGCTCGGTGGGGTACTGGCCAATGATGATCTCCAAGTGCCTTGTGAAGATATTATTATGATTGTATGCGAAATGGGCTCAGATCCATTACCCAAAACTTGAAGAGCGATGTGAAGTCTTTAGCTCACGATGGGTTGCCTTGTTCGTTTTCCATACTTGCCGAAAAACTTAGGAGGGTTCTTGATGACTGCAAGGACTTAATATGATTTTGTGACAAAGCTTGTGCTTGAGGCCTCTTTTTCAAGGAGAGGCACCCTATAGGCAGCGATCTATTGTTGCTGAAAATGCTAATTCTGTCCATCATTTTTTTTGGAACGTGCTTACAAACTCAGGCCAGTAAAAGTTGTGGAACTTGAACTTCCCCATCGACAGTGTACTGTGTACCTCAACCTGAAGCGGGAAGTGCACAAATCTTTTCCCAGCTGGTCGAATGAATTCACAGACCTTTCACCTTGGGGCTCAAGCGTTTTTCTTGTCTGCTCACTGCAACATGGAGAACATGGCTCATTGCACTGCTTTGGGCTATTCTTAGGGATGCAGGAGAGGGGATCTGCAGAGCTTTCAGTTCACTACGAGTCTCGGCGAGATCAAAATGAAGCCGAGGACTACATGCGTCACTTCCAAGGAAACTACACTTTCAATGGTGGAAAGGCTGTTGGGTACCGGGACTTGTTCAACCTACCGTGGGCAACATTCGTGGCTGAGGACAGCCTATTTTATCAACTGCATTCTCCATCTGAAAGTCAAGCTCTGGTCAAGATGAATCATCTCGTTTGTATGCTTGGAGCCCTTTACACCATTGTCTTGACCAACCAGTTCTTTCTTTCGGAATGATGGGCAGGCTTGTCAGCTCATTCGGCTTCACATGTAACAGTGAGTGATGTCTTGTTGTGACTTGAAAGGAATGTAGAATGTAGGACTTCGCTGCTCTTATAAAAACTATACACCCCCTTTTAGTTATCGATCTAGTTAAACTTACATAGGAGCATTATAGCATTCAATAGTCCGAGTTGCCTTAGAGTTTGAGAAATCTTGTGAGTTTCATCTCATGATTTGTGTGATCTTGTTTAGAGGAATATACAAGGCCGGAACTGTGTGAAGGGTAAAGAAGGAAATAATTACAGAAAATTCCACCTCTTAGGACCTCATTTTAAAGTATCTTAACTTTTCATAGTGTTATCTTTATTTTTATTTTCTAGAAATTAATTTATTATAGTATCCGTTTAGCCCTTTTTCATTATTTTAGGTGTTTGAAAGTATATTTGGTTGAAGTGTGGATTGGAAATGGACCGTGATATAGAAATAGTGTAAAAATTTGAAATCTTTTTGAAAAAAAAAAAAATACAATATGATATATGTTCGTTTATCTTGTCATGTGTGCAATTTTTTTTTTTAAAATCATTCATTTCACTTTTGATAAGAAAATAATG